>PVHT021183653.1:1507164-1533702 GCA_004024745.2 Catagonus wagneri | reverse complement strand
ATTGCAGAAGAGATTCAAAGTATATAATGATGCATAGAATTATATACATAAAAATGTAAAATGGTGAAGAAATGGAAGTCTTCAAAATTAAAGCCAAAAGAGATGTAACAGAAAAAGAAAAATCTCTGCTACAACTGTTTTCCATAAATACGGCTGCATATTTAAAGTTTAAAATATATTGAGTCCTTCAAATCAGGTTCCCAGTGGAGTTACAGTCTGGGACACACACAGGCAGTTCATACATCAGGAACGCTAACATAAGCCAACGCTGAAACGCTAAACCTCAAAGGTAATTAAAGAAATCCAAATGAAAATAATTATAAAGGGTCGTTTAACACATATTAGATAATAGTATGGGGATAAATGAAAACATTTGGTACCTGTGAGACTAAAGGGAGGCAGTTGTTGGTGGAAGTGTAAATTGGTTGCCTTTCTTTTTCAATAAGAGCCATACAAATGATCATACCGGAAAATACATCCCATATAAGTAATTCATAAGAACAAGCCTATAGTGATAAAAATATTTAGAGCAGAGTTATTTACGACAGATGGCTAACCAATGAAATCACCAAAGTACTCAACAGTAAGGAAATAATAAATAATAGGTTATCTTGACCTAATATTCGGTCATTAAAGCGCAAACGAATGAAGTCTCTGCAGACAAAGGGAAGCGTATGTTGCACTGAAATGTGAGGAGGAAAAGCACTGGAGTCAAGAGGCTTGAAATCCAGTGACCTTCAGCTAAAGATTCAAACTTGCTAAACTTTGTTAGTCTCCTGTCAATGCAGTTTTGCTCCAACTGAGCAGTTTTCAAATGTTTGACTACTATCAAAATTAAGAAATTTTATATCCTGATCCACTATTTTCTCTCTCTCTGTCTCTCACTTACTGCGATTAACACGCGGTGGTCTAGAGTTCCTGTTGTGGCTCAATGGGTTAAGAACCCAACATAGGAGTTCCCTTGGTGGCTCAGTGGTAAAGAACCCAACTAGTCTCCATGAGGACGTGGGTTCGATCCCTGGCCTCGCTCAGTGGGTTAAGGATCCGGCGTTGCCATGAGTTGTGGTGTAGGTCACAAGCATGGTTTGGATCCAGAACTGCTGTGGCTGTGGCTGTGGCTGTGGCAGTCAGCTACAGCTCCAGTCGACCCCCTAACCTGGGAACTTTCACATGCCGTGGGTGCCACCCTAAAAATAAAAAAAGACAAAAAAAAGAGAGAACCCTGCATAGAGTCCATGAGGATGTGGGTTCTACCCTGGCCTTGCTCAGTGGGTTAGGGTCTGGTGTTGCTGCAAGCTGTGGCGTAGCTTGCAGATGTGTCTCAGATCTGGCGTTGGCATTGGCGTTGCTGTGGCTGTGGCGTAGGCCAGCAGCTGCAACTCTGATTGAACCCTTAGTCTAGGAACTTCCATATGCTGCAGGTACAGCCCTAAAAAGAAAAGAAAAAAAAAAAAAAAAACGGTGGTGTATTCTGTTCTTTTCTGCATTTCATCCCTTTTCACTCCATTTTAAAATGCTGCTCATTGAATTGGTTTATGACCCACTCATCTGTCATAACCGACAGCTCATAAAACACCAGACTAACTTATAGGTACCGCTGAAAGTCACTGCCTCCCTTCTTCCCACCCTCCCACCCAAAACCCCCGCCCTCCCCCGGTCACACACACACGCCCAAGACACCCAAAAGAAGCGCCAATAACAATCAGAGCCCGAATGCAGCCTACATGGCAGTAACTGTAGTAGGCACGGAACTTCTGTACCCCAGTAGGTACTGGGCATATGAGTCAGGAAGCAGACTGATCTTTAATGCACTGTACTGGGTAGCGTGCGCCTCTGACGGTATTAACAGCTCTCTGGAGCCTCTCCTAGGGCACATCTTCCTTCGCTCTTCTCGCCCGTAGCTTAAGACTCAGAAACCCAGGCCGCTCATCTAGCCTCTGGTTGGGCGAAATCTGTGTGGACCAGCCCGGCTGAGAGGCTCCAGCTGGTGGTGCTGAACCCGTATCCTCATGGTCACTGGTCAGGTTTGTTTGCTGAGCCACGACGGGAACTCCCCGGTGTTTCCAGTCTTTTCAGCACGTGAACCAGTCTATTCCCTTTAATGTTTAAGCCTATTTAAAGTTGCGTTTTCAGCAATTGCAGATATATGATTAATAGGAATCACAACACATAAGCATATGAGATAAGGGAGCCTGTTTCACTATTTCTCCTAATCTTACTTAGGTTTTCCAGGGGTGAGGTGATCGCCAAAGCAGAAAGTCCGATTTTCCCGTATTGGTAAGATGGTAGGGAAGAGGGGACCGAGCGTAAGAAAACAAAGATCTTGGACTTCCTGGTGGCTCAGCGGGTAAGGATCCAGCAGTTGTCACTTGGGTCGCTGCTGTGGTGAGGGTTTGATGCCTGGCCTGGGAACTTCCACATGCCAAGGGTATGGCCAACTAAGCAAAACAAAACAAACAAAAAACCCAGGAATATCTTTAATTATATTCCTCCAACACACACACGCATCCAAATGAAATAGGGTAAGTAAAGAGTCTGGTACAGAAACTCACAATTCAAGCCCAATAGTATTATTAGTGGCACCCTTGTGACACCTCTCACTCAGTGTCCCACCCTCTGTTATGGTGGCTTCATTGTAAGTCTTTGCAAATTCCATTTTAACCTAGTCTGGGTACCTGGGGAGAAAGGACAAACCTTCACCTACCTTCATAAGTTAGAAAACATGACCGGTAGACCCTACTGGTACTTTAGTTTCTTCAAGGACAAGGACAGTCACCGAAGGTACAGAGCTCTGCCACGTAGGATCTTGTGCCATCCAAGAAACTGCTCGTTTTCTGAATCTTTGCAAATGAAGAAAGCCTTTGGCCAGGAACCCCCAAATTCCCAGACCAATGAGGCTGCCTCTTCAGCTTGCTGTGAAATAGAAGTGGCCACCCCAAGACCGCCAGATGTGGGAGGAGGTGATGTGGATAACCGTCCCGGTCATCCTTTGTAGCACAGGTCTGGGGCCTCTCCACTTGCAATCGGCGATTTTTCTTACTCTAATGAAACCCAGATGCTTCCAGTAAAAAGAATGGCTGGTGTTCAAGCCATTTGCTAATTCTGCCTAGAGGTGGAGGAAAAAAAAAAAAAACAACAAAAAGCTGTGCCCCACATCATTAATTTTAAATATCCTATTTTGTTTTATTTTCAGAATGAAATGGTATGGAACAGTGTAATGAGCAATAGAAATATGGAACCAAGAAGCAATTATATCTTCAAAGGAGCAAAATGAGAGCAAATAAAAGGCCTTGCCCAAGTTAGCGCACGCGCGTGCACACACACACACACAGGCAGATCGGAACGTCATTTTCAGAGTCCAAATACATGCCTTTTGGTTATGTTTGTAACTTATCTTTCACAAACATCACCTTCTATCACTGGAGACTCATGTCTGGGTTACAGTAAAAACTGGGTTTCTTAAGAAGCCCCGAAACCCTTCCACTTCGGTTTCATGGATAGTGCCCACCACTCCTCTGCAGCCATCGTGCTGGGCACGGGGGGCGCCAGGATTAATCTCTCCCTTCAAAAGGCTTACCTTCTGGTTAAGAAGACGGGGCTGTACACAAATAACTGTAATATAACAGAAGAGGGTGCATTTCGTTCTGTCTGAGAAGATAAAGCCAGGCTTTATAAAACAGTGGTCAGGAGCCAAAGCCACGCGGTACAGGCAAATCTGGGCCAGGCAGAAGGCATGGGAGCCAGGTCTTTGGTCACTCTGGGAGTGGAAGGGAGTCAGAAGCCAGCTCCTGTCTGAAGCCTGGGGCCAAGCCCAGGGCATCTACCAGTAAAAGGGACTAAGATAGTACAGCTGCATTTTTAGGGCCTTTCTGTTTGGAGTGACAGGAATT
The DNA here is from genome assembly GCA_004024745.2 of Catagonus wagneri. Lineage (NCBI taxonomy): Eukaryota > Metazoa > Chordata > Mammalia > Artiodactyla > Tayassuidae > Catagonus > Catagonus wagneri. Next base: position 1,529,812 of record PVHT021183653.1, on the reverse strand, counting down.
GGGCCTATGCTTGGTATCAAAAAAATGGTGCTGTATATAATAGATCAAATATTAGATCAAGTGGATACAGTATATAGTGGTCCTTAACCTGCTGAGCCACCAGGGAACTCCCAAACTTTTCTTTCTGTTGCTATACTCCCAGGTTTTTATTGTGACAAGTGGGAAAAAGGATGAAAAATGCAAAACTGAAGATGCCCAGAAGATGGAGTAGATTATGGAGCTACAGAGGGAAGAATATCCCAGAGGCAAGAGAAGGTTTCCACACGGCTGGGTGGCTGGGCCAGGAGACGTAAGTGACAGCCAGGTGCCTGGGGAGGAAAAAGTGGGAGAGAAAGGAAGAAAGAGGAGACAGTCTGCTGTTGTGAGGCATGAGACTGCAGAAAGAGATTCAAAAAAAGAGAATTTTGTGGAAATCTTGGTGAAGGTTGGCCCCGAGTTTTCTTTGGGTTATGTATTCATGCACGGCTTCCTAACCATGCAAGTCCCGAGGGCCCAGCACCCATGACAGTAGTAAGGAACCTGTGAGGGAGAAAAGGAAGGCGCAGGGAGCCGCCGCTGGGGAGCAGGACGCGTCTGGAGAAGGAGACGGGCTGCGTGGGGTGGGCTCGTGGGGACGAATTTCATCCACCTCCTCATTTTGACCCGATCCGCTCTCATTGTCCAAATTGTCCCAAGCCCACAGGCCAAGGCGCTGGGGGAATCAGATCAGACCCGAATGACAGAGATTATAATCAAGGGAGAATTCGGACATGTCGCCGTTTGGGGCTGCACCCAGCCTGTGTCACTGTCCTCAGAGGTCTCAGAAGGAGGCGGGGAGGAGCCACGGCCCTTGAGGGGCCGGTCCCTTAGAGCTGCGGGGTGGGAGGAGGTAGGAGCCGTCTGATGGAGTCGTCAGAGCCGAGTGAGGGAGAGACGGGGTGCGGCAGGTGCTTATCCGTCCTGACGGGGTGGGGGGCGGTACGAGGCGAAGGCCAAGCACCCCTCGGGCGGCGGGGGAATCCGTGCACAGGCAGTGGCCGTCCCTTCACTGGAGATCTTGGCCTTCCTGCTGCTGGAAAGATCCGACTGCTTGCTCTAAGGATGCAAATTGCTCGCAACTGGAGGCGTCTAGGGTCTCCTTTCACTGTTTGAAACGGTCCCCAAATGTGGGGAAGTGCTGTCTAAGCTCAAAAAGGCTCGGGTGTGCCTTAAGTGGAAAATACAAATGTTACACAAGCTTCGTTCAAGCATAAGTTATAGTGCTGTTGGCTGTGAGTTCAATGTTAACGAATCAACAATACGTATTAAATAAAGTATCTTTTTTTTTTTTTTTGCTTTTTAGGGCCGCACCTGTGGCATATGGAAATTCCCAGGCTAGGAGTCGAATCGGATTTACTGCCAGCTTATGCCACAGCCACAGCAATGTGGGGTCCAAGCCACGTCTGTGGGCTACACCACTGCTCACGGCAACGCCGGATCCTTAACCCACTGAGCGAGGCCAGGGACCGAACCCCCAACCTCACGGTTCCTAGTCGGATTCGTTTCTGCTGAGCCACGACGGGAACTCCTGAATAAAGTATCTTTAAATAGAAACACAGGAAACGAAATTATGCATTGATCGCTTACAGGCGATGAAGACGTTGTGCCCGAAGACTCAGAGGAAACGAACTCCGAATTTCCCTAGGGAGCGAAGATTCAGTGTCTGCTGACTCAGTGTTTGAGAGGACGTTATAGAGCGAACTGTGAACACCAAGAATCAACTGTATGTAGAAAGAGCCCAGAGAACCTAGAGGAGGTTTTATCAGGTTTCTTAGAGGAAAGACTTTTTTTTCTTTTTTCCCTGGCATATGGAAGTTCCCAGGCTAGGGGTCGAATCAGAGCTATAGCTGCCGGCCTACACCACAGCCACAGCAACACCAGATCTGGATCCTTAACCCACTGAGTGAGACCAGGGATTGAACCCACATCATCATGGATACTAGTCAGGTTCTTAACCCACTGAGCCACAACGGGAACTCCCAGAGAAGAGTCTTCTGCTCTCACTGGGCAAAGGAACTGGTGAGAGCGTCTGCAGTTCTGAGGCGGGTGGCACGGAGGGCGCGGGCTCACAGGCAGAGCCCGAGGCCTGGAGGCGCACTTGTGAGCTGCCGAGATAGAAGCCCGGCGGCCGGGCATCGTGCTTTCACCCTCCTTTCATTGGACGAGCGTTTACTGAGCGCTTGCTGAGTGTCAGGCCCGCAGGGCGAGGCTGGGAATAGGGGGCAGCGGGGGGCCGAGCAGAAGCAGAGAAGAGCCCCGGAGGCCTCACCGAAGGGTTGGAATTAATCCCAGACCCTTTAGGCAGGAGTGTGGAGTGACCCGCGGTGGCCAGAGAGCGGAAGTCTTGGGTAAAGCCAGACATTTTCTTCTAGGTACACCCCGGCCTCCGCGACCCCAAGGAGCTGCAGCGTGTCCTTCCCGGGAAGTACCGGAGGGCAGGACAGGCTCTCCGCTCCTCAAGGCCAGGTCTCGTTACCTCCTCACTCAGCACTGTCCACGGGCTGTCGCTGGGCTTAGAATTAAACACAAACGCCGATAGCCTTTCTGACCCAATGTCTGTTTCCCTTCTCAGTCCATCTCTGGCCACTTCCTTCCCCGCGTTCCCAGGCCAGCCACTCGGAACGGCTTTCAGGCCTTCCACGGGCGGTGTTCTCTCTGGCATCCAGGTCGTGCCGTGTTTTGCCTGCTTTACGTTCTCCCCTCTGCCTGTAACAGCTGCTGTGCCCACGCCCTCCCTCCTCCAGGTCTCAGATTAAGAGTCACTTCCTGCAGAAGTCATACCCCTGCACGTCCCCTCTGTGACACTTGCCACCCTGGCGAGTTTCGCTTGATGCATTATCCTTCCTTTGCCAAGTGCACCCTAAGCTCTGAGAAGGCAGCAACCGTGAATGTGAGATTTACTCTCTGTGTCCCTCCCAGCTAGTGCCTGGCACTTAGAAGGTGCCTGTGAGCCCCGAGGCAGGGGAAGAACAGGTGTCCCTGGGGGACGTAGGCCTCCAGCTCACTGCGAATCAGAGGGCTTTGCAGGTTGAATGTTCCATTCTCCACCAGAGGGGGCGTCGTGGTCCCCAGTGACCCAGGTTTCTTGAAGACTGTGCACCTCTAGCGATGGTCAAGTTCCTGAAGGGGCCGTTCGCCCTCCAGCCAGCAGGACCCTCCGTGAACTGTGAGACAAGTGATTCTTCTCCAGTGCACTGAGCGCCCTGAAATGTCTGTAATTACAGTTGCATTTTCTGGAAGGACACTAATTATCTTTAATTCATGGTTTATGCTTATTGCCTGGGAGCAAGAAACTAAAAAGCACACTCTAGTGGTGGGAGATTTTCTGCTGCTTTGCTTTGCAGTGGGTCTTGTCGGAGTTCTTTCCACTCGTCTTTCAAGACCCAGCTCCCATCCTGCTCTGCTGCGGGGGGTCATTCACTCTGATCTCTAGGGGACAAAGGGAGAGATGAGAACAGGAGACTCTTCTGGGTTAGTATCTGAGAGTGTCGGTGTCTGGACTCAGTGTCTGGTTTTACAGGTTCAGAAACTTCATTTGTTATTGCATCCATGGCTGCTCTTTTCACTGATTCACACTAATCAGACTCATAAGAGACTGAGCTGTAACCAGAAAGCCAATTCTTGGCACTTGGTGGGCGGGGAGTGCATTGCCAGAACTTGGGATATTGGTGGTTGTGATCCAGGCATTCCTGTCTGGAAGGTCCAAGGACATCAGGCACTATTAAAATAAAAATGGAAGAAGTGTCGCGGTTTGGTTGGCAACCACAAGAGGAGTTCTTCCTTTTCTAAATATTAAAAAACAGTGTTTCAGAAAAAGCACAAAAACTTCTTTTTCCTTCTGTGACTAAATGGGAAATAGGTGACGGTGAGTTAACCGCATAATGTAATATTTAATATTTCTTATGCTAATCTGGCCAAGAGTCTCTGTATGGTTTATTAAAATTTGCATTTTGTGTATAGACCTAACAGGGAGATTTTTTAATGTATCTATAAAAACAATTATACGTATTTTTTGTTAAAGAGAAAGAGGCTGAATTCCCTTTCCTTTTTCTCTAGCAGCCTCATAGATAGCGAGCATAAAAGGAAAAGCTTCTTGTTTTGGAGGTTTCATGCAATTTAAATTCCTTGCTGTATAAATGCACAGTTCCAGGAATGGTCTCCAACAAAAGCTGCGTGTGCCCCCTGCTGGCGATTAGGGGGCCAAGGAAAGCATTTCCAATTCAGAGCAGAAGAGGGGCCAGCAAGGAAGAGGAGAGAATGGTCCACCAAATAGGTTAAATCGCTGCTTCCACTGGAAAATAGGAACATGGCACAGCGGGGTTTTCCTTTGTGATAATCTTCCTTAAACACCTTATCTATAGCTCAAACAATTTTTTCGAGCAAAGCTGATCTATAAATGGACAGGTGCAACTTTAAGAAAGGCTTGGTTTATCTCATTTGGGTGAGCTTTGTCCCAGAGGGCAAAGGTTCCTGACTGGCTGACCTGAGAATCTAAATAAAACTAGTTCTAATTCTAAGGTTCTACCCGAATGCACTGCATTCTGGGCTCCTTCTCAAGGATGTGAAACCCCATGGGCCCGAGGCTGCCACCTTCGGTGGAACAACCCCCGCCCCTCAGCCTGGCCTCAAACAGGGTGTAATAAATAGCCACCGAACGAATGAATGGCTGTGAAAAAGACTCTGGATTCAAGGTACTGCTGACTTAAATACTGACCACCAGCAAGACAGGTTTCCCAGCCACGACTGGAGCCTCTCCATGACGTGGTTGAGAGCTTTTGAAGAGCGCTTTAAAGAGCTTCCAAAGGCCACAATTACTCGGTTCAGGAAGGGACCTTGCTGAGTGGGCCTTAGAAGGGGTTAACACTCTCCAGGTCACCCAAGAGCTGTGAATCACTTGACACGTTACAGTGCCTTCGCAGGGATCCCATTTGACTTCAGCAGTCCTGCCAGATGGTTCTGATTCCTCTCTTACCGAGGGGCCCTGACAAAGGTGGACGGCTGCTTTCACGGCCATCAAGTCATAGGACGAAAATCCACAGCTGGTTTCTGTCACCCAGTCCCGAGTTTTCCCCACCTGCTTCTAGTCTCCGTAAGATTAATGGTCCCCTCGCGCTCTCCGAGTTGGCTGAGGCTAAAATTAGAGGCAGTCACAGCTTTTAAAGATCAGCCTAGTAAGTCATATCACGGACGTCTGCTCTTATTACTGGTGACAGCCAGGTGATGGGAATTCTGAAAGCTGGGCTGGCCGGGCTGCAGGCACCGAGTGGGTGGACAGCCCTTTAAACAGCTTTTCTCTTCCCGGTCACTGCCCGGACGTTGCACACAGGCTTGCGTCGTCCTGCATCGAGAACGTTTGCTCAGGGCGAGTCCGGGGAACACTCGCCCAGAAAGCGGACAGAAAAACACCTGTGCTGGGTCAGCGGTCAAAGAGATTTATAAGCCAAGACCGAGTGACCCGTAGTCAGTGTTTGCTAGTGACTTGGTTGGTCTGTTTGATTTCATGGAAAGCAAACGAAAGCCCGGCAGTCAAATGTTTGCTTAGGTCCTGGTTTTCTGGGTCGAACAAGCCTGGGAGAAGCGTGACCGCAGGAGGGGCACTGCACGCCTCTGTACACGGCGCCCCTCCCATGGCCCTTTCGTTCTCGGTCCCCACACACAGTCCTGTGTGGCCGCCAGGCAGGACCCGGGGCTAAAGCCAGCTCTCCCGGCCTCCCCCGTCCAAAGCACCCGGGCTTACTCGGCTGGGAGCACTTGTGGCCCCAGATTTTAACTATTTACATGTCGATTCCCCCCAGTGACTCCGAGTTCACTAAGGACAGGGGCCACGTCCTTCTTCTCTGCACGAAAGAAAAACGTTGGCTGTCACAGATGAGTCCCAGAAGCCCAGAGTACAGCCCAGTGGCTTTCAAAGTTTTTTTTTTTTTATCACAACCTAAAGTAATAAATACATTTTTGCATCATGATCCAATACTAAATATATGTCTTTATATACCTAATCATGTCTTTTTATCTATTTAGATATGTGTGTAATTTTTAATGAAACAGATACAAAACTTCACAAAATAATACCACACAAAGTGCTACTATCTGGATTTTGCTTTTGAGTTTATTCTCTATTATTTTTCCAGACGTTTGTGGTGATGCATTAAATTGTTTTTATGATATACCAATGACTGTCAGCTTGCAGTTTGAAAACTATTAGTGTAGTTGATTTCATCTACCCCCACTCTACCTCCATTTTCTGTCATTTTATATTGAATGCGTCACCTCGGAGGGGGAGGAGGTAGCTTTTTTTTTTTTTTTAAGTATAGTTGACTTACAATGTTGTGCCAATTTCTGCTGCACAGCAAAGTGGCCCCGTCATACATACATAAACATTCTTCCCCCCATCACCCCTCATTGTGTTCTATACCAAGAGGTTGGACATGGTTTCCTGTGCTGTGCAGCAGGCTTTGTTGTTGATCCATTCTCTGTAGAGCGGTCTGCATCTGCTGATCCCAAGCCCCCCACCTCTCCCTCCCCCGCACCCTCTCCTCTGGCAACAAGGCTGTTCTCTAATCTGTGAGTCGGCTTCTGTTTCTTGAATGTATTCATTTGTGTCGTGTTTTAGATTCCACATATAAGCGATAGCATATGGTATTTGTCTTTCTCTTTCTGACTTTTTTTTGTTGTTGTCTTTTTGTATTTTTAGGGCCGCACCCGCAGCATATGGAGGTTCCCAGGCTAGGGGTCCCATTGGAACTGTAGCCGCCGGCCTACGCCACAGCCACAGCAACACAGGATCCAAGCCATGTCTGCGAACTACACCACAGCTCACTGCAACGCCGGATCCTTAACCCACGGAGCGAGGCCAGGGATTGAACCCATGTCCTCATGGATGCCAGTTGGGTTTGTTAACTGCTGAGCCACGACAGGAACTCCCTCTTTCTGACTTACTTTGCTTAGCATTATACTCTCTAGGTCCATCCATGTAGCAATTTACTTTTATTCTTTTGATAAGAAATCCTAGCTTAATCTCATTTTACAAATTAGGAAATGAATACAGAGGGGTTATATAACTTGCCCAAGGAAAAACAGGTAATAAGTAGCAGAGCCAGAACTGAAAATGGAATGATCTTTGTAGACGGGAAAAAAAAATTGGCTGCTGAGATGATCAGAGATGTTGGCTCAGTCACTGAATCCAATGAGTTTTCTTTTTTCTTTTTTGTGTCATCTAAGAATTCATTCATTTAATGCATCTTTAGAAGTGGGCACTGTGTCTTTGTTTTGTCCGTAACTGATCTAGAGGTAGGACTGTTAGTCTGGTCAGTAAGATCTAGGGACCCTGCTGGGGTTTCTGAAATGATTTCCTCCCGTGAAAACCCTACTCACGGGCACAAGGGAGTGGATGTGACCGGCCTGTTGAGGACGCTGCAGAAGCCCACTTTCTCCGGCAGGTGCCTACCGCCGGATTTCTCCTTCTTGAAGTTAATACACCCTATGGTTTAAGCCATTTTCAGTCAGGTGTTGTGTCACTCAGCCTCCATGCCATCACCCGGTTATGGTGCCTTCCCAGCTCTTACCGCTGTCAGAAAGTATTCCATCCGTTGATAGTTTCCTCACCGTCCACACCCACGCCCTCTTCCAGATCCAAACGCCCAGATCCGGGCTCACCGCTCTGTGCCCACGTCTGGCCCAAGGGCTGGAGAATCTGTCAACCCAAGAGGCTCACGGTTCAGTGTGGAAACAGATAAACAGTTACACAACAAAGAGCAAATGTCACCTTAGAGGTGACAGCACAGAAGACAGTCTGCTCGGGCTGTGCGGCCAGTCCGGCCTCGTCTCCACGCCAGCAGCCCCCAAACTTGCACAGGGAAAAGTGGAAAAGCTGTCATCTGAAAGCTTGTTTTAAAAAGAAATTACTGTTTTTAGAAGAGATCGAAACCAGGAAATCCTGTTTTGAAGGAAGGCTTGTGTTTATGTTTGCAGGTATGTATGCCGAGGTGAGAAGGAGTCACTCCGGGTGGGAGGGGGTGGGGGGACTGGGGTCACCGAGCGCGGGTGTTTCAGGAGAAGCTGTGACCTTGCTTCTGGGTGCAGGGAGACAGCGTGGGTTTGGGAGAGCCCTGTTCCCGCTGATCTGGTGGCTTCCGAGTGGCCTGGTGACCGGCGCTGGCCCCCGGGGCTCAGGTGCGGTAAGGACGCTTATAGTAACAGCTGGCCTTGGCTTTCTCAGTGCAGCCTGGACTGGCCTGTTCGTGTCCTTCCGGAGGGAACCTCTAGAAATCGTAAGCAGGTTAGCATGTTGTGATGTGAATGCCCTATGATATCAAACAGTTGGGAATGTCTTGGAAATGGGAGTTCCCTTCGTGGCTCAGTGGTTAACGAATCCGACTAGGAACCATGAGGTTGCGGGTTCGATCCCTGGCCTTGCTCAGTGGGTTAAGGATCCGGCATTGCCGTGAGCTGTGGTGTAGGTTGCAGACGCGGCTCGGATCCCGCGTGGCTGTGGCTGTGGCGGAGGCCGGCGGCTACAGCTCCTGTTAGACTCCTAGCCTGGGAACCTCCATATGCCGCGGGTGCGGCTCTGCATAAAGGCAAAAAGACTAAAAAAAAAAAAAGAAATGTCCTAGAAATGGACCCATACTGTGTTATTTATCACCAAGTAAATAAAAAGGTGGGAGTTCCCGTTGTGTCTCCGTGGTAAGGAACCTGACTAGGATCCATGAGGATGCAGGTTTGATCCCCGGCCTTGCACAGTGGATTAAGGATCCAGCGTTATTGTGATCCTATGTTGCTGTGTCTGTGGTGTAGGCTGGCAGCTGTAGCTCTGATTCCACCCCAGCCTGGAAACTTCCATATGCCGCAGGTGTGGCCCTAAAAAGCAAAAAAAAAAAAAATTAAAAAAAGATAGTCTGTGCATGCGGGGGGTGGAGGAAGGGCTGTCCCTCGTGGAGAGCAGAAATGTCCACTCTCAGTCGTTCCAGGAAGAGGGAAAGCTTGGGGTGAGAAAGGGGTTCCAGAGAAAGGGGCCTCCGCTGGGGGTGAGGAGGGGATATCTTCTCTCTTTACGGTGGGGGAGGCAAACTTTTTCTACAAAGATCCAAATAATAGATATTTCAGGCTTTGCCAGCCACGCACGGAGCTGCAGTCGGGGTTACTGAGCTCGCCGTCGCAGTAAGGAAACCGCCGCGGACGGCGTGTGAGTGAACGGCCCCGGCTGCGCTCCAATAAAACTTTACAAAACGGGCAGCGGCCTGGGACTGGCCCCCGGGCCACAGTCCGTCGGTCTCTGTTTCAGGGGCTCACGGCGTCGGGCATGGGAACCAGGGAGCGGAGACACGCCCTGGGAGGCTCGCCAGCTCCGCGTCGGTGCTTGGCCAAGAGCTATGCCGACAGCGGCCTGCCAGGGCCCTCTAAGGAGGCGGGATCTGAAGAGGTGGGATCTGAAGACACCTTCCAGGCCCTCTAAGGAGGCGGGTTTCTAACGGCGGCTGTGCGTAGAGCCGCTCACCTCTCATGCTAACCTCTCTTCAGGTAAAGGTCACAGCCTGGGCTCCGGGGTGTTGAGGGGGACCAAGGAGCAAAAGTGACAGCTGTTCTCTCACCCTCGGTGGACCCCAGAGGAGGGTAGGGTCCCCAGAGGGAAGGCAAGAACTGAAGAGCACGAGAAGCTTGTTTCCGGGAGAGAAGAAGGCCTCAGGGCCTCCAGAAAACGAACAGTGAAAAACTTCAGACTCTTCTCTGTAGGCGTGTGTGGCCTCAGGCCATCGTGACCCGGACATTCAAGGGAAAGGAAGTCTTCTTTTGTAATCGCAGGCAGCGAAGACTGGCCATGCCAGCGGGCCACCTCGGGGTCCCCATGACAGCGGTGCAGGCGGGAGCACAGAGCAGGTGGCCACCGATGGTTCCTAGGCAGGCTGACCGCTCCAGCCCCGTCCTGGTTGAACCATCGGACCCCACTCAATAGCCTCTACTCAGCACAACGGCCGTGGCAGTCAGAGCCAAGGAAGACGCCAGCATGGCCGTCGGGGGCACTGCTTTAATGCTGACCTCACGCTATCACACACACGGGCTCGGTTTCCGCCCCACCAAGAAGAAAAGCCCTTCGTTGTTGGCCATGGTGGAAGAATAACTTTGGGAGATCACTTCAAAGTGTTCGATGGTGTAGCCAGCCTCTCTCACGGCAGCCTCCACGGCTTCCCGGCCCAGGCAGAGGCTGGAGAACCTCTGCTCGCCGAGCAGGTAGTAGCTGCTCTTCAGGGCGTCCACGAGCACCAGGAAGCCCCCCGGCCTCAGCAGGCCGCGCAGGTGCCCCAGGGCGGCGCGGTAGGTGGGCAGGTCCGGGCAGGCGGCGTGCAGGCACAGCGTGCTGAGCACACAGTCGGCCGGAGGCAGGGGCACGGCGCCCAGGGGCCGGCTCTGAGTGACGTCACACTTCAGGACCCGCTTGACGGCCCTTCTCAGCTTCTCCTCCTTCTCCGGCCCCTTGACTCTGAAACACACACACCGATTAACATGGCTTTGCTCCTGCACGCCTGTGGACTCCAGGTCTCTTTGGTCGGGAATAAAAACAGGGAGTTCCCTGGCGGCTCAGTGGGTTAAGGATCCGGTGTTCTCACTGCTGTGGCTTGAGTTGCTGCTGTGGCTCAGGTTCAAACCATGCCCCTGGAACTTTGGCATGCTGAGGCATGGCCCCCCAATTTTTTTTTTTTTTTTTTTTTTTGCTTTTTAGGGCTGCACCCATGCCATTAGGAAGTTCCCAGGCTAGGGATCCAACTGGAGCTGCATCCATGACCTACACCACAGCCACAGCAACGTGGGATCCTTAACCCACTGAGTGAGGCCAGGGATCAAACCCTCATCCTCATGGATACTAGTCGGGTTCGTTACCACTGAGTCACAACAGGAACTCCGAAAAAAATCTTTTTAAAAACAGGAGTGAAGATGGCAGTGCTGTCCGAAAGTTACATACCCTTAGGACCATCCCTGCTATAAAAACAGAGAAGGAGGAATCGAGAGACCATTTTGGTATCCGAATGTGACCATATTACCTTGTGCTGGGTTAAATCTTTCTATGAAGTAAATAATAATCTGGAAATGATAATAAAATACCTAACTTCTGCTTCCACAAGGGGCTGCCCCGTGAACTTTTCTTCCTCTGTGGCTTAGCGTAGTGCCTGGGTCACTTATTATTATTGTTGTTGTTGGTATTGCTGCCTTGTCCCCTCCGCCAAACCGTTAAGCGGTGGCCGTTTCACCCACAGGCCTCAGGGAGGAAGGGGTTAAATGCTGAGACAGCATGTTCGCAGCTGCCACTCTACTGCGCGGGGTGCGACCCGGAGACGTTTGTAGAAACTGTTGGTCACGATCACACGACCGCGGCCAGGGCCCCTGTACAGAGAAAAAGTCTCCTGACTTCCCGCCTCAGGCTCCAGAAGACACCGCAGCTAGGGCGCCTGCTCCTGATGGAGACGGTTTTCTTCGAAGCCTCGCTCGGAATCCCACCCTCCGGCACCAGATCAACAGTTTCTTGGGAGAAAAATCCGTAAATGAAAGGAGGAGAGAAGACAAGGCCGGGAGATCCGATGCCGCCAGTCGTTCTGGAATTTATTAGAGGAGGCGTGAAGGAGCGAACTCACCAACGAACAAAATTAATTTAAACACAGAGAGGGCACAGGAGAAACTGGAGAAAGCAAAGAGGCAACGGAGGAAGAAGCAGCAGAACACCAGAGAGTCAGAGAGGGAGAAGAAATGCGGAGTGTCACCACTGAGCCCGTGAGCAGGGCGACGACCGGGTGTCCGGCCCTTTGGGGAGGTTAATCAACAAAGCTCTGGGGGCGCAAAGCCAGGCTTAGGTGCGGGGAACACTCAGCCACCGGCTCCAGGAGAACCGCTGGGGCAACGAAGCTCGATGGAGAGAAAGAGGACGGCTCAGCATCGGAGCGAATGAGAGAGACTCACGCTGGGGCCATTTCTGGTCAAGGGGTAAAACAGATGGTTTAAATTAAACTTGGAGATTGACCTCCAGGTAGAATGTTTTGACGTCCTATTTAAATATTTAGTTACGATCTCGAGCCTCGTGTGTACAATCAGTTCTTTACAGGCATCCTTTTGTTGTGTTGTAACAACGTTAAATTTTCTGTTTAAGAAGCTTAACAATAAGCATAGGAAAAGACTCAACGTTGTTGCTGTAAGAGAAATGAGAATCAAACCACAAAATACCACTTTACCACCACTAGGATGGTTATAATAAAAAAAGATGGTTAATTATTAAATGTTGGCAAAGATGTGGAGAAACTGGAACCTACATATACTGCTGGTGAGATGGTAAAATGGTCCAGCTACTTTGGAAAACAGTCTGGATGCTCAAAAAAAAAGGGTTTTTTTTTTGGTCTTTTTTTAGGGTCACACCTGCAGCATATGGAGGTTCCCAGGCTAGGGGTCCAACCGGAGCTGCAGCCACTGGCCTACGCCACAGCCACAGCAACGCGGCATCTGAGCTGCATCTGTAGCCTACACCACAGCTCACCACAACACAGGATCCTTAGCCCACTGAGCAAGGCCAGGGATCGAACCTGAGTCCTAATGGATACTAGTCGTGTTCCTTAACCACTGAGCCACAACAGTAACTTCAAAAAAAAAAAAGTTTTAACATGACCCAGGAATTCTACTCATAGGCATATACCCAAGAGAAATGAGAATATGTTCACACAAAAACATAGCACTTATAAGAGCATTGTTTATAATAGCCAAAAGACAGAAACGACCCAAATGACCACCAACTTGTAAAAAGATAAATAAAATGCGGTCTATTCATACAATGGACTATTATTCAGTAATAAAAAGCAATGGACAACTCACACAGGCGCCAACGTGGAAGAACCCCATGCTAAGTGAAGAAGCCAGACACAAAAGGCCAGCTGCTGTATGATTCCATGTACGTGAGCTATCGAGAAAAGGCAAATCTGTAGAGACCCAGAGAGCCAGCGGTTGCCAGGGGCTGAGAAGACTCGGGGAAAATTCGTGACTGCTAAGGGTACAGGGTTCCCTCTGATAGTCACAAAACGTCCTAAAATTGTGCTCAGGGAGTTCCTTGGTGGCTCAGCCGGTTAAGGATTTGTCATTGTCACTCCTATGGGGCAGGTTCGATCCCTGGCCCCGGAACTTCCACAGGCAAGGCCTAAACAAATAGGCGAATGAATAAATATGAATAAAATTGTGCTCAGGATGGCGCAAGTCTGTGACCTAAGAACTACTGCGTTGCACACTTACGTAGGTGAGTTGTGTGTTATGTGAATTTTATCTCAGCTTAGCAAGGTGTTATTTTCAGGGAACCAACCAATAAGCTGGGCTCCGGGGAATGAGGCACCTCCGGTGGGATCTACCTGTCCCCTGTCGGCAGTAGGAAGGGGAGCAGGGCGTCCAGTCTGTCCCGACTGGTCTGGACTTTTCCGGTTGTAGCACCAAAAACCCCACATCCCGGGAACTCATTTGGTCCCGAGCAAACCAGGAAGGTGAGTCAATCTAAAAGTAGGGAAATCCGTTACAAAGCTGCCACTCCCGCCTCACAGAATGTGGCTGATTTGATAGAACATTTTAAGAATAAAATATACTAGGAGTTCCTGCCGGGGCGCAGTGGGTTAGGAATCTGACTGCAGTGGCTCACTGCTGCGGAGGCAAGGGTTCAACGCCCAGCCTGATGCAGTGGGTGAAAGGATCCAGCATGGCCGCGGGTGCAGCACAGCTCAAAGCTGAAGCTCGGATTCAACCCCAGGCCTGGGAACTTCTGCATGCCACGGGTGCAGCCATTAAAAAAGGAAAGAATGAAATATAATAATTCCTCACCGTGGAAGCCTGTGTGCAACACGGCTTTGAAGAGGTAAGTTAATCTAGAAAAAATTCAAATAACATATCTGCATATATGGATAACTCAAGTGTGTACAAAAAGCTAAAGAACTGACAGCACAGTGCTCTTTTGACTACATCTAAGGATGGTCTGTGTATTGGGAAGATTCTGGTAATGTGCGTTTAAGTGCTTACGTCAGAGGCAGGTCAGACTCGCTGTGCCCTGTTGTGTATGAAGCTATTTTAAAAACACAGGTTGCCACAGAGCCAGTACTTGCCAGTCAGATGATGATGGAAATTGTTCCCTAACTGTGCGGCACCCTGGGAGGTCTGGAGAGTTCGCAAGCAGTGTGCCAATTTGACAGGAAATTTGTTGGAAACACCCAAGGTGCTGGATACCTGCTTGTCCCTGGACACACCGCAAACACTGGTGAACTCCGTCGCCAAGGCAGCCGCTTAAAGATTACACGTCAGGGCTCCTCGGGCTGCGAGTACACCTGCGGGGAGACGGACTCGCCTGGGGACACAGGCAGTTACCGTTCGGCCTCCCTTTTAACTCAAGGGGTCGGTCATAAACACACACCAAAAAAGGGTTACTCAGGGAGTTCCTGTCATGGCGCAGTGGTTAACGAATCCGACTAGGAACCATGAGGTTGCGGGTTCGATCCCTGGCCTTGCTCAGGGGGTTAACGATCCGGCGTTGCCGTGAGCCGTGGTGTAGGTTGCAGACGCGGCTCGGATCCTGCGTTGCTGTGGCTGCGGCGAAGGCCAGTGTCTACAGCTCCGATTAGACCCCTAGCCTGGGAACCTCCACATGCCGCGGGTGCGGCCCTAAAATGACAAAAGGCAAAAAAAAAAAAAAGGGTTACTTGGTTTTACAGAAAGCTAACAGCAGTGTGGCGGTTTCTCTAATTTTAAAGAGCTACTCTCTCAAAGGAATCGATATGCAAAAACAAAACAGAACAAAAAAGGGCAGCCGTTTCCTTGGTAAATATGCTGCCATAAAAGCCTGGAGGAACGGGAAGCGGGCGAGAGGAAGCGAGCAAATGACAACAAGCAGGATTCCTGGGAAGCACGTTCTGTAAGGACGTCTTTCCGGACCCCAGGAAATGATCCCGAGGTCGAGAGCGGGTCCCTCCTGCCCTGTCTCTGAATCCCCCGGACAAGCTCTTTCCAATCACACCCCCGCCCCACGCTCCGTCCCCAGAGGCTCCAGCAGGCCCTCCCGAGGGAGAGCCATCAACACGCGTAAAGGCATAAACAGCTAAATAAGCCGGGCTGTCAGCGTGAGAACTGTCCGAGCCAGGGCTAAGCACTGGTTAACCTCCGGCCGCAGCTGAAAGACATCCTAGGAGGCAGTGTCTGCAAAGCCGAACGCACGCAGTCATTTATTTTATAAATATTTTTCCAGCTTCCATTGTGCGCCAAGAAGAGCGCTGGCTGGTGGCGGACCCCAAGGTGCGCAGATGAGAAACAAATCCTGTCCTCATGGAGCTCACCGTCTGGCGGGAGGAAGAAGTAATCCATAATAAGATCGTCCCCAAAACGAAAAATTAAAGCTGTGAAAACTGCCAGGCAGGAGGGGCGCGTGGCCCCGAGGGAGGAGTGTCGGGAGCTTGACTCGGTCTAGAGAATCAAGGAAAGGAGTCAGGGGAGCAGAGAAACAGAGGACCAGTAAGCAGGGGTGAACTGGGCCAAAGAGGGTCCAAAGGGAGGGGGCACTCTGGGAAGAGCAAGGGAATGGTTAAGCGCAAAGGCCACGCGGTTGGAGGACACGTGGAGGAGAAGGCCGGTGCTGGAGCTCAGAAAGCAAAGCAGAGCGCGGCGGGAAGTGAGGCAAGAAGGTAAGCTCTCAGGTGATATGGAAGCTGCTAGTCTGGGGACCACAAAGCAGTACCAGACTGGACAGGGCTTCATGGACCATGTTAGGAATTTTGCTTTTTATCCTAAAAGCCATGGGGAGATGTTAAGGGGTGCTAGGGAAGGAAGTAATGTGATCAGACTTATATTTTGGGGGGGCTGCGCCCACAGCATTTGAAAGTTCCCAGGTGAGCAATCGAACCTGCGCCACAAAAGTGACAATGCCAGACCCTTAACCCACTAGGCCACCAGGGAACTCCCAGACTTACATTCTGAGGCAACCAATTTGGGGCAAGAGTGGAGGTGGGAGGCCAGTTAGAAAGGAGAGGATGGTAGCTGGGGCCAAGAAAACAGCTGGGTGGAAAATACGGGAAGAAATATACTGGTTTGAGAGGAAGGAAGTGAAGTGGCCAGAACCTGGTGTTGGTCATGGAACTCGACAGGAAGGGACGTGACAGGACTGGCGTCCAGCCTTCTGGCTTCTCCAACTAATTGTGTAACGATGGTGCCGTTCAAGGAGGTAAGAATACCAGACATGGAGCTGATTTGGGGAAGGTCCCGGCTCTGTTTTGGGCACATTGAGCTTGAGATGCTTAGAGACACCTGAGCAGAAATGTCCACAGTTTGAAAGGAATGGCCAGTTGAAGGTTTTTCAGGCTGTTCTGTTCATTTTCCGCAAGAGATAATGCAGTGAGAGCCCCTATTCAAGATAGAAGGCAGCTCACTGAAAGCCAGACACTTTCTCTAGTATCCCTGAGACAATCATCATGACCATTAAGATCCTGATTTTGAGAAAGAATGTCAGTCTTTTATATGACAGGAAAATGCCAGGATGCTTTGGCATAGAGGCAGGCCACTAGCTCATGGAACAAATTTGGCCAGACTATGTCTGTTTGGGGCAACAGACAAAATTTGTTTCTTCTGACCACGCCCTTGGCATATGGAAGTTCCTGGGCCAGGGGTCAAACCTCGCCACAGCGGCGACCTGAGCTGCTGCAGTGACAATGCTGGATCCTTAACCCGCTGCGCCACAAGAGAACTCCATCTTTTTAAATAGATACAAAAAATCTTCGTATGACCAGATGCACTTCAGGGAAGCCCCGCCGCTCCAGGGGCGCCGCCAAGTACCGTGAGGTCAGCGGAGGAGGAGCTGCTCTTAGGTAGAGGTGGCCAGGAGGAGTCCAGCCTCCCTGGACTCCTCCTGGCCACCCTGAGGGCCAAGGACAACCTGCAGGGCACACCTGTAACCCATCCTCACCCACCAGCGTGTCCTGGCATGACTGCTGGGAAACTCTGTTCCATACATGGGTCCTCCTTAAACGTGTAAAATGCACACAAGCCCCTGCAGATCTCCTTAAAATGCAGATTCTGATTCTGCAGGTAAGCCCGAGAGTCTGCAGGCCTAATAAGTTTCCAGATGACATGGAAGCTGCTAGACTGGGGACCACAAGGCAACAGGTTCCAAGTTCCAGGAGCCAGAGGTTAATGAATGCTGTTTCTAGGATGTCTTAAGGCAAATGCTGATTTTCTTTGGTTCATGCTTGAGTAGTTAGAGCTTCGTCTTTGACTTGCTGACTCAAATGAAGAGTGTGAGGCAAGAATTTGGTGCCAGTGTCTTACAACTTTTCGGAGAATTGTGAAAACGCGTGGCATCTAGATGTGTGTCACTCTCCCAAGGCAGAGGAACAGGAGACAGCTCAAGTTGTCTTTGGCAGCAGTCAGCGCAAGAAATAGCTTCGGATAAAGAGGAAATAATCTCAGGGGAAATAGGTTGTGGGTTGATAGAGGTACTTGAAGATGCGAGAAAGACATAAGTTGAATGGGACTGCTATCACCCTCAAAACAGTTTAAGCCACAGGATGCAGTAGGAGGATAAAGGTGAGAATGCAGAATTTCACTGCCCCCAGTACAGTTCCTTAGTCTAACAGAGTCATTGGGAAGGGACAGTGACTTCCAAGCTGATGATTCCAGCTTAAGATAAAGTAACGGTTTTAGTATCCTGCCAGATTTTAAGGGTTCGTTTCTGAGTGAGAATGAAAGGTTTGTGATAGCAGGGAAATTGAGAACAGAGTTCTAAAAGGCTTCTTGACACATGATTCGGACCTTGGAAAGATGTGTTGTCTGATAAGGACTAAGAACTTTTTAATAAGCTTTTCCTGAAATTCTACAAATCCTGGGAAATTTCTTATTTAATACTTTTGGGTATTGTCTGAATCCTCATGGCTACAGTTTTTTTTTTTTTTTCTAGTTAATATCAGTTTCATTCTGTGAAATCACCTAATCAACAAAAGAATTTGAAATTACTTTCATCGTGAAGAACATATCTTCAGTTTGAAGGCAATAGCCAGAGTAAAATTCTGAGTGAGGCATTTACAGGTTAAAATGGCATACGAGGGGTTCCCATTGTGGCTCAATGGGTTAAGGACGTGACATAGTGCATCTATGAGGATGCAAGTTCTATCCCTGGCCACGCTCAGTGGGTTAAAGATCCCACTGAGCTGTGGCGTGGGTCGCAGACGCCGCTCAGATCCCACATTGCTACAGCTGTGGCGCAGGCCAATTCGACCCCCAGCCTGGGAACCTCCGTATGCTGCGGGTGTGGCCCTAAAAAGACAAAAGACAAAAAAAGAAAAGAAAAGAAATGCTGAAAGATGGAGTTCCCCTTGTGGTTCAGTGCTAATGAACCACGCTAGCATCCATGAGGACACGGGCTTGATCCCTGGCCCCGCTCAGTGGGTTAAGGATCCGACATTGCTGTGAGCTGGTGTAGGTCACAGATGTGGCTTGGATCTGGAGTTGCTGTGGCTGTGGCGTAAGCCGGCTGCTGCAGCTCCAGTTCAACCCCTAGCCAGTAACTTCCATATGCTGCACGTTTGGCCCTGAAAAGCAAAAAATAAAAAAAGAGAAAGAAATGCTGAAAGAATTTCTGCAGATGAAGAGAAATGATTCCAGATAGAAGCCTAGAGCTGCAGAAAGGAATGAAGAGTACTAGACAGGACAGATATGTGGGTAAATACAGAAGATTTTATATTTTATATATAAAATGTGTATGATTTTCAACAAATACATATATTTGTTGAAAATTCTACAGGCTGATATTAATATACTTAAAACCAGTAAACTGAACACTTAAAAAAAAGTTAAGATGATAAATTTTATATGTATTCTTTTAACCACAATTAAAAATAAAGCAATAAAAACAAAAGCATTACGGACAGTTTGAAGCAAAAATAACAACATATTGTAGTGTTATAGTATATAGAGACCAGATATATCATAGCACGTGCGTAAGAGGCAGAAGAGTGAGTTGAAGGAATTACATCATTGTAATATATTATTATGAAGCAATAGATATGTTAAAATATATAATTGCTAGAAAAATGTCACGCACACACACACTGTTTCCTCTGATTTTCAGCTTGGACTCTAAGGATAATTCTTGCTTCTGAAAAAACGAGCTGGCACCCAGGTAGCCTCAGAAAGCCAGGAGGCCGACCCCAGTTTCTCTACCTGTTTCCTTCAAGCTCACACACGTAGGTCACCACTGGGGACCAGTCAAAGGCCCCCGGCTCCTTCTTCAGCCACTTCTCCAGCTCCTGCAGGTTCTGGTCCGTGTAGTCAGTGGCAACGATCTCCTTGAAAGACTCACAAGCAGAGAGCAGCTGATAGATGGTGGGGCCGGAGCCGATGTCGATCAGAAGGTCCCCCTTCACACCGTCTGGTTGGGGGAGGGAGCGGTCAGGCGTTACCCGGTGGCAGGGAGAGCTGACCTGCGCTGCCCTTGCCAGGGCCACGATGGGCGGTCCCGGGGGAGCCCCAAAGACCGACCAGCCCCTGGCCACTCCTCCTCCCTCCAAGTCTCCTTTTAAAACCTTTTGGCTTTCCGCTCCTCAACCCGGGGTGGAGCTCGTCGCTGGGATATTTTTAGGTCTAGGAGCAGGAAGAAAAAGAGCTGCCTCTGAAGTGAGCCTTGATCGGAAAGACTGCCACAGATGGTGGGAAAGCTATTAAGGAGCGTTTTAGGGGAAAGTCAGAAGTTCTATTTATTTGTTTTTCTATTGTAGTTGATATACTATGTTAATTTCTGCTATACAGCAAAGTGATTCAGTTTACACACACACACACACATATACATATGTATATGGGTTGTTTTTGGCTGTACCCTCAACATACAAAAGTTTTCCAGCCAGGAATTGAATCTTCCCTACAGCAGTAATAACACTGGATCCTTAACCCACTAAGCCGCCAGGGAACTCCTACCTTCTTTTTAAAAATATTCTTTCCCATTATGGTTTATCGTAGGACGTTAAATGTAGTTCACTGTGCTGTACAGTAGTAAATGTATTTTTAAATTGAGTCTTTATAGTGTCTTGCTCCAAAAAGCAACCAGTTCTTCATACGCTGGGAATTCTTTCCCTCACGCCTTGAGTTAGAAACAGAATAACTACTGGAATCTGCACTTCTTTTTTTTTAACTTGTATTAAAGTGTAGGTGATGTACAGCGTTGTGCCCGTTTCTACAGCAAAGCGACCCAGCTGTAAATATCTATACATTCCCTTTCTCATATTATCTTCCGTCATGGTCTACTCCACACACCGGATATATAGATTTAGTTCCATGTGCTACCAGAATCTCCATTTCTTAAGTGAAATGCCTGCTTAGCGGCCTAGCAAATCAATGCAGAACCAAGGCCAGAACTCGCCCTTTCTGGCTTCCCTTTTGCGTGACCAAGAAAGAGAGGAGATATGAAAGCACTTTATAAACTGCAAAATATCCACCCCAACGGTAGTTTTTACCCTCGTTAAATGAATGGGTGGTGCCAAAAAGGCTGCCAATGACCAGACACAAAACAGTCACACCCTGAGATGCTAATGTGACTCGCACTTAGAGGGGAGACACACAGACCACAGACAAACTTACCCAGGCAAAATATCTTGAAAAGATTTTTCAGAAGCTGCCTAAGAATCTGGACTTCTGCGGAGTGTCTGGCCCCAAAGTTGTAATATTTTTCTAGGTAATCCTGAGGGTTAAAATGGCTCAGATAAGCGTCCTTGGAGGTGAAGCCAGACTCCATTGCGTCTCACTCTTGAGTCCACTGAGGCCCCCTGCCTTCCTGTCCTCTCCTCCAGAAGCAGAAACTGTTCTCCCGAGTCTCTGGCTTTCAATAATTCTTCCATCAGATCAGCCCATCGCTTAGAGGTAGATGCTTGGCTAAACATTAACCTAGAAATATACCAAAAATGTTTTGATTGTGCTGGGAAGTGATGAAATTTCTGGGGAAGGGAGCCTAAAACAGGGGGCGGAGCAGGGGAGGGTTCTGAGCTGCATGCAACGCTGGGCCAAGGGTGAAGTTCAGCTGCAAAGGACTAGCAACAAGACGACTTGCCTGGGCTCATCAGGGAAGTTGTTTAACTTAGGGGAGAATCTCTAAGTTCAGAGAGACAGGCCAGCTGCCCACCGCACCATCATTCTTCTCCTTGCAGTGCTTCTCCCAGCAAAGAGTCATAAATAATGGTTTAAATGTAAACACCTTGGAGTTCCCATCATGGCTCACTGGTAACAAACCCGACTAGAATCCATGAAGATGCGGGTTCGATCCCTGGCCTCGCTCGGGGGGTTAAGTTTCTGGCGTTGCTGCGAGCTGTGGTGCAGGTCGCAGGGGTGGCTCGGATCCCCCGTTGCTGTGGCTGCCGGCCTACAGCTCAGATTGGACCTCTAGACAGAGAACTGCCATACGCTGCGGGTGCAGCCCTAGAAAGACCAAAAAAAAAGGTAAGAAAGAAAAGAAAGGGAAAGAAAAGAAAGAAAGAAAGAAAAGAAAAGAAGAAAGAAAAAAGAAAAGACGGGGAAGATAAGGAGAGGAAGTGGGTTCAGTGCTAAGAAGGGCTGGCTAAAGAGGGAACCGCAGATGAAGTCTGGGAGTGAAAGAGCAATTTTTAAAAACTGGATGAGGCTTTCTCCAGTGCCGAGGCCGGCCACAGCCCCGTAGCCCCCTCCTCCAGCTCCGCACGGACTTCATCCCGCGCAGCAGCCCGCGCCTCCACCCCCGCTCCCTTTCTCAGCACCTGGCACCACGCACCTCCTCCCCGGCCCCCAGCCCTTTTTTTTCAGCTTTATTGAAGGCTAGTCGATTCACAAGGTCGTGATGACTTCTGCTCTACGACCAAGTGATTCATGCACATATTATCCATTCTGCTTCAGGTTCTTTTTCCACATAGAATACCGGGGAGAGTTCCGATAACAGAATATGGGGAGAGCTCCCTGTGCGAGACAGCAGGTCCCCGCTGGCCCGTCACCCCATATGCCTGTGTGTGATATGCCAGTCTTACCTCCCAAACTGCATTTTATGGGTAGGACACACCGAACAGCCAGCTCCTTCAGATCAAGGACCACGGCTCAGTTCTCTGTGTCCCTCCTTCTCATCACCAGGCGGAACACACAGTTAAGTGTTCAAAACACCCGGTGAGCTGACTGTTGTCACACTGCCCCAAATACGAGTGCAGTGAGTGCCCGGTATCCCATGGGTGGTGACTTGGTAAGGGCCCATTTGGTTACAAGGCACAGAAACGCACTCAGAGAAGCTCAGGTTAAAAGCGAATTATTAATGCGAGAATACAATGGAAGCAAATTGCAGCGTACCCAACTGGGTCTCAGGATCAAAAACCATCCGGCAGTTAATCTCTTCCTCCTCCTCTGCCTGGTCCCACCCCCTTTTTTTCCTCTCCTCCTCCTCCTTTTCCTTTTCTCTCTCTTTTCTCCCTTCACTCCCCGTCCCTGTCTTCCTGTCTTTGGAGGGTTGGGGGCTGCTGTTCTCTGCAAACTGACTTCTTCCTTTGAGCTCCCGCTATAGACACGGCTCCCGTTCCAGATGGTGGCCTTTGCCCGCGAACTTAACAGAACCTGCTCACTCATCTGCTCACAGCTGGCTGACTAGGTCTGCACG
>PVHT021183653.1:1453318-1507064 GCA_004024745.2 Catagonus wagneri | reverse complement strand
GCCTGCAGGTCTGCACGGTGGGAGGGGTCTCCACTGCGCCTGCAGGTCTGCACGGTGGGAGGGGGTCTCCACTGCGCCTGCAGAAACTGTGATGGGACAGACAGATTCGCTCAGGCTACCACAGACTGTTGGGTCTTCAAGAGGTGAATCAGAGCCCTGAAAGGCTTGAAGGATGCAGCATTGACGTACAGTGTCTTGTGAAGGGTTCTGAGGTGCTGCTGCCATACCACTGACACTTCCTGCTTCTCCCGACCGTCCTGGGATGGGCAACAGCAAGAACCTTCCAGAACCCGGTCAAAAGACAAAGATTGCCATCCCACTTCGATACCAGTAACGGCTCTAGAATTCTAACCTGACAGGTACGCTACTTTAGCCCATTGACAATACTGTCCCCCCGTCTTCTGGCTTCTTCTTTTTACCTGTCATGGCTCAGTAGTAACAAACCAGGCTAGTTCCCATGATGGTAGCGAGGCAGGTTCAATCCCTGGGCTCATTCAGTGGGTTAAGAATCTGGTGTTGCCATGAACTGTGGCTGTGGTGTGGACCGGCAGCTGTAGCTCCAATGGGACGACCCCTAGCTTGGAGACTTCCGTTTGCGTCACATGTGGCCCTAAAAAAGACAAAAAAAAAAAAAGAATTTGAATGAAATAAAGATATTTTCAGACAAAAAAAAAAAGCTAGTTTGCCACTAGTAGGTCCTCTCTAGTGAAAATCTTAAATAACACATTTAGACCCAGACGGAAGGTCTGAGATGCAAGAAAGAACAAAGAACAAGCGAAGATGCTAATTTGTGGGTAATTCTAGCAAACACTTAAAAAACAAGCAATGAGAAAAACCTCATGGCAGATGCTACAGATCACCTTTAAAAGATTATAACAAGATATTGTGAATAACTCTATGCCAATTATTTCAAAAGTTCAGATTTACAAATTCCTAAGTAAATATACCATACATATAAAACCTGAATGTACCTACCATCAGTGAACTTAAACTGAAAAATTTCCCCCCACAAAACCTTCAGGGCCGGTGGCTTCAGAAATGAGTTCTACCGTATATTCAAGGAACCGATTAGAATTTAATCTTTCACCAACTCAGAGAGTAGAAGAGAAAAACACTTCTCAACTAACTTAGGTTTAGCAAAACCATAACACCAAAGTTATTTATGAGAAAGAAAAACTACCAACTAAAATACTCGTTAGCACAAATACAAAAAATCCTAAACAAATTATTGTCTCGTCAATAAAAGAGCAGATACGTATATGATGCTTACTATGGTCTAGGCACCGGTTTAAGCGTTTGCAACATGTCACTAAACTTTACAACAGCCCTGCGAGTTAGGTACTATTATTAACCCCACTTCAGCGTATGAGGAGATGGAGAAACAGAGAGGTTAAGTAACTGCCCAGGTCACCCCCAGACAGCGGCTGAGCAGGATTTCAGACCTAAGCAGTCCCCATTCTTTCAGTGGTTACACTTTAACCAAGGTGGGCCCATTCCCCGAATGCAAGGCAATTTGACAGTCAAACATTGATTAATGTACATCATTATATTTACATATTAAGGGAAAAATAACTTCTGATCTGTTCGACAGCCCTAGAGAGGGGAAAAAACTCAAATTCAACATCCATTCACAATAAAAACAGCTCGTGGAAAATTGGAAATAAAACGCAACTTTCTTAATGTGATAAGGATTATCTACCACAATTTCAGCAAACATCATACTGACACATTTAAAAGCTTTCCCTTTGACTTGAAAATAGACAAGAATGCTCACGATTACGCATTTTATTCAACATTCAACTAGGGGTCTTGGAAAGCACAATGGGTAAGAAGAAAAATAAATTAAATGTTCAAGGACTGGACAGGAGAAAGATAAAACTATTATTATCGGAAGATAATGATGATATATAGAGAAAACGAAAAATAATCTGCAAATAAATTACTGGAATTAATACAAGAGTTTAGCAAACTTTCCAGATACAAAATCAATATAAAAAATTAAATTCATTTCTAACCAGCGGCAATTATAAAATGAAATTTAAAACAGACTTCATTCACAAGGGCATTAAAAACTGGAAAGTACCAAGGCATAAATCCAACAAAATATGTACAAGACATTAATGGAGAAAATTATAAAATTTTATTGAAAAACATTAAAGAAGACCTAAATAAATGGAGAAATATTCTACTCTGTGGATTGGAGGACCCAACACTGTAAAGATGTCATTTCTCTTCAAACTGATTTATAGACTCAGTAAAATCCCAATTAAAATCCCAATAGGTTTTTGTTGGAACTTGACAAGCCAGCTCTAAAATTTATATGACAGCGCCAAGGGCCAGGAGTAGCTACTCCCAAAGAAGAAAAATAAAGTAGGAGGACTTGCTCTACCGGATTACAATACTTATTATAAAGCTGTAGTAATTAAGACCGTGTGCTATCGGGACAGGACTGACAAGCAGACCCATGAAACCAAGCAGAGACCCGCAGAGGGACCCACACCTCTATGAACACTTGACATACAACAGAGCTGATATCCTAGGTCATTGGCGAAAAAGATAGACTTTTCAGTAAACAGGGCTGGCAGAACCAAGTATTCAGGGGGCAGAAAGTGGAATTAGAACCTCTCTTGACAGCACAGTACACAGAAATTGATTCGGGTGGATTAAAAAACCGTATATGAGGAATACATAGAGATCTTTCAAGATTTAGAAGATAATATATGAGGATATCTTTATGACCTTAAGGGTCCAGAAGAGTTTCTTAAACCAGATACAAAAAGCAGTCGCGATTAATGAAAGATTTGTCAGTTTGAGTACATGACAATTAAAAACGTCTGTTCAACCAAAGGCGTGTGAAGAGAGTGAAGAAACGCATCCGACAGGGAAAAGACACTGACTGCAACAAGTCAGGTGGCAGAGGACTTGGACCCAGAACCGATCAAGAACTTCTGTGAATCAAAACAAAGAACGACACAGAAGATCTGAACATTCCTTTATAAGAAGGGAAATCCAAGTGGCCACTAAACCTATGAAAAGATGTTTAACCTCATCAGTAAATGCAAATTAAAGCACAAGGAGACACACTCACACAGCTATCAAATGGCCAAAATAACATCTGACCAGCTCCAGGGACCTGGGTCGACAGGTATTCTCTGGTGAGCATATAAATCGGTGCACCATCTTGGAAAACAGGCTGGCACCGACTGGCAGAGCTGACTTTGTGCACATACCACACGCTGCGGCAGCTGCACCCCAGGGGCGCACGTAGAGAAAACCTAACACAGACACAGAAAGGCCTTAGCAGCGTCGTCTGAAAGAGCCCCCAACTGGAAACGACCCGAATGTCTGGCAACATAGAATAAATAAGAATCATTTGGAGTGAAGATGAACCAGTTCCAGCTAAAGTCATCAGCGAGGTAGGGAGTGAAGGAAGTATGCGGTGAAGGAGACCTGTGCTGTAATTCCGTTTATATGAAGTTCGAAACAGGCAAGAGTAAACGATATCATTGGGTGACGCCTACGGAAGTGGTGTACTGTAAGCAAAACAGGGAGGTGATTACTTTGGACCACAGCAAAGTGGTTGCCTCTGGAGCGGAAGGAAGGAATTGTGTTCAGGTGGGAGGAGATCTTGCATGTCTCTCTTTTTTTCTTTTTTTTTTAATGTCTGCAACCGCAGCACATGGAAGTTCCCAGGGCCGGGGGTCACATCAGAGCTGAAGCTGAGGCCCACGCCGCAGCCACAGCAACCCCAGATCCAAGCCACGTCCACGACCTACTCTGCAGCTTGCGGCAATGCCAGATCCTGAACCCACTGAGCGAGGCCAGGGATGGAACCCGCAACCTCACCAAGACTACACCAGGTGCTGTGAAGGGCCACTGAGTCACTCCCAGGACTTGACCTGGGAGTGGTTATCTGGTGTTCATTTTATATTAATCTGTACACTGTCCGTAAATGTTTTCTGAAGCTTCTCCACGTATGTTGTACCCGCAATCAGAAAAACATCCTGCATGTGGACCCAGAGACTGTTAAAACAAGCACGGATTTAGAAATCAAGAGTCCTCGATCTTACAGGTTTTCCCAAGATTCCTCTGTGAGGCCAGTGCCTGCGAGTCTGTTTTTACTGAGTTTTATCCAACGGGGTTGAGTCACTTGAAGGCACTAAAGGATAAACAACGGAAACAAAAACAGGGCAAGGATGGCGGCGCACATCGCAGAGACGGCCACTCCAGGTCCCCCAAGCTTTCCTTTCCAGTTCTGGAAGAAGTCCTTTGGGCGTCAGACCTCCAGGCTTCCATGAGATCAGAGGGCCCCGGAGGCCCCGGAGACCTTCGGACCCCGTCAGCAGCAGCGGTCCCTCCTTCCACAGGCTGCAGCTTCTGCTTCTATCCAGGGATAGAAGGCATATCCAGGTACGCCTCGCGCAGCAACGAGGAAGCCTCTTCCCAGTTCTTTGCTCCAACCAGACCTGAGGCCAGATTGAGCCCCCAGGTCAGAAGCCCGGGCAGAGCAGAATGAAGCAAGTCCTGCAGTCAGAGGAGCCGGCAATTTGGGAGCCTTTCATGTGCTTGGTGATTAATAAGAAGTAAACAAAATTACAAGCAAAATGATAACTCATCAAGTTTCATGTGGTCCCACAGAGCCTGCTCGAGATTTTAATGAATGCATATGGTAAGTCCAGGGATGATTAATCTGAGCCTTAATTGCAGGGAGGCAAGGAGGGAGCTTCTTTTTATTTTTGGGCTTTGACCACTGCAGGCGGAAGTGCCCAGGCCAGGGACAGAACCTGCCCCACAGCAGTAACCAGAGCCGCAGCAGCGGCATCACTGGATCCTGGGCCACCAGGGAACTCCCAGGGAAATTTTTCTTAAAGGGCACAACCTCCCAGCTTCGATCTTTTATTGAGAGTTGCCTACCTGTAGAGCAGGAAGGAGGCTGTCCCCTGAGACCCCCCCAAGGGGCAGTGGGAGTGCTCAGAGCCGCGTTGCATTTCCTAAGGCTCTAACAGCTCATCGTCCCGCGAGCTCTGAGCTGAGACCCACAGCCCCTGACTCGGCCAGAAACTCTGGTTATCTAGTTATCTGTCCGGTTTTCTACGCTCAGGTACCTCCATTAACAAAAAATTTTATTTTTGTTAATGTTTTATTGTATTTATTTATTTGGCCACAACTTGCAGCAGCTTGACATCGAAGTCAAGGGTCGATTTGGAGTTGCAACTGCAGGCCTGCGCCACAGCCACAGCAGTCAATGCTGGATCCAAGCCCCATCTGCGACCAACACCACAGCTTGCAGCAATGTGGATTCTGAACCCACTGAGTGAGGCCAGGGATCCAACTGGCATCCTCATGGACATTATTTGGGGTTCTTAACCCACTGAGCCACAACGGGAACTCCCCATGTTGCTGTTTGACTTCGATGTCTTGCTTACGCTTTTCCACCTTTGCTCAGTTCGACCCTCTTATCCTTAAGACTGAACCTGGCCTTACACCCAGGAGGCCTTCCGTGACCTCACTCCACCCCACCCCCACGTCTAGGCCAGTGCACTTCTGGGCCTTGCACAACTCTCCCTGAACTTACCACACCACGTTGCCATGGCCATTTGCCTACCTGACCATGGACTTCGGGGAAGGATCCGGACCCACTTCCCGTTGGTACGCCTAGCCCGGGACCTAATCTACGCATGAGCGGCCACTGCATGTAGCCAACGGGCTTGCCATGTCCTGTCTGTTGTATCTGCCCTCCTGCCCCAGCTTCATGGACTTTGGGGAGGTTTTCACTGCAGTGGAGAGGCCACAGAAGAACTCCCTTCCAGAGGCCAGCCGGGTGCCTCTCCCTTGGTCTGGCATCCTGGCTACTCACGGGCCAGTCTCCAGCCGGGTGTGGAGCAGACAGATGTGGGTTAGCTTTCCTGGGCCTCAGCCTCTGTTGTGGAGGGGGCGGGTGGCCGTGCACGTTACATGTGGTTAAGTGAAGGCCAGTGCAAATCGGCAGCGGATTTGTGTTCATGATTTCTGCGTGCAGAGGTCACGCTGGGTGGAAGAGCCGGGCTCAGCCAAGGAGCTGGCCGTGGACAAGCGAGACTGAGGGAAGGTGCCCCCGGCCCTGCGTCCTGCCAGGCTCGAGGCTGCCCCCTTGTGTCCACAGGGTGAAGGACAAGGGAGACTCCAAAGCCGGCTAGGACCGGTCCCCTCCGGCCTCCTTCTCCCAAGGGCGCCACTCCCCGGGGCTCACAGTCAGCAGTGACCTGCCGGTCCTCCAGGAGCGCGCCACCCACCGCGCTCACTGCTGGCTTTTCCCCTGGAGGCCTGAGCGCTCGGGATCCTCCTCTGGGAAGCCGAAGGGACGGCTCGAACATCGAAAAGGGGGCGTCGCTGTGGGAGGAAGAGAGCCGGCAGGAAGGAGGGCGCTTCGGCCTTCTCCGCTCGTGCTGGGGGCTGCTGGGCTTGGCACCGGTGCCCCAGGGCCCCCGCTCCTCTGTGTGGGGCCAGTTAGCTTGGTCCACCCCCCCACCGCCCCAGCCACTCTCCGCAGCATCACCCCGTCCGTTTCCTTCTCGGGGCTCCTCACGCTCTCACTGTGTTCTGCCCTCCGGCCGCCCGCCTTGGCTTCCCCTCTCCAGGAGAACGGGCGCAGGACCTGCCGGCCTCGCTGCAAACCCAGACTCCAGAGCAGGCCCCGCAGGCAGCAGCCGCTCAGCACGCGTTTTCCCGCCCAGGGCTCCCCAGCGCGCCCCATGTCCGCCAGGGCCCCGAAGCCCTGGGCCCCCGAAGCCCTCAGCTCCCGGCCCACCCCCACCCTCCTGCCCGCCCGGCAACCTGGCGGTACGGTCGGTTCAAGACTCACTTCAAACACCGCCTCTTCGCCCGGCCCCTTACCTCCCGCCAGTGGGGCATCTCCTCCTGCGCGCACCTCCTGTGACGCTGTCGCGACTGTCGGGGAGCCCAGCAAGGGCAAGGCTTGCGTCGTACCTGTGCTTTCATTCTCGGTTCCTGGCAGGTGGCAGATGCTAAATACATATTTACGGGTGAACACTGATGAGCCGGGAGAAGCTCACGAAGCCCGGGGTCTCAGCTGCCTTCCCGGCCTTGCCTCCCGCTGCTGCTGGCACAGGGAGCCCAACCTCGGGGCAACACAAACGCCACGCCATCCACCCCGTATCTTCCCAAGGCCGTGTTTCAAACAGTGTTTTTTCCTTCGATAGGAAAGCTTTTCCTACCACCCCCGCCTTTATTTATTTATTTATTTTGTATGGCTGCACTGGGCTGGGGATTGGATCCCAGCTGCACTGCAGCCTGCGCCAGCTGCAGCAGCACCGGATCCTTACCCTATTGTGCCACAGCGAGAACTCCTCCTCCTTTGTAATGCACCTTGGCCGCCCTGCCTCCCTGAAGCCTTCCTCGGTTCATTCCCGAGCAGGAACTAATCCCTGCTTCTTCTTCGCATCCCATCGTCGTCCGCCCCCCCCCCGCCCCCGCCCCCGCCCCGAGCTAGCAATTCTGCCTCCCATAGAGCCCCATGCCTGCTCAATGGGCGCTTAACAGAAGGGTGCTGCCCGTTATCCCAGCAAAGTGTAAACCCTCTTGGGTCACTAGCCACGGCTCCCACTCGTCGGTCTCTCTTTCTCTCTCCAGGAAGCCAAATGCTCACGTGCCCACACGCAGGTGGCAGGCAGCGCCGCAGCTGGCAGCTTGAGTATCGTGTCAGGGAGCTGCTGTGAAAGCCCAGGGCCCCAGCAGAACCTTCGCCGGGCGCACACCCACGCCTCCTGCAGGGAGGCAGAGCCTGGACGCTTCAACCCCACCGAGAGCGTCCCCCGGACACCCTCCCCCATTCCCGCCCACCCAGCTCTTTGCCTTCCGCGGTCCCAGCCCGGCCCTGCTTTCCCGCCGTCCACTGCAGTCGGAGCTCTCCCTGCGTGGGGCCTGAGCACTCAGCTCCGGGTCCGCCTACCGCAAGTGTGTCCCGGTGGCTAAGCCTAACCTGAACCCAGCCTTTGGGAGTCGAGCTCACCTGTGACTCAGGTGGTGGCACCGTGGGTAGGTCTGACCACGCCTGCCTCCGCCGTCAGCTCGTGTGTGTGCTCGCACGCGTGCGTCCACACACACTACACACACACACACGTACCCAGATACACACACGGGGTAGGAAGTAGTCAAGGACTCAGGTGTCGCAGCCGTGTTTCCTGTGAAGACCCGCCTTGGTCAAAGGGCTGCGTCTGGCTTTACGCAGGCGCTCAACAAATATTTGTTGAGTGACTAAATTGCTTGCGTGCCCACCTCCAGCGCCGCCAACCATCACTGCTTTGATTATCCTCTGCTCGCTCGAAGCTCTGGCCTGTTCGTCCCTGCCGGGTGCCCCGTGTCTCAGCCGTGCCCTTGAGGGACAGGGCTCCCATACTGTACCCAGAGTCTTCAGCTTTTCTTGAAGTTCACCAGACACAACAGGTTGGTTTCCCTCTGGGTACTTGTCCTGGAAGTTCTTGCCCTTCAACCGCGATTCCTTTGTCTGGCTTACTCCAGCTCACTCTTTTTTTTCCCCTTTCGGTCTTTTTAGGGTCGCACCTGAGGCATATGGAAGTCCCCAGGCTAGGGGTCAAATCGGGCTGCAGCTGCTGGTCTCCGCCACAGCCACAGCAATACCAGCTCTGAGCTGCATCCACGACCTACACCACAGCCTGTGGCAACGCTGGATCCTTAACCCACTGAGCGAGGCCAGGGGTTGAACCTGTGTCCTCATGGATACTAGTCGAGTTCTTGACCCTCTTGAGTCACAACGGGAACTCCTGGGTCACTGTTTACATCTCCCTGATCTGCTTGCCTCTTCCTTCAAAAAATCTTTCCCCGGTGCTCTGTCCCAGCCCCAAGCTGGGTTTAGGTGGGTTGCCCTGGACATGGAAGGAAAACAACTTCTCTTGGCTCGTTTTAGAACCGCGCATACACAAAGCTTACACGAAACTGCTGGTGTGGGTATTTACCAACTGTGTTCGTGTTATGTCTCTGGGGGGGTCACGGTAGCCCCGGGGAGGGGCGCGATATGCCCATTTCAGAGATGGGGAAACTGAGGCTCTGAGGGGCCCACCTAAAGCCACGAGAGCAAGTAAGACCCACGCGCGCGCTTTCCGTTTCATGGGCCGGGGCTGCCACATCGGCAGGGGTGAGCTCGGAGGCCACGCGGTCCGAACTTGCCTAAAACAGGAGAGCAGGAGCGGGACTCCGACCCCTTCCTTCCACGAAACCCTGAGGAGCGCTCAAAGCTAAGGAGGCCCAGCTTGACTTCTCGGGTCCAATTCCTTTTCCCAACCCTGGGCCATCAGCGAAGCACATCAGAAACCTCCCCGTTTGAGATAAGCAGCGCTGCTTACCTGGCCATCATTCGCCATAAGGGTTCCAAGCGGCGCTGACTAAGTGGACGGGAAAGCGAGTGAGAGGCAGAGTGATGCTTGCAGCCCTGCCCTGTACGTGCCGGCTCCTCCAGGTCCCCGCCTCGGTCCCCTTTCCCGGCCACCAGAACAAACACCCTCGTGCGGTCGCGACGGTGAGCCCAGAGGGTCTCAGCAGCCTGCGGAACCTTCTCCAGCTTCTCGGTGGAGAAGCCGGGCTCCCACAGGAATCCCGCCTCCAGGGGCAGGTGGAGAACCTCCGTCCCCACCATCGGAGCGCCTGCCCAGCACCGATGGCCCCTGGCCGGGAGCAGAGTCCAGGCCTCCGGGGCGGGCGGGCGGCCTCGGGGCGCAGGGAGGAAGTGACCCAGTCACTCGGGGGCAGGACCCCGGGCTCCAGGGGCCGTTCCCCCAGAATGTCACACTCGAGCACCGGGCAGACAGCTCTCCTCCTGCTGCAACAGCTTGAAAGACGGACCAAGTCTGTACTGAGCCTCCGGTTCTCAGAGGAACTTCGGGGAAAGGACCCGGATGTCCATGCGTGTCGGTTGTTCTCCAGTGTCTATAGCAAAAGGTATGTTATTCCTGATATGCGTTCAGGGGAGAAATGACAAGTTTCCAAGAAGTGAAAGAAAATAGAATCTATCCAGATAATTGTGGTTTCAGGGGGTGTAGTAAGCTGTTTCTACGCCTTATGTAATTACAGCAAACAAGACTGGAAAAGGCCTCAAGGAATAAAAGCTCTTTATTAAAAATTCTCTTAGGATGGGATTCAGTTCCATGGCAAACATCACATTAAGAGTGTGGTGTTTCCACCCGAGCCGCTCTTTCAAATGGCCCCGAGGTGGCCGCCAGGAAGCTGACCGGGAGGCTCAGATCTGAGGAAGAAAGAAATTGACAATAACGGTAGCAGTGATCAGAGCAGTGATGACAGCTATCTGGAGGAGAGAACTCCGGGGGTCACTAGCATGAGGAAGGAATAGGAAGCCGATAGCTCGAAAGGCTGCTTTTGCACAAACTGGATGCCCAAACTGCCCTTAACCCCGTGTAATAAAATCTTTGCTAGGTTGGCGCTTAAAATCATACTCATTGGAGTTCTCCTTGTGGCTCAGTGGTTAACGAACCCAACTAGTACCCATGAGGACATGGGTTCAATACCCAGCCTCCCTCAGCGGTTTAAGGATCCAGCGTTGCTGTGGCTGTGATGTAGGCCGGCAGCTGCAGCTCCAGTGGGACCCCTAGCCTGGGAACCGCCATATGCTGAGGGTGCGACCCTAAAAAGACTAAAAAAAAAAAGAGGCCAGGTAAAGATAGAGGCAGAGAGGCTGCCAGGAGCTAAAAGAGACAGGAAAATTCTCCCCTAGTGTCTTCAAAGGCAATGTGGCCGTCTCGATGCCTTGGTTCTGGATTTCTGGCTTCCACGACTGGGAGAAAGAACTCTGGCAGTTCAAGACATCGAGTCTTGGCCGTTTGTCATGACAGCCCTTAGGAAACTAAAGGCAGCAGACGCCACCTCTTGAAAATCCTTTTCCCAAAAATGATACAAATGACTCACTTTGACGTGGTTGTTAGAAATCAGTCACCTGGCCACACCTAACCGTGAGGGAGATGTACCTTAGTTTATAACAAGAGGGGGCGTTCCCGTCGTGGCTCAGTGGTTAACGGATCCGACTAGGAACCATGAGGTTGAGGGTTCGACTCCTGGCCTCGCTCAGTGGGTTAAGGATCTGGCGTTGCCGTGAGCTGTGGTGTAGGTTGCAGACGCGGCTCGGATCCCACGTTGCTGTGGCTGTGGTGTAGGCTGGTGGCTACAGCTCCTGTTAGACCCCTAGCCTGGGAACGTCCATATGCCGTGGGTGCGGCCCTAGATAAGGCAAAAAGACGAAAAAGGGGGGGGGCGCGAGTTTTCCATTGAGTCTGGAACTCAAAAATTTGGGAGTTATGTGCACGTACTAAAAGTGACGCAAGTAGATGCCGCAGGGAGAGAAGGTAAGAGGGTCAGAAAACATTCAGAAATAATAATATGTACTATATATAATATATAAAGTATGTTATATATTATAATGTATATAGTATATACTATACTGTATAATAATTAAATAATAATGCTATATGAGAAGAATAATAATATGTAATATATAATGTTTATAATAATATATTATATAATAATTAAATAATAATATATGATGATAATGCATATAATATAATATAATATAATATAATATAATATAATATATAATATAAATATCCCAAGAGGGAGAGGAAGGAGACGGCCGTTGGGGAGGCACGAAGCCAGGAGAGGGAGCCTTTCCGGAAAGGGCCCGGCTCGCGGGCAGCCACAGGACGGAGCCAGCAGAGCAGCCGTGGGTCTGGAGACGGAGCCGCAGCTGACCTGGCGAGACAGCTTCCCCGGAGTGAAAGAGATGAAACCCAGGCCGGCAGCTGTAGGGAAAATGAAAGAGGACCAGGTGCGTAGACATCTCGCTCGAAGTTTGCTGCTCAAAGGAGGAGGATGACGGCGTCAGTAAAGAAAGGAAAAGCCCGGTTAAAATCAGAGAGGGGAATAACCTGGTTGAAAGAGAGAAACGGGTACAGCAGAGAGAGGAGAAAATTCCAAGTGCAAAGAGTTTGGAAAAACTGGGGCTGGGGGCGGGGATGAGGGCCAGAGCCCGGGAGGAGGGGGCGACCTTGACGGGAGAGTGAAAGGTAATCCTTTAGATGCATCACCCTCGGTCTCGCTTTATTGGGCTCCTTGGTGGCCGGGATTCTAGACGGCCGGGTCTCCTGAAGGCAGGCAGGCAGGCAGAGAACTGGGCTAATGTTACGCGGTTCTTGGTGCTTATTTTCTTTTGTTGTCCTTGAGACTTCAGAGAAACCTCATTTACATGTTCCGGCCTGGTCTCAGCTCTGCTCTGGGGAATCAAGGAAAGGTCAGAGGCTGGTGCTTGGGATTTCCGGCGACAGACGAGTGCTCATTGGCAAGAGCTTTCTGAGAATAAGGTGATTCTGCAATCAAACCTGTGTGGTCCGACCCCGGGCCTACCCCAGCTCCCTCCCTTCCCCAAGAGGAATCTGTTAGGAAAAGCCTCTTCACCTGGCCGACTGTGGCTGCGTTTCCCCCTTCTGACCACCTAGTGTCACTGGAAGCTCACTCTAAGCTGAGGACCACGCTGCTTCTGGCGGAGTGAAATGCTGCTTTCTAAACAAGTGCTAACGGGTGATGTGGAGCCAGAAGTATCCTTTATTCTGAGGATCTTTCCAGCTGGCAAGAGTGATAGAGTTTTGTTTTTCTTTGCTTTGCTTCTTTTTTGGCTGCCTCGTGGCATAAGGAGTTCCCAGGCCAGGGATTAGATCTGAGCAGTAATTGCGACCTGTGACCCAGGTGCAGCATGCTGGATCCTTAACCCGCTGTGCCGGGCCGGGATCGAACCAATATCTGCTTGCCCCAGAGACATCACGATCCCGGTGTACCACAGCAGAAACTCCAAGAGTCACAGTCTTAGAAGTTTGGTGTTGGGAAGTGTCTTCCAAACTTTTTTGGTGCACCTATTTGAGATGGATAGAGGTGCCAAGAGGCAAAGAGAGAGACAAAATGACCCAACCTTTGACGTCCAGTCAAAGAATCTGCAGACTCAGATGTCCAAGGGATTGATAGAGCACTGCCTCCCAGACAGTGCAGGTGTTAACCAACCAGAGTGGGGCTGTGGAGGGTTTGGGGGCTGCATTTGAAGGGCAGCTCTGCTTAGAGGCAGGAGCCGACTTCAGCCTCCTTCCGGTATGGCTTTCTTGGCTCTCTGAAGGTTCTCAGGAAGTAAGAGTTGGTGCCGCTGCCTCCACCCGCTGCTGTCACCTCCCAGGCCCTCGGCGAGCCAGAGCTGGGGCTCTCAGCAACTCGCACAACCGTCACCTGCTTCTCTCCCAGTAGCAAAGCATTTGACAAGCTGGATTCTCCTGCGATTAATCTTCCCCGGGTGTAAGGTGAAGCCCCGTGGATCCTGGGGTTTGCGCTGGCCGACAGCAGTTTCCAGTCCAGCCTTTGGGGAATGGGAGGAGCTGGATTTGACAAGGCCCGTTGGTCAGTGGGGGAAACGTAAGGGAGAAAACGGGTCAGGATAAAAATAACGACTCCAGAGAACTTCTGGAAAGTCTAACCGAACTTTCTCCCAAGTAGTCTAAGGCGTGTCCTTTCTGGCGTGAGCCTGGACCGCACTCTCCCTTTACACAACCCCACCTGGTGCAGCCAGACTCAAGGAACCCAAGTCCTTCACTGGGCCGCGTGCTTTCCGGGTCCGCCTTCTAGACCTGCCTAAGCAGTAGAAGCACCTGCAGCCGCTGTCCACGAGGTGGCGACAGAGTCCCAGCGATGCCCCGGAGACACCCAAGGCTTCCAGCCCTGGACGTGAACTAGGCCACCACTAGCCCCGTCGCAGGCCAGCCCTGAGCCTGCCCCCACCAGTTTATAACCCTCACTTTTACAGCCCTGCGGTGCTAAGAAAGCCCACTCACCCGCCTCACCGCGGTTGCCAGTGTCCTGAGGGGCAGACTTACTGTCCCCATTTTACAGCTGAGGCGACAGGGCCTCAGAGCCGTTTTGAGTTCCGGTCAAGGTCACACAGTGACTGGCAGAGTGGCCTCGGGTCCTCTCGCCTCTGAACCCCAGGTTCTTTCAGCCAGAACTCAGCTGCCCCTGTTCCTTAGGGGGCGCCCAGCACAGCAGCCACCAGGCTGGGCCAAGTCCAAGCAGAGCTGGGTGCCTGATTCCCTGGGCCCAGATGCTGCGTCTTGATGGGGCCCAGCTGGGCTTCGGATGCGGCCAGGCCCCGAGGCCAGGGCCCCGCTCTGCCCGTGGGACTTGAGGGCCCTCGGAGAGGCAGACAGGCCAGCCAGCACCGTGACGGGCACACTGCACCCTGGCATGGGAGATCAGGCGGGCCACCAGCCCGCAGGAGCCCACGGCTGGCCTCCGCTCTCCAGACCTGCCAGGTGGGAGGGGTGCAGGGAGGTGGGCTGTGACTGAGCCTGGACCTAAAACTGCCCCGGGAAGGGCTCCTGCGAATGAGGGAAAGTTCTAGTGCCCCTAGTGTCTCTAGCAAATTCTGGGCAAGCTTGTGAAGGAGGTGCACAAAAAAGCTGGGAGACGGAGGCTTTGATTCGCCCCAGGGTTTCCCTCCTCAGTACAAAGAGTGGAAGCTGTGAGGACACACAGCTGCACAGCTGGGCCAAGCCTGGACGGGGAGGACACGGCCTTGACCGGCAGCCTGCAGGAGGGGCAAGAGCGGAGCTGATGCAAACCGAGAAGTCGGCTTCCAGCCCCACCTTCAGCATCGACCACTTGGAGTCAGGGCCTCAGTTTACCCATCTGTAAACAGGGCCGGCGCGCAGCCCCCTGCCGGAGCTGAGAAGGCAGGAGGGAGGCTTCAGGGGGTCCCCACCCGCAGACGCCCCGGGGCTGAGCGGACCGAGGAAGCAGGGGGGCGCCTCCCTTGGTCGGGGAGTTTGCAGGGTGATGGCGGTGACTTTCTCACGGAAAGCAGCAGCTTTGCTATTAATGTAGTCAGTAAATAAATAAAGGAGGCTTCGGCTTCGTGCACAGCAATCAGTTTGGAACCGCTGGGTAATTAGCGCTGCAGGGGGCCGCAGGCCCGCGAGTCGGGTCTAAATGAGCGCGTTCACGTTCACTGAGACGCCCCCCGTAGAGCAGAAAACACAGCCCCGAGAGGAGCCCCTCACCCCGGGCCAGCCCACGAGCGGCAGGGGCTGGGGCAGGGGGGCTGGGGGATGGCCCCGGCCCCATCACGGCTGGGGACCTGGGGTCACACACGCGTGGTCGCACAGGCGCACACAGAACGGTGCCCGGCAGCTCCCGGCCCGAGACGTGCCACCGCCGAGGGCTGGTTGCCCGTCCCCCTGCGCCTGGCAACCCCAGCCCAGGCGTCTCTATGAAGCGACCTGGGTACGTGTAAGGGGAGGCGAGGGAGCCTCTGCTGAGGCCAGGGCACGGCTGGTGACACGCACTCGTGGCCGGAGGTGCCTGGGCGGCTGGTGGGTGCGTCTCTTTACCTGGTTCCACGTCCCCGCCCGGCGCCGTGATCGCAGCTCGTGATGCTAACTGCCTGTCCCCCCCCCTGCCTGTCTCCCTCCCAACAAAGACTCGTTGTGTGCCTGCTGTGGGCCCGGCAGCCCGAGGCTCCGGGGACAAGCCGACACCCAGCCCACAGCTCCTGCTCTCGAGGAACCTCTGGGCCCAAGGTGACGGTGAAGGGAACGGGTGGTGACGTGCCCTGGGACAAGGGGAGCGGAGAGGCACAGGAGGGCGCCAAACTCAGCTTTCCGGGGAGAGGCGGGTTTGAGCTGAGCCCTGAAGGAGGAGAAGCCAGGCGGAGGGCGAAGCTCCCAGAAGAGGAAGTGGCACACGCAGAGGCCCACGGGGACGCGTCTCCTGAATCTTCAGTCTGCGGCACAGAGCGGGGTGTGGCAGGGACCGGGGCGGGGGGTGACCCCGATGAGGCTGGGTGGCGGGCAGGGGTCCGAGCAGAGGCCCTTCTGAGCCTTGTTCCGGAGTCCGAATTCCACCTGAAGAGCAATGAGGGGTTTGAATCAAAGGCGCCACGTGACGCTGTGTGCATTTCCGGGAAACCTCTGGCTGCCGCAGGAGCAGAGGGACGCGGGCCGTGGGCTCAGTACCCCCATCTCTCCCAGTCCTGGGCTCAGGGGGCAGCCAGGTGCGAGCCCTGGCAACACTGAGCTGCATGGAGAAGGCCGCGGCCCTGGACTTAGCCGGACGTTGGTCTTCTCACCTGCCACAGCCTGCCCTCCGCTTCAGCGAGCCTCTGCTGGCTCTGTGCTTTGGCTCACTCACCTTGGGCCGGAGGGGGCCCCTCGGAGAGGCTGGGGGGGCGCCAAGGCTGTGATCCCAGTGCCCAGGGGAACCCCAGCAGCCCTGGCCAGGAAGGGATGGGCCCAATGTCCCTGGAGACACGTTTAGGAGGAATGTAGCCCCTCCCCTGGCTGCCTGCCCCCCAGCACAGTGCCCTCTCGGCAAGTCCCGGCCTGGCGAAGGCTGCCCGGCGCGGGCTGGGGCAGAGGGCAGCTGCGCCGGGCTGGCAGGGGGCGGGTGAGGGGCGGGCGGCCGGCGGGGCTGGGGGGTCGAGTCGGGCCGCGGAGCGCTCTCAGGCTGGCCCGGCCGGGGCCCCTTTCTCTCCATGAGATCATATCTGGGTCAAAGAGCATGTAAAGCGGGCAGACCCCGGCGGCCACACAAAGCCCATTCAGCCCGGCCCTATTCACTCACCTCCTCTCCCCCAGATCCCGCGCACCGCGACCCCAGCGCAGCGCCTAAGCCCCGGCTTTGATGTCCAAGAACAGAAAACGGCGATTAAATGTTGTTTTAAAGAGGGAGTGCTCGCTGCCCTCCCATCTGTCAAGAGAAAGCTGAGGCCGGAGGAGGGGAGGGAGAGCGGGGGAGGGGCAGGGAGGCCTGGCGGGGGTGGCCAGGGACCCTGAGGGAAGGGGAAGGGGCCATGGCTTGGAGGAAGGAGGCAGAGGCTCAAAATCAACCCAGATATATTTGGGGCAAAGGGTTGTTTTTCAAGATGAGAAATACAGGGAGAGCCAAAGAACAGGAGACAAACACAAAGGCCAAGAGAAACCCCAAGAGAAATGAGAGAGATGGGGGGGTGTTGACAAGAGAGATGGCGGAGAGGGGAGAAAGAATGGGGGAGGAAAAGACAGAGATGGGGTGACGGGAGAAGGACAGAGGGGGCAGGGGGACCAGGAGAACGAGCAGAGGGACGGAGACGCCGCCGGCAGAGAGCACCCACGGCCCAGGGAGGAAGCGGAGCCCCAGCGGGTTAGGAGCTGGCAACCCAGGCTGGCGCAGCCCCCAGCCCAGGCCGCAGAGCACAGGGGTCAAGGGCCCCTCTCCCGGTGGGTGCCCAGAGCGGGCAGGGAAGCGGGTCCCCCGGGGGCTGGCGTCAGGCGCGCTTCACACAGTGCGCGGTTCCTAGCGCTCCCAGGTGGTGCCGGAGGCCAGGCCGGGCCAGTCCAAGGCCTGGCATCAGTCTCACGCCCTGGAGGGGCTGCCAGCACGCTCACGCTGTGTCCCCAGGTCTCGGTGAGGAGGCGGATTATTCTGATCACTCTGGCCAGAGCCGGACAGGGAGGATGATAGGTGGAGCCGGCCTCACGGCTGCAGTCACCTGCAGGGCGGCGCTCCCATGGGTGGGGGGGGGCAGAGGGAAGCGGCCGGACGCAGAGAAGCAGAGTCTACCCCCCCCCCCGCCCCCAGGACAGGCCGGGAGGAGCCCACCGTGTTCTGTGGAAATACTCTGATTTGCGAGCGGTGGTGCTGGGTGTGCACCCCAGCTCTGACCTCCTTCCTCCACTCGGCCCGCCCGGACTCGGGGACCTCTCACGCGGGGGCAGCTTCTTGTTGAGAAACCGCTGCGGCTCGCTTTGCTCGGAGGAAGCCGTGGAAAAAGCTCTCTCTAGTAAAGAGCAGGCAGGAGTGGCCCCTCTGCCTCTGGAGTCTAGACGCAGTTTCTGACTCTGCGCTCACCAGCTGTGTGATCCACGAGGGGCTGTAATCTAAGCAAAAGCTCCAGTGCAGCAGCTTAGAACATCGGCTCCCGACGCAGGGGTGTGTCTGCTCTGATCCCGTCTTCCCAAAGCTCAGCGTGCGGGTTACCGGCGGACCGACCGCCTCTGCCACGGGGTAGATACCGAGCGCCGAACGCCGTTTGTGTATTTGGCGCCAGTCCTTAAACTAAAGCGTACTGGACACGTATGTCGGGAAGTAGGCAGGTGTCTCACAGACATGGCATAAACATGCCACCGAAACGAGGCCAAGGTGTCCCACCTTCCCTCCCATCCCCAGACAGAAACCTCCCCCCCCCCCAAGAAAAGGCAGAAAGACAAAGCCCTTTTGAAAAATGGGAGAGAAACACTTCAACCAGAGACAACTGAATTAACTTTATTCTCTTCTAACTGCAGATTCAAGGTATACAACTGAACATTGCTATTTTTCTTATGAGACTTATAAATAAAAATACAAAAAATGTTCACTACAAAAAAATCTACTGTTAGTAGGATGTAAAAAATATTCTCTTTGCTATAGAAGGCACAAACTTCACTTAGTGACACATGGAGAGAAAAAAACCTGCAGCAGTAAATTCGTTTTTTTCTTTTTTTTCTTTTTAAATCTTGTCAGAAACACTGAAATTACAAAGAAACGCATCAATCTACACGAAACGAAGGCAGATGCGGAAAGCTGCAACCAGGACTGCACAAGTTCGGGTGAACTGCTTCGGGGTTAGGACAGAAAGGGCTGGCAAGCACGACACGGGGTCTCAGGGCTGGGCTGGGGCCACGGGGGCAAGAGGGAAGGGGAGAGAAAGAGAAAATGAGAGGAACGGAACTGAGAGGAAAGGGGGCACGCGCGGAGGGTCGGAGGTAGGGAGGGAGAAAGGAAGGGGAGAGAGAGAGAGAGAGAGAGACTGATTGACTGATTTGTACAAAAAGTAACTGGTAAAATTGAAGAAACAAAATTGGGCAACCTCCTAAAATTAGGCTAAGAGGAGGTGCTGAGGTAGACATGACCTAGAACAGCAATTAATTCAAAACACTATTCTGTAATACAGAGCCGTCAGACTGGCCCTTGTGCTGTCACGACATGAGACAAGCCACGAAAACAAACAAACAACAGAACAAAACATTATACCCAAACCCAAAGGCTTAGTTTCGCTTGGTCCAGCAGGGCGGCAGCGCCCTCAGTGCTATAATTTACATACATATATATATATATATATATTTATCTTTATATATACGGGTCGGTTGTCATGGTGCACCACCACGGCGTCTTAACCTCACAAAGATCATGCATAACACTATGAGGACAACTCCTATGACACACACCAGGAGGCTGGTACCCTGTCTGCAAAGTGGGACGCCGAGGACTCAGGGAGGCAGCTCTGCCAACCGCCTCCGGGGGCCCGGACCCCCTCTCCCGGCCTTCTCCCCTGACCCCGCTCCCCGGTCTGTCCTGGATTCCTTCTCCCCGTGGCTCTGCCTTCCTCCTCCCGTCCGTCATCCCGGCGCAGGGCTGCTCTGGCCTTCTGCCCTCGTGGAGCCTCCCAGCTAAGTGCCACCCTGAGGCTCCAGGAAGGAGGAGGCGAGCCGGGGGCGGCAGAGCCATCTCAGGTCGGCCTGGGAAACAGGGTCAGAGCCTTTCTCCCCCACGGCCAGTGCCCCCAGCTTCCACCCTGCTGGGCTTGCAGGAAGCTGGCCGGGAGCCCCGGCCGTCCCGCTGCACGGACAGAGCCGAAGGCCGGCCCGCGCCATGCGCTCCCCTCCCAGGAGGCGAGCCAGGGGCCTGTCCCTCCAAGGCCGGGACACCCCAGCAGCCGGCTGGACCAATAGCATCCAGAAGGGTGCCCATGTACACTTGTGAAAAACTGCAGCAGTTTTTTTTTTCTTTTTCCTTTTCTAAACATGGAAAAACTGTTCAGGCACAAAGATTAAACCAGCCCGCATGGCATCCCTGGATTGTACTGAGTCACGGGGTCCCCGTCTCCCCCACCCCCACGACCCCCCCAAACCCACCTTGCCCGTATGCGTGGCCTCCTCCAAAGCAGCAGTGATATTTACTATTTTATATCTCTCTCGCTATATATACCTCTCTCTCTCTATATCTGTCCATCCTATATACACACAGGATCTGAATGCTTTGAAGGAGGGAAGGGGAAAAGAGCTCAAGGGAGGAGGAGGGAGGTGTCACCCAAAGCATCAAGGGACACGCGGGTAGGAGCTGAACAGAGCGAAAGGGGCTACGGATTGACCTGGACTTTCCAGGCCGGAGAAGCTCACTGTGCTGGATAAGGCAGCAGCAAGCAGGGTCGTCAGCAGGACCACAGCCGAGGGCGGCGGGGTGGCCGAGGGGCCTGACGGCAGAAAGAAGAGGGACGTGAAAACACCCCGGCCTCACAGCCTCGCCATCCCAGCCTCCATGTCCAGATGCATCTGAAGCCTCTGCGTAACTTCTGACCCTCACCTTGGCCACGAAGCCTGGCTGCCTGGGCAAGGTCAGAATTTTCTGTCTTTGCGAGTAGGAAGCTGGGAAGGGAGCCGCTCGAGGAGTCTCCTCGGGGAGTCTGAGGCCCCGTGGGAGAGGGAGGGAGGGGAGGGAGGGCCCTGCTCTGCGGCCTTCAGAAACCCCACGCCTGCCTCCGGGGGCCGGGCGCCGGCGGGCAGGGGCTGACTGAGTACCATCCAAAGCCGCAACACCAGATCACAACGACACTGCGCGACCTAACACACAACCGCACACAACAAGCCCACGCACACACACGCACGTACAAAGGGATAGTTTGTTGTTGGTGGTGGTGGTGGTGGTGAGGGCTGTTTTATCTTTTTTTTGTCCTTTTTTTTTCTTTTCTTTTCCCTATTCACATTACAAAAGCAAAGGGCAAGGGCCGGTAGAACTGATGAAGGAACTAACAAATATTACAAAAATATCACAATTTGTAAATATCAGCTCAGCCCTCTCAGTCTTACAAACAGGGCGGAGACCCGGGCCGGGCAGGCGTGCGCGGGAGGCCAAGAGATGTCCGCTGCGTCCACGTAACAGTTTGCCTTTTTTTTCTCCTCCCCCCACCAAAGTTGCATGACATCTTGCTGTTCAAATACTGTTTTTCCGGGAC
The DNA here is from genome assembly GCA_004024745.2 of Catagonus wagneri. Classification (NCBI taxonomy): domain Eukaryota; kingdom Metazoa; phylum Chordata; class Mammalia; order Artiodactyla; family Tayassuidae; genus Catagonus; species Catagonus wagneri. Next base: position 1,485,991 of record PVHT021183653.1, on the reverse strand, counting down.
CGACAGATCCCCTAAGGGCCAGCCGGTCCCGGTTCTTCCCAGACGGGGGGAAGGCAGCGACAGTGCACAAAGATTTCTTACAGGCTGCGCCTCCCCCAACGAGTCCACACTTCACATTATAAACACAACTGCTCTAGTCCTGTATTTCAAGTTTAACTTTCCTCCTTTCCAAAGCACTAAGTCATTGTTACAGCTGCAAAATAGCATCCTCCTACGCCATCACCCCCAATCAACAGTCTAGTGACACGGTCCCCCCAGCCCGTACCCTCCCCAACACACAACTTTTAAGGCCTTCAGATTTGGTGGGTGAGACTGCAGGGCGGGAGGAGGGACGGGGCCGAGGGACGGGGGGGTGGTCGCAGCAGCACCCATCCCTCCGACCTCCCTGTATTCCTTACAAGCCTTCTCCCCCAAACCGCTTCCCTATATCACTTTTTAAAACCTAAGATAAAAACGCAGCTACAACTTTCTCAAAGGGAGAAAGAAAAGAAACACACACACACACACACGTCTTACAAATAAAGCATGAGATGAAACGGAAGACCCGTCCCAAAGCGAACACAAATATTGCAAATGTGCTTTTCCAAAAATTCAGGGAGGGGAGGCTGGGGAAGGGGGGGCAGAGCAGCAGGGGGGAGCAGGAAGGGAGCAAAAGAGCTGGACAAACATAAGAGGTAGCTTTTAGAAAAACAACACCCCCGCCCCATCAGGACAACACGCAAGGCCGGCTCGTCCCCCAAACAGCCTGCAAAGAGACCAGTTTCGGCGATGCTAACGCACACCGAGGTGGGGCCGGGCGGTCGTGAGGATCTGAGAAACCCAGGCCCCGAGACCTGGATGACCCAGCAAATTGCAGGACAGGCGGACTTCTCTCCAGACCGCTTTGGGCAGAGGCGACGCTGGGCGCCATGACGTCACGCCCTGGGCGGAGCCAGCCGTGACTCCGCAGTGCCCCCGCCCCGATCCCCGGCACCCACCTGGGCCCGGCCCTCACATTCAGAGCCTGAGTCCTCTGCTCCTTGTGCCCGGCTCCCTGCACCCGCGAGGCTCGTCGCCAGGGGACGGGGACCCGGAGGGCCTCGGCCGGCTGGAGTCTACTTAAACCAGCTATTAATTTACACAAGCAACAGAAAAGAACACTCCCCGTTCCTCCAACCCCCAACCAAAAAAGAGACACAGGGGTCAAAAAAGCTCATGAGGTCACAGAAAACTGAGGTAATTCAAGTACGATGTGCTAACAGGTGAGCAGAGGACACAGAAAAGAAGCAAAACGTAACGCAAGGCAAAGCGCTTTCAACTCCTCCACCTCCTCCTCCGTCTCCCTGTGGACTGGGGGCCCTGGGAGCCGGGGATCCCGCCCTCCTCTGGACCTGGGTTTTCCCGCGGAGCTCCCCAGGCGGGGGCCCACGTGTTCGAAGGGTCCCCGGCACGACCCCCCGCTCCCCCCCCCCCGGGGCAGGTGTCCCCGCCAGGTGCAGGCGCCTCTGGAGGACGACACCCGGGCCGTCCGTGGGCAGCGCACCTTCCGCGGATTCCTCCTCCTGGGCCGAGGGGCTGCAGGGGTCTGCGTGTGTTTGCTGGGATGGTGGGTACCCAGATGTCACCTTTTCCACTCTAGATGCAGAAGCAGCTCAGCAGGAATCTCGCTCGGGACAGGGCTGGACGGGGCGGGCCCCTCGGCTGACTTCGCCGCGTTCGCAGAAAGCCGCGGGTGCCCGCGGGGTCACTGGGGTCTCACAGCTGCCCCACCGGGAGCCGGAGGAGGAGGGAGACACCCCCGGCCCACCGGGGAGGGGCGTGGGGGGGAGCCAGGGGGCCCCGCTTTAGGGGAGGGGGCCCTGAAGACCCCCAGGGGCCGCCAGGACTGGCCGAGCGGAGGAGAGCCAACAATGGACGGGGGGCGGCCAGAAGAGCCCCCCTCGGCACCCCGGCCCGCCCCCCCAGCAAACCAGAGCTGCCTTTGTGAGCGTCGGCCAGGGCCCCAGCCCAGCCCCACCGCCTGCAGCCCCCTTTCCGCACCCCCCGCCCCACGGGTCCCTCAGCCCCACCTCCCCAGGGGTCGGTGAGGGGGCGGCGGCAGAGGTGGTCCGACTCTGACCAGGGAAGCCCTCCCTCCCCGCCTCGTCTCCCACTCTGGACACAGAAGGAGGACCTGGGTGGAGGGGAGAGAACAACGTCCCAGCGGCTGAGCTGAACCGAAGCCCCCCCGCCCCCCGCCCGGAGAGCGGGCCGAGCTCCGGCCGGAAAGGGGCGCGGGCGGCAGGGGCTCGGCCAGGCCGCCAGGTCGCCCGGAGCCCCAGCGGGAATCCGGAGCCCGACGGCCCCCGGGCTCCCGCGTCCTTCTCTCTCCTCTTCTTTCTCTTTTTGTCTGCTTTTTGTTTTTGTTGGCGTGGCTTTTGCACGGTCCGTGCGGACACCGTCCTGCGCGCGCTCCCCTCGGCCCGCTCCCCGCCGCGGCCGCGGGCCGGCCTCACACGTAGCACAGGTAGAGGTACGTCTTCTCTATCCTCCAGTCGGGCGGGATCTCCTCGGGCTTGTGGCCCTTCATGTGCTTCTGCATGGACGACAGGCTGGGGCAGTACTCCGTGCAGATGGTGCACTGGTAAGGCGACGCGCCGTTGTGGGTCCGCAGGTGCTTGATCATGGCCGAGTAGTCCCGGGAGCGCTGGTGGCACAGCTTACACTCGAAGGGCTTCTCTCCTGCGGGGGAGGGAAGGCGGGCGTGAGGGCCACCCCAGGGACACTGGGCCCCCCCCGGCTCGCTGGCGACTTGCGGTCCCTCGGGTCAGCGCCTCCCACGGTGACCGAGGCACCGCCCAGGGCGGCAGCCACGACGGTCACGACGGGCTCCTGAGGGCCTAAAAGTGGCCAGGGTGACTGCAAAAGCCCCGCTCTATTTTTTCCTTGCTTTCTGATAATGAAAGTAGAGTTAGATTCTCACTTACTACATTCCTTTTCTTTCTTAAGGGCTGCGCCGACGGCATATGGAGGTTCCCAGGCTAGGGGTCGAACTGGAGCTCTGGTTGCTAGCCTACGTACACCACAGCCACTCAGGATCCGAGCCGCATCTGAGATCTACACCACAGCTCACGGCAACGCCGGATCCTTAACCCACTGAGCAAGGCCAGGGATTGAACCCACAACCTCACAGAGACTATGTAGGGTCTTTAACCCACCGAGCCACAAAGGGAACTCCTACATTCTGAATCTCCATCACCGCAGCTAATGTAAAGAGCAACCCCTAGCCGGGGCCATGGCGTTGTCAGCAGCGCTCCAGCCCCCGGCCTTCCTCCTAACCCGCTCAGGGCCGCAGACTCTCCCCTTCCCAAAAGAGGAGACACAGTCTAGACGAGGGGCGGCACGGCCCCTGCAGTCCTTAGGGATGGCTCTTTAGCGCACAGTTCCTTCCAGGGAGCAAGGGAACGGAGTCCTTTCAGGGCTACAGACGGTGGGCAGTGGCAGTGAGCCTGGGGGACCCCACCTGGCCGTGGCTGTTCCTCGAAGGTTCTAAGGACCTGACCTGGACCCTGCCTTCCCCTCGGCAGCTAGAACGGGGAAGGGACCGAGAGCCTGGGAGTGAGAGGCCACACCCCGGGGCGGCAGTGCATCCTGTTACAGTCCCCTGGAGCTGAGCAGAGGATGCAGGGAACCTTGTTTCCACGCGGTAATTAACTGGCCGGCCGTCTTGCTATCGATGCCCCTCCGTGCAGAGGCCCCCGCAAATAATGAAGTAATGAACAGCCAAAGTGATCTAACTATTGACTGGCCATTTACGACCGTCGACGCCGATGCCTGTAACGATCCGTCTGCCGGGTCACGTCTCTGACAAGGGCCTTGGGAAGCCCCAGGGCCCCGGGAAATCCTGGGGGGTCACTCCGGTTGTCAGTAACGGGCACCCGAGCCTCCCCCGGTGGCCCCAAGCAGAGCTGCGACAACACACACCCTCCGCTTACTGCTCGCTCATCCACCTCCCCTCCCGGGCAAGGGCGCTCCCCCTGGGCCCGCAGGACCGGCCGGTCACCTCGCCCCTCCTCCGGCCGCCGCGGCTTCCCCATCAGGGGAGACTTCCACTTGGCCACATTCCACCGCCTTCGCGACCTCTCGTCCACAGACGCAGACGGGGCCTCCTGAACATCCACCCCGACCCCCGACCCGGTGGTGCGCTGCTGGTAAACGTTCACCAACGGGCTCTCCCCAAAGCCCGGATTCTGCAGCTGGAGCCGACAGCCGAGTCGTGAACACTCCCCAGCGTGGCTGACTTTCAGCAACTCAGGTGAGGACTCCGAACATGGGGCTGGGAGGAGAGGCGCACTTGGCTCCCCGAGGCAGGCCCGGCCCAGCACCCCGCACCCTCGACTCTGGCAGCTCCGGCCGCCGGGACCACTCCCACCTGTCCTGTCTTTGGGCCCCGAGAAAACAGCCACTCACGTTTCTGCACAAAGGAACGCAAAGGCTCTTTGAAATGGTGGAACGTTGTACACAGAGGTTAATAAATGCACCTGCTTCTCTCATCTTTGACCCAAACTCCATCTAACTTCCAGTTTGTCCCAACCCTCACCGTGACCTGACTTAACGTCCCCTGGCTCTTACTCTCACCCTCAAGTCACACGAAATCACCCTAGCCTTCACCTCCGGCTCATCGGGCACCTTAACCCTCAACCAGGAGTCACGGTGGACATCACCTGTGGGCGACTGGCATGGCTGCCCGCGAGGCTGGTCTGGGCTCCTGGAAACTGTGCTGCGACTGATTAGCAACGTCTGCCTGGCCCTCGCCAGGAGCAAGTGGCACTTAGCGTGGTCACCACACTAGGCCTGACTGGAAGTTGCTCCTTTCTCTAGTTCAGCCTGGGACCCCCACGCCTGCGCTCCTCCGGGATCCGTGGCCCTCCCCGACCCGGGTCCCGGAGCCGGCTCTGGGCTGTGTGTCCTGCGTACCTGTATGCACGCGATAGTGCGTCTCCAGCTGGTGCTTGAGGCTGAACTTCTTGCCGCAGCCGTTGCACTCATAGGGTTTCTCGCCCGTGTGGATGCGCTTGTGGCTCTTGAGCGTGCTCTCGTCCCGGAAGCAGCTGCCACAGAACTCGCACTCGTATGGGTGGTCGCCTGTGGGGACAAGGGGGTGCTGAATCAGGCCCTGGCCTCCCCCGGCCCCCTTTCTGGGGGACAGCAGGGCACGCTGAGTGCCCGGGGCAGGGGGTGAGACCGTCTGTACTCACCGCCTCCGGAGACGGTGTGGCCCCTGCTGCCGGCCCTTCTGCATCAACAGGAAGCGTACCCGGGCACGCGTGCCCGTCCCTGACCTTGGCCCAGGGGCCACCCGTGCCTCAAGGGCCAGTCTTGGGAAAGGGTTTATTCGGTTCAGGGATGGACAGAACCCCCAGAAAGCAGGCCCTCTGAGGGCAGAACATACCCAGGGGCTTCAAGAGCCTGTCCCCAACTTCCTTGCCCCAGGTCAGAGGCAAAAGCCATACCAGCCTGACTCTCCTATCCTCAAAAAAAAAAAATCCCTCCGACCTTCTCATTGTCTCCCAAATGCCTTCTGATCTTTCTCTCCTTCCTCCACAGTCTTATGCAGCTGTTCTTGCTGTGAAATTTCTTCTTCTCTCCTTGGTGAACTCCTACTCACTCATCAAAGCCCAGCTCACACATCACCACGGTCTGGAAGTTTCCCTCTAGCGCCATCCTCCGCTGCGCCAGCCCAGGCAAATTGAGTCACTTTCTCCTCTATTCCCAGACAGAAAAAATGTCCAAAACTTCGTGCCTTTAGTAGTAGGAATACCGTTTTTATGGCACTTTCTAATTCAAATGGCCCACATTTGTTGAGTGCTTCGTACTGTGCTAAGTACTTCACACCAATCGCATCATGCAATCATCACAACAACCTTACAAGAAAGACACAATCATTCTCATCTTACACATGAGAAAAGCGAGCTGTCTAGAGATGCTTCAATGAGGTCCCCGGGCTCAGAGAGCTAGTAAGCAGCCGAGGTGGGATTCCGATGGGGTTCCAGCATCCGGACGCTGGCTACTTAGCAGACTGACGTGCTGCACTGCACCTCCAGTCACACCCGCTGTGCTTCTAGAATGAAAGCGCCACCAGGGCAAGAAGCGAGCCTCGCTCACCCCTGGAGCCTCGGCACGAAGCACGGGGGCAGCTACGAGCAGACGCCCAGGAAGTGCCGGGCTCTGAAACCTGGGGCGCACTGCGTGTCCCCAGGCCGGACTCTGCGCCCGGCAGCCTCCTTTCCGTGAGCTCCACCCTGAGGTCTCCTCCTGGGTCGGGGGCTGGGGCATGGGGGCTCACCGTGTCTCCCTCTGTACCCAAAGTGGGGGCCTTGGGGGGAGGAAAGGTGAGGGCTGCAGCTACTTATTTATTACAGGAGCGAAGGCACAGACAATAAAGATAGATTGATCACCCCGGACTTTGTTCATGAATATTTAAATATCGCTGATTCGTCTTGTCACTGTAATTACAATTTCTCTGGGCTGCTTCTCCAACAACCACAGTTTACGGTAAAGAATGGCCCACTGTATTTCACTCGTCCCTCTGCAGATGTGCGGGGCTGCCAACCGTGTAATGTCCCCTGCATTTCATACATTTCTTCAGCTGCTGAAGGTTTAAGTCATACGCAGTGACCTGCGCTTTTTCATTATCCCCATGTCAAACTGCGCTCGTGCCTGGGCATAAATTGTCCCTCTCGTTATAGACTCGCAGGCCTGTGCCTTCACTTCTTCTTTAAAATTGATATTTTACTCTCTTCTCTCTCCCCTATCCCCAGGCCACTAACCGAAGCTCCCCCTTCTGGAAGGCAGGCCCCGGGCCCACGCGCACTCTCATCTCTTCTGACGTCTCTGTCTCTGAAGGGCTTCAGGGGCTCCGTGGGGAGGGAACGCCGGGGTCCGCTCGCTGGCGGGCTCCCTCGTGGCTGGAAGATGCGCACGAAGCTCCGAGGGTGCAGACGGGGGGCTGGAAGCCTTCCCATCGGGGAGTCGGACGGGAGGAGCTGAGCGAAGCCATCCCTTGCTCGACACCGGTCCCCAGCGCGCTGTGGGGCACCGTCCTGGGCTCAGAAGCCAGCCCCCCACATGCAGATCGGGGCACGAGGCGAGTCTTCGGTGCCCTCGGTCCCGGCACCTGCCCTCCCCTCGCTGATGGGACTGGGCAGACTGCCTGCCCCCCGCCGCAGCCCCATCCAACCGCAGGGGAGCAGAGGCCGCGGACCCCGCCCTCATCAGGTGCGCGTCTAACAGGGAGGGGCGGGCAGAGCCGGGCCGCACAGCCACTCCCTCCGTGTAGACATCCGCCCAAACAGCCCCGTCTGACAACCAGCTCCCCCGCCCCCCTTCCTGAATCGGCAACGATTACGACTTTAATCAAGGATTCAGTATCCTCCTTAAGACAGAAATAAATAAATAAAGCAAGAGCCACGTGAGACTTCAGCCGGAGCCGGTAATTAAAACATCCATCGGCAGCCACGCGGCCCGGGGGTGGGGTCGCCGTCTGTGCCTCTCCCCTCCAGAGGGGGCCTCAGAGTTGAAAAAACAAGGGGTTAAGGCAGAGGGGTTTGTTTGATCAGATTTTTATGAATTTAATTATGAAGTGGATCACATGTTAAATGAGTTTAAACAGGAAATATCTAGAGTCAGCCTAGGGAAAGGAATAAATACAACTTGGGGGGAAAAAAGGAAAAGACACCAACACACACACACACACACACACACGCGCGCGGATTCTGAAGCACAGTGAGCACCTGGCCTAAAATCCTCACCCTGAGAGCTAATCGTATCGGTGTTGCATAATGTACACAAAACTGGCTGCAGAACTCAAAATCCAATTTGTGGTATGTTGATTAACTCTGTAGCCTTTTTAATGAGCTTGACATTAAGTGCAGGACAAACGAGACTAATCAGACCCCCTTCCGGCCTGCCCTGTGCACCTGTGACCCAGCGATCTGTTCTCACCTGGTGTCTCCCTGGCACCGTGGAGGCCCAGTGCCACCTTCCCCAGCCCAGCCCCGCCCCGTCCCGTGGGTTCCTCGGCCCCCAGCCCTTCAGCACAGCTGAGAGTTTATTATGTGACGGGCCATGTGAATCAGGGATCCATCAATGCCAAGAGCGCGGTTGGACTAACCTACCAAACACAGCTGCTGACGCTAAACACCCGGCCCCAGCAGCAAACGGGCCAAGAACGGCAGAATATTAATGAGGTTTGCGTGGGGGTGGGCTGGCCCGGGTGAAGGCTGGGTGCACAGGGCCCACTGGTGTGAAATCGACGCGGGCAGCACACAGGCTTCATGCTTCCCAGGTTAAGCAGGTACTTCTCCCAAATGATGTCTGGGAATGATTCCTCCCCATGGATCTGAGCCTCGGTTCACACAGGGACAAGTGACGTTTTGCTGTCTGAGCTCTGAGAAGCCAGCGTGGGCAGAGCAGAGCGTGTCCTGGATGAGCTTAGGACCCGGTCATTCAGTCACGTGACTCCAACTGATGGGCTCCGGCAAGACGCCCGGAAGTGGCTGGAAGGTAACTGGCGTCTTGCTCGGGCTGACGTGGGGACCAGCGGGGGGCGTGTGGACAGGAAGGTGCATATACATGCGGGAGATGCTTACCGGGTCACTAAAAAGTCCCTGCCACACGCCTTCTTCCTTAGCCCTTCTTGCTGGGTCTTACCGCGGGGCCCTGCCTTGAGTCCTTGCCAGCAAATCTCAGAAGTTCTAGGCAGATCTGGGGATGCTAAGGCCACGCGGCCCTGACGGACCGGCACCCAGAAATGAGAGTCCAGGCAGGCGCCTAGGTGAGGATGCCCACTGCTGGCAGCACAGGCCAGCTCGGACTGTGACAAACGCAGCCCATGCCGTCCCCGGCAGAGCCTGCCACGTGACCCCCAGGGCTACGACAAGAACCAAGAACGAGGACAGGCCCCGCCGGTCCTGCCTCGATGCACACAGGGTTTTATGTCCTCTGCAGCGGACAGGAGCCGGCACCGTTACCATCCCAGGAAGAGTCTGCCACTCCATCCCCTCGGCCCCATCGCCCACCCTTCACCCAACGCAGGACAGAGCACACGCGAGCAACGACAGGCGCAGGACGGGCAGTCCTTTAGCCACGCAGAGTCAGAGGAAGCAAGGATTTCACGTCATCCCTGACCTTGCTGGGCTGGGGGCGGTTTAGGAGCTGCTGCAAGGAAGCAAAAGCCTCTTGACTCTCAGGACCAAGTGTCCCTCCCCAGACCGCTTTGTCTCCCCGAACAGGGGCGAGGCCCAAGCACAGAAAATGTGCCTCTGTTACTGTGGAGTAAGCAGGGCCTCTTCTGCCACACTCCCTTACGAGCCCAAGGCTGCCCTCAGCAATGCGGGCACAGCGGCGTGCGTGGCGTGGGGGTGGGGCAGAGACCGAGACCAGGGAGCTCCTGCTGCGATGCCGCGGGACTGGCCGCGTCTCCTCGGCGCCAGGACGCGGGTTCAATCCCTGGCCCGGCCCGGTGGTCAAAAGGATCTGGGATTGCTGCAGCTGCGGTGCAGGCCACGACTGCCACTCATCTCAGATCCCTGGCCCAGGAGCTCCGTGTGCCTCGGGGTGGACAAAAAAGAAGCAAAAAAAGGAGAGAGACAGAGACAGAGGCCAAGCCAGTAGGCTTTTCTCCAAAGGCATTTGGGGTCCACCTGCATCAGAATCCCTTGGGAATATTTACTAATAATGTAGAGTCCTGCATCCATACCCAAGGAATGGAAGTTTCTGAGGGTGGGATCCAGGAGCCTGCATCTCTGAGCGCCTTTTCTTTTTCAGGCACAGAAAGAATGAAAACCCAAGGTCCCCAAGTAGGATGGAATAAGAACTACCCACACTGGCCTGCACCCTGGAGGCCCCCGCATGCTGGATGCTAGAGCAGAAAAGGGCTCCGAACACATCACCTGTCCTAGCCCTGACTCAGCCCCGCCGCCCACCTGTCCTTGCTGTGTTCGGAGGTGAATCCGGACAGTGGTCCCCGAGCCCCCGGCCCACCCGTCCGCGGCCCGGCCTACCTGTGTGTGAGCGCAGGTGGCGTTTGAGGGCGGTGTGGCTGGGGAAGGTGCGGTTGCACTCGCTGCAGATGTAGCTGCGCACGCCCGCGTGGGCCTCCATGTGCTGCTGGAGCGCGCTCTGCGCCTGGAAGCGCTTCCCACACAGCAGACAGAAGACGGCCACGTCCGCGCCTGCGGGGACAGGGCGGGGGCTCAGGGCCTGGAGGGGCGTCGGCCGCTGGCCAGGCTGGAGCAAGAGCCGGCATGGCACCGGGACAGCGCCCCCAGGCCCGCGGGTGGCGGCGAGCCCGGGGGCGGCCCGGGCCAGGCCGCGCTGCTGGAGCTCCCGGGTCTGGCTCCGGCGGCGGACAAAGCCAAGTCCTGCCCCGTGGAACCTAAGGTCTAGGGGGAGAAACACAGGCATTAACCAGCAGCAAGTGAGTCTGCAGTTGAAGGAAGCGCTGTGCTGAGGGCCGAGCGCCAGGAAGGCACAAATCAGAGCCGGGGCAGAGGTGGGGCGTCAGGGTGGCCTCTGTGAGGAATCGTGATAACGAAGATGACTGTGCCGCCGTCATTCAAACAGAATGAGCTTAAAAACCACATCTCCCAAAGGTGGGCCCTACAGCCGCACCCTTCAGATAAAGAAAAGGTGGCCCAGAGAGGTTGAGTAAGTTGTCCTAAATAGCAGAGTTCACAAGCAGCAGAGCTGGGATTCAAACCCAGGCAGCCTGGATTTGATGCCCCCCGATGCGACCTACAGACCCGAATCTCTTAACCAGGTCTCTACTCATTAATGCACACATCTCAAGGGTCCCTTCATTCAACAAATATTAGCTCTAGGCATCCAGCCATGGAAAAGGGCACCGCGTGTCTGCCCTCATCAGAGACGTCACCTGGCACGCTGGCCACAGGACAGCCTCTGGGAAGACGGAATAGTGTCTGTGAACTTGAGAGAAACACGGCGGGTCAGAGGACCAGACAGAACAGGACGGCTGGGGAGGCCGAGAGAAATGAGGGGAGGCCAAGCAAGCAGGCGGGGCAGCTTGTGCGGAGTCTTGACAGGCACGCTAGGGGCTTCAGGCTTCATCCCGAGACCAAGGGCGACTGCCAAGGGATCTTAGATTATGAGAGACCTGAGATGTTTCGTTTAACTCTGGCCGTTCTCCGTGCTGCACACGCGGGTAGGTACCCAGCCCACGGTAACCTCCAAAAGAGAGGCTGCCAGTTTCTGTTTCCGAGCCTTCCGGGGCTCAGCATCTAAACCCTCCACTGGAGCCCTAGCTGGGAGCTCCCTGCCCACCACTTTGGATTCCAGTTTCCTGAGCACATCGGCCCCCCGGGAGCCCACCCGCTGGCCTCTCTCCACCAGCGTCTGGGCGTTGTCACCTGCGACCAGCCCAGCGCTGCCTCCCCCGTGTCAAGGACACAAACAGGACAGGGGGTCAGATCCAGCACCTGGCAGCCCAGAGTGGAAGGTGGGGCAGAGCTTTGGCTGCCGCACGTCGTGGGCACCTCAGCGTGGGATCAGGGAGCGCTGGTTGGAAGGGGGAGTGCTGAGCAGGACGCAGCGGAGATCCACCAGTGGGGACAGCACACAGGAAGCCTGTCCGGGCGTCTCAGTCCCATTCACGGCTGGATGTGCGGTGCGCTAGAGGGGAGGCGAGCACGGCCTCTCCTTCCCCCAGACCCCACCCTCATGGCACCTGCAGCCACGCTCCATCCCATCCGCAGACACTGCCTGCATCCAGGCCCAGGAAAGGCCGAGCAGGAGAGACTGGGCATGAGCAAGGGCGCTCACGCTCCTGGCCTCAGCGAGCAGGAGGCAAGGGGAACCAATATAAGCCTCGTGCTACAGGTGCTTTATCTGTGCTGTCATCTCATTTAAAACCTGCAACCCTACGAGGCAGGAGTCTCACACCCCTTTTTACAAATGGGAAACCAGAGTGATTAAATAACTTGCCTCAGGTCACACAGTTAGAAAGCACAGAGCTGGGATTTATGAATGCCTAGGTCTATCTGATTTCAGAAACCACAGGGCGGGGCTCACGTCTGTCTCTGGGTCTGCCACCTGTCCGTCTGCGCTTCTCCGCGAAGAGGCATGGCGACGACACCGGCGAGCCAGCTCCAGCCTGGCTGGTTCGGGAGCCCCAGACCATCTGCGGGTCACTCTAGCAACAGCTGGGAACCCGGGGCCAGGAGGAGCACGCTGGAAGCCGAGTCACAAGGCCGAGCCCCCTGAAGCCTCTCGACTCCGCGGGGAACCAGCAGGATCTGTTCGGGGTCCTGGGGTGCTCGTCGTGACCGAGGGGCACCCAAGGGGAGCGGTCTGCGCAGCCGCAGCGGACCCAGGGCTGGTGGTGAGCTCTCAGAGTCAGCAGGCCTGGCAGTGGAGACTGTCTGCAGCGTGCTTCCTTCACGCCCGGGGCCCCCAGCGCCAGCCCCATCTCTGGCCCTAAGCTTGCCCCACAGAGAGCCCCCGGGAAGCCAGGCACCACACACCTGCCTTTCACCAGGAAGGGGTGGCGGGCTCCCTGGGCAGGCTGTGTCCTCTAAGAGCCCAGGTTTCTCCTCAGGCATCCCCCGAAATCCCCAGTGTGGAAGGAGCCCGGACCAGAGGGAACATGAATGCCACCCCCAGGGGGACATCCAGAGGCCAGAGGAGCCGCAGGCCAGTTCCCAGCGCCTGGCAGACGGAGCCCCGCGGCCTCACTCCTCCCACCGGGCCCCGAAGCTGCCCCACTAGGCGGTCCCTTCTTCTCGGGATGGCCTGAACCGGCTTCGGGGCCCCTCGCCGACCACCCAGCGGAGGCACCTAGGTGACAAGGGGGACACGGAGATCAGCCAGAGAAACAGGGTCCCCGATTTGTGGGGGACACAGGCAGGTTAACGAGCCACCGAGAAGGCTTTGGAGATCCTGCGTCGGGCTTTGAGAAGGGGGAGGCACTGAGAAGCCAAGGACCCGAGGGGCTGGGGGCCAGGGGCCGGGCTGCGGAAACACCACGTTTCAGAGCAGGGGGGGCAGAGGCCAGACCCCGAGGCTGGAGACGAGCAGGGAAGGTGACTGGGGATCGGAGGGCCCCGCAGCAGGTGGGCCAGACTGATCTCACACTACAGCGGAGGCGGTGCCACGAAAGACGTGGTGGTCGGGGTGGGGGGACGGCCAGCAGGACCCGACGAGGACGTGACGGCGACGCTCCAGGGGGCAGTGTGGGGACCAACGGCAGCGGCAAGTGGCCGGAAGCGGGGAGAGAGATGAAGGCTCTTGCGCTACCCCCGGAGGAGGATGGGGACCGGTCCAGGGCAGGGCTGGGGGGCCGACGGGAGGCGGACTGCAGGGCTGGGGGCCGGGGCAGCAGCAGGACCGGCCCCTTGGCCTGCGCTGGAGGCAAGAAGCGTGGGTGCGTCTGAAGTCCCGGACGCCAGCTCCCACTTTGGCGACAGGTTTAAAGCCACAGGGTGACCAGCTGGGAAGGAAACGCTAGAGTGCCCCTACAGCTCCTGGGACGTCCCATGATACACTGCCCGGGGCTCAGAGAGGGAGAGGTGGGAGCTCTGAGACCCCCACACCCTCTCTCGCTCCATTTTTGTTTGGAGACCGAGAGCCGAGAGGACGGGAAAATATTTTAAAAGGAAAAAAAGGAAAGGGCGGAGGCAAAAGTGGATGAGACATAAGAAAAGCTATCGGTGCATGCGAGTTAAAAATCGAGAGACTGGATTTGAGTTATTGAACAATTTGCTGTAGTTTCTGCCTAGCTGATTGTTGGCATGTATGACGAGTCAGGGCAGATCCTATTAGGCTGGGAGATTAAGCAAATAAATGCCAGCTTTTGGAAACACATTAAAATGTGGGACTATGGAAATAAAATTATCTAGAAAATTGTATTAGCAATTCATTAGCTGCAGTGAGGCGTTCGGCGGGGCAAAGGGGCCCAGCCGTGTGGGAGCGCCACTTCCCGTGCCTGAGCCCCTCCGATGCCCTCACGCTCCGTCCGCGGCCGTGCGGAGCCCTCGTGTCTGATAACGCCGGGGAGAGAGGAGGCGCCTCCACTGGCGCAAAAGACCTTCAGAAGTCAGAGGTCAGCACAACGCCAGGGAGACGGAAGAGGGACCTGGGTCCCGGCTCTGCCGTTTACCCTGAGCAAGTCGCTGAATTTCTGTGGACTGGTTTGTGATCCTCTGCCACGTCGCTTGTGGCTGTTGAGAGCATCCAAGGAGATAGCCAACTGAAAACGCTTCTGAGCTAGGAAGTGGTGGCAGGGCCACTGCCAGCCCAGACGACGCCTTTGTCTGAATTAGAAAATCACGCCTCTTCCTCTGGGAAGACACAGATCCCCGCCCGGGCACCCAGCTCCGGGCGAAGGCGGCTGGACTCAGCCTCCATGCCCCCCTCGCTGGTCACGCTCCTGCGGGCGGCGCACAAGCCGAATGCAGACCGTGGCCGCCCCGCTCAAGCCCGTCTGGTCGACCCCGGGCTCTTCCAGGATGCACACCCTAGAGGAGGCACCCGGGTCGAGTGACACCATTCGGGACTCGGTGCCAAGAACGCCTTCTCTCTCTGAGCCTGCAAGATCCTGGCACGGGAATTAAACCTTTGCTGCACTTATTCCTAACATTCGGCTCTGCCTACCAGTGGGTAAGCCCTCCAAAGCAGGGCCGATTTCCTTTACTGCTAAATGTCCAACAGAAAAAGCGGGGCCTGGCATACAGTAGGTGCTCAACAGCTGCATGTTGCATGAAAGGATAAATAAGGAGCTGTGGGACGATCACCAAGGGGAGAGGGGGTCACGGGGCAGGGAGAGTCATGGCGCAGAGATGGGCGGCTAGAGGTGGGGCGAGCCCAGCTCAGACGCAGCCGCTCCCGGGAGCTCCCACAAGACTGTCCTTGGGATCAAGGGACACCCCCGACCCCAGCCGATCTGGTTGAAGCCTCTCCCGCCTGTCCGCTGGGCCGGACAGGACCCCCCAGTTCTGGCTCCGCATCTGAGCTCCGCTGCCCCCGGAAGGACCAGTTTTACCACAGCATGCGGTGAAACAGTCAAAAGACCCTGGTTCTGACCCAAGGTGCAGCCCTCCCCGGCTTTGCGACCCTGGGCCAGGTAGCTGCTGCCCTTGGCCTCATTTCTTTTTCCTTCTTTCTTCCTTCCTCGTCTTTCCTTCTTTTTTCTTTTTCTTTTTTTCCTGCCCCGAGGCATACAGAGCCCCCAGGCCAGGGATCTGATCCGAGCTGCAGTTGCAGCAATGCTGGATCCTTAACCCCCTGCGCCCACTGGGGATCGACCCCCAGTCCTGGTGCCGCGGAGGCACCAGGACCCCTTTGTGGCACAGCGGGATCGCCTGGCCTCATCTCCTCATCTACGAAACAGTTTTCACGACTAACCTGCCCTTTCCAACACCAGCCTCACAGTGCTGCCACGAGGCAACGGCAAACCTTATGCAAATCCTACAAATGAGCTGTTTTCTATCAACCTGTCAATTTCAAGTGAAGCAGCGACATAAATTGGCCTTGAGCCAAAGACAGCACTTATGAGGTCAAAGAAGAGAGCTTCCTCTGCTCTTCCGAAGAATGAGCGAGGCTCGGTCTTAGGCTGGACTCCCCGGGTGTCTTCCCGAAGGGAGTCGAAACTAGGGGGAGGAAAGGGGTGCCATTCAGGTGACGGAGGGGAGCCCATGCAACTATCTGTACCTCCATTTGCACCGATTTCCTCTGGCGCTGGTGACCTCCGCCACACCCGCCTCCCACCCCAAGGGCAGCACAGCCGATTTTGGCTGCCGGGCATGTACAGCTCACAGACTCCCAATTTAAAACGAGTTTAATTTTAGCTCAAACCTGGGAGGAAGCCAAGGCTGGGGTGGGACAGGAGGCAGGACGGGTGACACAGGCCCAGGGTATTTATTTCACCCAGGTGATGACAGGGTCTGAAATGACGAGACACAAAAACCCTCCTGTTTACACCTGTGCCATTTCCATGCCAATGAGCTCCCTAATAGGAGCAGCGGCAGAGGGCACCCAGCTGCAGAAGACGCTCAGGTGCTACCCCTTCCTGGAGCAAGGCTCTTATTATCTCTAGATACAAGCAGTTTCTTAATCAAAAGAGCAGAGGGATCTAAATATACCCGGGCTTTTTTGGGTAAGCCGGCGGTGACGGCTGTGTGTGTGTGTGTGTGTGCGCGCGTACGCATGCCCACGGACCAAGGACAGGCTTCTCGTGTCCAGCTCCACCCGACCTCGCCCAAGACAGGAAGCACTGCCTCCTTGCCCGGGCCCGGCAGCTTCTATCTCCCAGAGGAAGAAAATACCAACTTTGGGTGTGTGTAAAAATCTTGATTTAAACTGGAATTGCCTCCCACCCTCCACCCCGCCCAACCCCCAAGGCCTTCAGACGCATCTCTCTACTTCCTCTGACACCCCCCCGCCCCCAGGATTATTACTCTTTCCTAAGACACCCTTTCTAACCCCGAGCAGCCCTTGTAAACCACACACACCAAAACTGTCACAGGAGCTGCACCTCTTCCGCTCCCCATCTCTCTCCTCCCTCGCTCCAGCTAAAAAAGTGGCAGGGCTGCATAATCCACGGTGCTGGAGAAAAAGGCAGACAGAGACAAGCGGCCCGGGGCTGACTCACTGACTCACACAGAAGGCAGGAAGGCTCTGTCTGCATCTCAAGAGGCTGGAGGTGGGGGTGGGGGCAGGACAGGGAGCAGACAGAACAGGGAGCAAGAGGCCAACCCAGGACACAGGCGGGGCGCCTCCTCCTTGACTGCCCCCACTCCCGCCCTGTGCCATCGCTTAGGGCCTGGCTCCTTTTCAAGGGGTCTGGTGAAGAAAGCACCAAGAGACCCCTCTCTAAGCACTCCCTCCGGGCATCAGGTGCAGTGTCCTTAGGGACGAGTCCCGAACTCCCGGCCTTCCTCAGAAGGCTAGCTACGTGCCCAAGGAGGGCCTGGTCTACCGAGCCTAAGAAAGGGTCAGTCCCCGGGGAGTGACGGCTGCAGGAGCGTGGGAGACCAGTCCCGCAGTTTCCTCTACTGCCTGCAGTCTCTCTCCCAGGAGGGCAGAGAAGCCATCTTTGGAACCAAATTAGCCACGAGTCTGTGCTTTGGTGCTGGTCTCTTACACAGAGTCACCTACTGCTGGGGGACCCCTTTAATCATCGGCGCAGTCACCTCTTCCTAAACCAAGTCAGGAGCTAAAAACCTTAGCACCTAGCCTTCTTGTCAGTTTCAGGCCTGTCAATTCCCGCCTCCTTCTCCAGCCCTCCTACCCCTTCTTCCTTTCTTCCTCATCTGCTTAGGATCTTGGAAGGCACCCATATATCGATATAACCTTCCATTTCTACAAGGGAAAGGGAGAATGTCAGGGTTTCATATCATCAGTCCAGGCAGCAGAGAGAGCTCACGAATAACTGAAAGGGGGGGGAGGTCCAGGAGCGGCTGATTCAAATTTGTTCTAAAACTAAGCCACGGACAGAGGAGTGATTACAAGTCTGAAAGCGAGCGGGCACACACACACTCACTCACACACGCCTCCCAGTCCCTCGGGGAATGTGGCCGCATCCTCGGGCAGCAGCAGCGAGTGATGCTGGGCTCCCAGAAAACTGTGTATTTGCTTAGCAGTGAGCAGCAGACGCAAGCGCATTTCATTACCCGGCACCTCCAGCTACAGTAAACAAATTTGTCAGCTCACTAGCTCATTAAGGTGCACCCCGGACACGGGGGATTTATCGAAACCCGTACAATAAAAGTAACATGAATGGATTCACCTAATTTTGTCAATCACTCCAACAAACGAGCTGAACGGGGGAGAAATCAGAGGAACCGGGACAAGAACAGGGGTGGAAAAGGAAGAAGAAAGTCGACTTTGGTTTGCAAGAGGGTGTCAAGGGATTAAAATGGGGCCAGATCTGTGCCTGGTTACAAGGCTGCATCTATCTCGTGCTGGGCCCCCCTGCCCAGGGTGCTCGGGCCCCTGGCGGCAAGGTGCAAGGGACGAGATCAACTGCAAGATGTCAAACCGAGTTTCCGATCCCTGGCGCGCGGCGCCGATGGGAACACGCTCGCTCCCGGCCGCGTCAGGCTCGGAACTAAGGCCTCACGAGGCCAAAGCTCCGCCCCGCCCGCAGGAGGAAGCAGCAGCCACCTGGCATCAGAGGAGCCTAGTGGCCTCTCCTGGAACCTCCCACCCGCGCCGCTGCCCCTTCTCAGCCCAGCTCCTGGATCCGTCCAGACTTCCACAAGGGGAAGATGGAAAGGGGGCTGCTGTGTGTGTGCGGGGCCGGGGGGGGGGGAGTAAATCCGGAGAGGTATGCAGCCCTCTGGTCTGTAACTTTCAAAATGACAGCAGGACTGGGGCAGAGGTCACGGGGTCCAAGGCCTTAAGCACCTCCGCCAGCTGTGGCGGCGCAGCCCGGGGCCCGCGGGACGCCTGCCCGTATAAATCAGCCGTAAGCAGCGCCCGCTGGGGGCGAGGACAATGGGCCCACACGGGGCTGGAGGCAGGACAATGGGCCCGGCCAGTGCGCAGGCCCGGAACAAATGTGCCCTGGCACCGCGGGGGCCCCATTTGTGAAACTAATTGGCCCAAGATTGAAAAACTGGACCGACTTCAACAGCCCGGGGAGGAGAGGGGCGGCCCCGCCTGTAACCCAGCCCGGCCCCGGGTCTGCAATCGGAGCGGCTCTCAGGTGCCGCCCACTCTGGCGGAGGGAGACGCGGCCTCGGAGACCCGGCCGGCCGGCTGCGCGAGGGCGAGGGCGAGGGCGAGGGCGAGGGCGAGGGCGAGGGCGAGGGCTGGGCAGGCGGCACCGTGCTGCCTTAAGGGGTTGGTACCGGCTTCTCCTCCCAAGCAGAGAAGGCACTTCCTCGGTTCCTCTCCACCGCTGGTCCTGCGGGACTACGGCTGCAGGGAGGGCCAGGCACCTGTCCGCCTCCGGGGGCACGTGGTGCAAATAAACACAGAGCTGCGAGGGGCTCCTTCCTTGGTCCAGTCTTCTGGCCCGTGACCGCTGCGGGCTGCATGACAGCTGGCCTGTAAGCAGCTAGCGTCCCTCAGCCTCTGGCTCATCTGCCCTGAGACTTCTGGGAAGGAGGCCCTGAGGTGTGTGTGGCGGGAAGTCAGGATGGCACCTGACGCCAGGGCGGTCACCCACCACTGCCCTCTCGCCCCACCCTTTCCTGTGACTTCTCACTACCGGCTCCCAGCACAAGAGGAGCGGGAAAAGCGCTGAAATCTTTAGCCGGAAGGCCTGTCCTCAAGTCCTGGCTCAGAGGCTGACTTGCTGTGCACTCTCAGGGAGGTTACTGGACCTCTCTGGGCCTCAGTAGCCTCACTGGAAAAACGAAGGTAGAAGGAAATGATCTTAAAGGGTTCCCCTCACTCTAAGCAGGCAACGACTCTAGGCCCAGGAAGGAGGGTCCCGGAAGACTGGAAGCACTTTCTCCCGCTGCTGAGATGCATTTCAGGAACGTCTCCTTCAAAGCCCCACTTAACAGCCTTCTTTCAGTTAAAGGGAACCTTGGGGCTTCACTGGGAACCGCTGGCTTTGACTCAGAGGCACAGTCACAGGCCAGACACAAAGTTCGAGCTTGCCTGAGCGTCTGCTGCGGCCGATCCACGGCTCTCCCTCCGAACCTCCAGCGGCCTCGAGGGCGGCATGTTGAGCGAGGTGGGAAAGCAGATGCAGAAGAACCTACTCGGTCCCTTCTTTCCAGGGGCCACCAGTCATTAGCTGCTAGTACCTCCCGGAACTGGCCGTACACCCAAGACAATTCTTGAGTCGCTGGGTCTGAGGGCACCTGCCAGCCTCTCTGTCCCGGGCGAGGCCAGGCTGATGGGGTGGAGACTGGTTTCTCTCCCACACCCCCAGCACCGGGCGACAGAAAAGACAACCAAGAGGTTGGCTCAGAGAGCCAGACCCTCTGAATCCAGCGGTCTCATCTCCTTAGAATGTCACCCAACACATAGCAGGCACTCCATTTTTTTTTTTGCTTTTTGGGGCTGCACCCGCGGCATATGGAGGTTCCCAGGCTAGGGGTCAAATCAGAGCTGTAGCTGCCGGCCACAGCCACAGCCATGGCAACAGCAGATCCCAGCCACATCTGTGACCTACACCACAGCTCACGGCAAGGCCAGATCCTTAACCCACTGAGCGAGGCCAGGGATCGAACGCCCATCCTCGTGGATACTAGTCGGGGTCATTACCACTGAGCCGCAGCAGAAATTCTAAGGCACTTCAGTTTCGAGCGGTGTGTCTAGAGCTTCATGGGAGGTGTCAAGGCTCCACCTGACGAGGAGACCCAGTTTCCTTCTTTGAACAATAACTCACTGCCAGGTCCCTTTCCTCTCTTTTCAGGTGTACAAGACCTTTTCAATCCGTTCAGTTTCAGGTGCCCCCAAAGTCCTCCTGAGGCTCAGGGGAGGAACCTGGACCCCGAAGAGGGGTCTTTGGGGAAAACAAATAACAACTCACTTAGGTTTTGATCTAAAATGTCCCGTAAACCCCAGTGTAGCCCAGAGGTGAGGGGGAGCAGGAGGGGGCTCACCTGGAAGGGCGGGCGGGGAGGCGGGGAGGGGCCCGGTCAAGGCGGGAGGGGAGCAGGGACTGGGCGGGGGGGCAGAAATTCAAAGTAAAATGAAATACTGACTGTTTCGGAGCCACTTAAATATCAGACACACATTGGGCACTGAAAAGAAAAACCACCCCATGTAAATAAACAAAACCAAACCCCAAAAAGAGAGAAAGATGTATTCATTTTACTGACATTTTAATGGTTCCTCCCCGCCCGAAGATGATTACAAATTAAGCAGCATTTAAACGCTTTTTACTGTCAACAATTACAAGGAGGACTGTGAGCCTGAGACCGTGGTGGCCATTCATTCCCACGGTAAGCAGGCTGCCAGCCACACCGCCGGCCGCCGCGCCACACCGCACACAAAGGCCCAAGACGGAAAAGTGCGCCCACCGTGCATTTTGCAGGACGTTCAGAAGCAAATTAAAATATAAAAAGCTCCTGGCACAAAGATAGATACCAAGAGTGAGGGCAGGGCGGGCATGTTGAGTTCGTGGAGTTCAGGTCTTGGCAATGGCAGAGTTTCAGCACAGCCCGATTATCTTTTTTTTTTGTCTTTTAGGGCCGTACCCACAGCATATGGAGGTTCGAGGTTCCCAGGCTAGGGGTCTAATCGGAGCTGCAGCTGCCGGCCTACGCCACAGCCACAGCAACGCCAGATCCGAGCTGCATTTGCGACCCACACCACAGCTCACGGCAACACCGGATCCTTAATCCACTGAGCGAGGCCAGGGATCGAACCCGCAACCTCATGGCTCCTAGTCGGATTTGTTTTCTCTGCGCCACGACAGGAACTCCCAGCCTGATTATCTTATTCAGGGCTACCTTGCACTCGGTTTATGTAGTGAGTGAGTGTGTGTGTGTGTGTGTGTGTGTGCGTGTGTGTGCAGGCACCCGCCAGCTGCCCTAACCTGCGCTTTACACCGCGCACTGGCCCACCGGTGTCCACCCCTCAGTGCCTGAGCCGTGACCTTCTCTGCGGAAACCACAGGTGGGAACAAGGTGATCTCGATCTCACTTTGGGGCAAGGAAAGGGCTTCATTCCGGCGTGCACCGAAGAACAAATTTAAGTTTTCAGAAACTGACTCATTCATTGCTCACGCTGTCACTACCAAGGCCCGCCCAGCCCGAGACTGGCAATAGTCACACCTCTCTGAAAGGCTAAACCTCAGTCCCTGTTGGGTCTCAGTGCGCTTCACTGCTAGAACTCTGTTTTAGCCGATTCGGAATGGACTCTAAGAACCCACATCATCACAGGTCACTGTCAGAATTACAGAGTAATCAAAACTCACCTCCAGGATAAAGAGGAGAAAAGGAGGGAATGAAAAAGAAAAGGATGGAGTCTCCTGGTGGCCTGGCGGGCAAGGATCCGGGTCGTCACTGCTGTGTCGCCGGTTCGATCCGTAGCCCGGGAACTTTCCGCATGCTGCAGGTGTGGCCGAAAAGTGGGGGTGGGGAATATGGGACGTAGCCACGAGTCTCCTTTCCAGGCCCGCGGAGAGGCGCTAGAAAGCAACGGGAGCGAGCTGGCCACCAGGTGGGGGCCGGAGGAGGCTGGGTTTAGAGGGAGCTGGGCACGCTGCTGTACCCTAAAGTTTAATATGCAGGAGGGGCGACGCAGAAATAAAAGAGACACGTCCCCTTTAAAAGGAAATATAATTTACAGTGTGCAGCCAGGCGGCCCATAGTTTCAATCTCGTTTACTATAGAGAAAACTCTGCTAGCTGTTCTCTATCCCACAAATCCGATTTAATCAGACAAGCCAGCCAGCGTGGCTTGGAGTAAAAACGGATAATTAGTAAACAGAGAGCTACTCCAGTGCTTCATTGGCATTCGAGCTGGGCTACTGTGTCGCATTTAAAATGCGGTCTGATGAAGTTTACAAAATCAAACCATTTGTTACTCTCCTATTGAAGAGGCTTCGGGCCACTTGCAATTAAATTGGAATTAGTGCTCAGAATGCGACACAGCAAATTCATACTAAAAAGGGATCTGACTTTGAGACATTTGACTTCACTTCAGTCCCCGAGCTGAGTGTGGGTGTGGGTGCGCTGCTGAACACCTCCTCGCTCACCCCAACTCCGCTGGGCGCCCCGCAACCTGCTGCTCTCGGGCGGCGGTGGGGGGGGGGGGCGGCGAGGGAGGGACGGACAGCTGACAGTGGGCAGATACTGTACTAGGGCGCATGTGTCCACAAAAGACCATATGTCCCCCTTCTGCATCGAGCCTTGGGACGAGGGGGTGGAAGGGGCGGGAGAGCCGCCAGAAGGCACACTTCCAGGGGGCACCGGCCCGCCCACCTCAGCCCAGGGCTGGCAGCTTGGGGAGACCGGGGCGCCTCTTCTCCCCCCGCGGCTGGGCTCCCGCGATGCGCCTGCCTTTCTTCCCTCAAGGGCCGTGCGCAGGGCGGGGGGTCCTGTTACTGCGTGCTGCCCGCTGGCACGCTCCTGGCCCTGAAAACTGTCCTGGCAGGGTCTCTGGACCTTGAGGCCACAACTGCCACCCCCGCGCCGCCCAAGTCACCCAGGGACAGAATTCAGGAGGCTGGTGAGCCTGGAAGGGAAAATAGTCCATCTTTAT
Source organism: Catagonus wagneri (assembly GCA_004024745.2). Classification (NCBI taxonomy): domain Eukaryota; kingdom Metazoa; phylum Chordata; class Mammalia; order Artiodactyla; family Tayassuidae; genus Catagonus; species Catagonus wagneri. The sequence goes on along the minus strand of PVHT021183653.1, from coordinate 1,462,844 downwards.
GATTGCTATTATTATCTGTCTTTTTAGGGCTGCACCCAAGGCATATGGAGGTCCCAGGCTAGGGGTCCAATTGGAGCTACAGCTGCCGGCCTTCGCCACAGCCACAGCAACGAGGGATCCGAGCCGCGTCTGCGACCTACACCACAGCTCACGGCAACGCCGGATCCTTAACCCACTGAGCAAGGCCAGGGATCGAACCCACGTCCTCATGGATCCTAGTCGGGTTCATTACCACTGAGCCAGAACGGAACTCCATCCATCTTCATTTCTGACCAAACTCTAACTGGAATTTAGCAGTTCCTTCGGTGGAGAATGAAAGCACAGAACAGTGAGCTGTGCCTGTGACTCGGGCACCCTGAGGTGTTAGATGTTTCCTCACCACATTAGACGAGACACAGCCGCCACCCTGAAATATACACACACAAACCCGGGTACCCGACCTCTGCTTGAGCACGTTCACAGCGTAACGGACGATTTAGAAAACACTTTCATATCTGATTTTAAAGTTTCCATTTATAATCTTAGGTATCTTTCTTTATGCAGCTAGAGGCATTATTCTGAGGAAGGGCTGACAGGTTTCACCAGATTTTCCAAGGGACCCACGGCACAGAATGTCAAGAATTCCTGGTGGAGGGGGGCTATTGTTCAACCAAGACAGAATCTCCATTTGGGAAAAGATGAAAAAGTGCCGCGGAGGGAAGGTGGTGACAGCTGCACATCAGTGCGATCGTACGTAACGCCGCTGAACCGCACTCTCAAAAATGGCTAAAATGGTAAGTGCTATTATACCAAAATAAAACCAAAAGACTCCTTGGTCTCAGCTGGCCAAAAGTTACCTCTATTTCCACAGTCCCTCTGTGGCCCAGAAGCATCAAGGCTAAAATCCAGTTCCACGCCTTCCCAGCTCTTCCACCTGCTGTTAAGAATAACACGGAACGCCCGGGCTCCCGGGAGGCAGTGGCCATCGCGTCCCACAGCACTCCTCGGAAGGGTTCTGCAGGGGCTCCCGGCTCCCGGCTCAGCTCTGCAAACGCCAACCAGCCTTGGCCAAGTGGCTTCGAGTTCAAGGCCTCCTGTCTCCCTCCCCCACGAGAATGAGAGCTGCTTGAGACCAGGGACCTCATTTCTCTTATCCACACCGATGCTGCTGTGTGTCTCTTGGACTCGACAGGTGTCTGGGGAGTTTTTGTTGGATACAGGGAAGGATGCACGGGTGGAGGACGGATTAAACAAATGAATTTTCTCTCCCCGGCCCTCAATCTCATCGGTGACATAAAGAGGACAGGCTCTGTGATCCTTTAAGCCCCACCGCCCCACGGTCTCCATCTGCTCGCCAGGCTCCCGTCTCCTGCCCACACCCCTCTCTCCAGCCTGCAGCCCCAGAAGCAGCCGGGGGAGGGGGAGCTCAGAGGTGGGGACAGGCCGGGGCAGAGCGTGTCTGATGTGGGACACTGAGCGGGCCGGGCTGGGCCCCTCGACTTTCCCGTGGAGCCCAGGCCCTGACACGCGGTGAGGGAATGGGCTGGCGACGCTGGCGGGAGATAGAGGACAGGATTTATAGACGTGCTCAACAGGCAGCAACAGGGAGGCATGGAGGCCTGAGGAGGGGGCTATGACGTAGGCGCAGGAGGCATGACACGGCTTTTTTTTTTTTTTGCTTTTGCTTTTTAGGGTCACCCTGTGGCATATGGAAGTTCCCAGGCTAAAGGCCCAATGGGAGCTGCAGCTGCCGGCCTACCCCACAGCCACAGCAACGCCAGATCCAAGCCACGTCTGTGACCTACGCCACACACAGCTCGTGGCAACACCGGCTCCTTAACTCCATGAGAGAGGCCTGGGATTGAACCTGCATCCTCATGGATGATGCTAGTTGGATTCATTTCCACTGAGCCACTACGGGGACTCCCACTCCATGGCTTTCAAAGCCCAGAAAGAAGAAACGGTCCTTTTTGCCCTTAGGGCAGAGTGGGAGAGAAATGTGTGGTTAAAAGCCAAAACCAACACACGTTCTGTCCACCAGTCTTCCCCGCTTCCCCCAAATCTGGACGCCCCGGCTTCCGAGACGGCGGTGCGCCTGACAGACTTTCCCAGGGAGAAGAGACCAGGTACCCGGCAGACCCGAGTGAGCTGGTGCGCATGCTCTTCGGACAACTGATGGGTGGCTTGGCCCACGCTGTACGCATGTGCGTGCGCACACACACACACACGCACACACACGCATACACACGCGCACGCACGCCCCGGCCACCCTGAAGGAAGGTCTGCAGAGAAACGCAGCCTCAGATTCCAAAAAGGAAATGCAAGGAGTTCCTGCTGTGGCTCAGCAGGTTACCAACACAATTAATATCCATGAGGACACGGGTTCAACCCTGGCCTCGCTCAGTGGGTTAGGGACCCGGGGTTGCCATGAGCTGTGGTGTAGGTCGCAGATGCGGCTTGGATCCCCCATTGCTGTGGCTGTGGTGTAGGCCAGGAGCTACAGCTCCAGTTCGACTCCTAGAACTTCCAGGAACTTCCAGATGCCAGTGAAGCCTTAAACAAAGAACAGCAATAAAAAAAAGGAAGATGCAGCGAAGCGTCCCAGGTGGTTGGGGGTTCTTCTTTCTCCCCTGTGGGTTCTGCCTCCGAGGACCCTCCCTGCCAGCTCCTCCTCTGCAGGTTCTGGGCCACTCCCTGGCAGGACTGGAGCCAGGCCCCGTGTCCCGCACTGCGGTCACAAAGAGCCGGAGAAGATACCTCTGTGCTCTTGGCCGACACGAGTGCCGCTTGCTTGCGAATCCCCCCCCTTCCCAGTCATCCTCATTCCTCTCTTTGGGCGCCGGCCCCCCTTCTCTTGGGAGACGGCGCTGGAGCCCCACTTTCGGCACCATTCACCCCTTGCGTGTGTGTTCACGCGCCTAGCGTTTCTTGAGTGCCAGTTCTGCACAGGCATCAAATACCAACGCTAAGAAGACACTTCTTGCTACTAAGACACTTCCAGTCCATGAGGTGTGGAGCAAAAAGGAATAAATGACTAGCTCGTGCTCCAGTACGGATAAGCCCTGCAAACACGGTACGCGAAAGAAGCCATTCACAAAAGACCATATATGACCTGATTTCATTCACTGCCAATGTCCACAACAGGCAAATCCTTCGAGTCAAACAACAGATTAGTAGCTGTCAGGTGACACGCAGTAGGGCGAACTAAGAGTGGCCGCCTAAAGGCTTTCATTTTGAGGTGATGGAAATGTTCCAGAATGAGAGAGTGACAACGGTTGTGTAACAATGAATGTGTTAAAATCCACTGACCTGAACACTTTAAAATGGTGAAGCTTTTTTGGTTTGTTTGTTTTTTGCTTTTTAGGGCCACATCCGCGCATATGCAAGTTCCCAGGCTAGGGGTCGAATTGGAGCCACAGCCGCCGGCCTTCACCACGGCCACAGCAACGCGGGATCCAAGCCACGTCTGTGACCTACACCGCAGCTCACGGCAATGCCAGACCCTTAACCGACCGAGTGAGGCCAGGGATCGAACCCCCATCCTCATGGGTACTAGCCAGATTCTTAACCCACCGAGCCACAACGGGAATTCCCTAAAATGGTGATTTGTGAACTGCATTTCCAAAAACCTGCACAATTCGATAAGGAAACTAGTGTGGAGCAAGAAGCCTGGAACTTGAAATCGTGCAGAACCTGGGTTCAAACCTTAGCTCTGCCACTTACTTCCTGGCTAGAGAAGGCTAGTTGGTAAGCATTCAGTTTGCAGCCTATGCACATTTCCTAGCGTTTCTGGGTCTTGGTTTCTTTTTGTCCAGCCGTAACACCCACCACGCAAGGTCACCGGGAGGACTGAGAAAACACAGGAAAGTGTCCACCCTGTGCCAGACGGAAGGGACTGGAGAAATGGCAGCTGATGAGAGCGGGGATCCCGGGCCTGGCCGAGGGCCCTGGGGAGACGGTGTGCCCATCTGTGGGCCGTGGTGTTTGAACTTCGGTGCCCTGAGCTGCGCAGGCCCCGCCAGCAGACGCCCAGGCCACCCCAGGCCCTCCATCACCCGTGAGAGCTCCCTCTGCGGCACTAACCTGCAGCCTCCTCCCGCCCTCTAAGCGCCCCTCCAGCCGCTCTCCTCAGAACCGCTCTCTGAGCCCCAGCCGTCCTTACTCCCTCCTCCGTCGGTGCATGCCTCAAGGCCCACGGTTCAACTCCCAGCTGCCTCCTGGCCGATTCCCGAGCTCCTCTGCCGTTTGCCCGCCACTGTACGCAGCCTGCGGGACGCTAACTCGGATCAGTCTGACTCGTGGCCTCCTCCACCGCGAGGCGGCCCATGCGCTGCCCCGCGTCCCCTGAGCCCACCAGGCTTGCGTCCCTCCCCCCGTCGCTCCGTCAAGGCCAGAACTGGGGCCTCTGACAGCCAACGACCCCCGCCACTAAATCCAAGGGACGGGTCTAGCCTTCCTTTTGGAGGCTTAATCACCAGGCTTAATATGGACAACGGCTTCTTCCTTTTCAGAACCTCTTCCTTCAGCTCCCCGATGCCACGTTCTCCTGGTCTCCGTCCAGTCCCTTCCAGCAGCTCCCTTTAACCCCCGTGAAGGGTCGGGATCATCCTGGAGGGCGCAGTACCTTGGATTTGCCCTGATTCCGTCCAAAGCTCTCCCCTCTCGCTCTACGCTCGTGTTCTGTAAACGCGCCCACTTCCAGGGCGTCAAGGCTCATTTACATGCTGAGGACTCCCAAATACACACGCCCAGCAAGTCGCGCTCTTCTGAATTCCAGACCTGAATATGTCTCCACATGCCTCTTGGGTGGGTCCACACTGATGTCACGTAAGCCTCACTGCTGTGACACCCAAACTGTTCATTCATGTGGCAAGAGTAGCGACAAAGCTCGGCTTCTCCTGGGACCCGCGTTTCCGTGAAGAAGCCCCCCCATCAGTCACTAGGCTCCAGGCATCAACGGCACCCTCCATCCTTGGCTGCTTTCTCGCTCACCTCCCACAACAGATCATCGCATCTCTTTTACTTTCCTTTTTCTTTTCTTTTTGTTTTTGACGGCTGCACCTGCAGCATATGGAAGTTCCCAGGCTAGGGCTGGAATCGGAGCTGCGGCTGTAGCCTACGTCACAGCCACAGCAACACTGGATCCGAGCCACGTCTTCGACCTACACCGCAGCTGTGGTGCCGCCGGATCCTTCACCCACTGAGCGAGGCCGGGGAGCAAACCCGCATCCTCACGGAGACGCTGGGTTCTTAACCCGCTGAGCCACGATGGGAACTCCAAACTGCTTCAGCCTCCGACATATCTTGAATATTTTCCGCTCCTTTTGCATTCCCACTGCAACTACACTGGTTCGAGCTACCACGGTTTCCTGCTCAGATTATCACACTCCTGCCCCAAACGAGTCTCCCTGCCTTTGGTTTAACCCCTTCCCATCTACACACGACCATGCAGTCCAAGCCGTTTTCCCAGCACGGAATTCGATGTCACTTTCCCGAGCCCTCTGATGACCCCCTCACCCTGGGGAAAGGCAGGGTTACTCCAAGCGGTTTCGAGGGGCCTCTTCCACTTAACGCCCATCCACGACCCCAGTCGCGGCTCGCAGCCTCTTCCCCGACTCCCGTGTTCAGGCCACGAACCTGCCTTCTCCTCTCCCAGCTCTGGGCACGGACCCGCTTTGACCCAGTTCACCACCGCACTCCCAGAGCCCAATATGCTGCTAAGGACATAACAGCTGTTTGATAAATATTTACCGAACAGGCACATGAACGAGTACATAAAATTTTAACCTGTTAACACCTCCGTGGCCTTGGGCCGCCGCCTTTGGCAAGGTGTGATCTCTGAAGCCCAGGCCTTTCACGTCTGACGCTTCCCAGCCTCAAGTCAAGTGCCTCCTTACCCTCTGCAGCGCCTCCTGCTCCCGCCAGCCCAGATTCCCTGTGACCCGCAGGCTTCGGGGTCTGTGCGCTCCTGTACCTTGAACACAGCTGAGAGGTGCGTACTTGCATCCGCGGGCTTTAGGGGCGGGGCGAGGGCTCTCCTGGGCTTGCCTTCTCCTCCCAGCCCAGAAGTGCTCCACCAGGTGGTACCCGGGGCAGAAGCACTCAGGCATCTCTTCAGGATGGGCATCACAGGCATCGATGGAGGATCTAGATCTTAGAATGAAAAGGGGCAGAAGGGAGCTACCGGATGTCACCTCCTGGCCAAAGCTGTGAGCTGCGAGTGCATTCTGGCGGCTGAAGTTAAAACAGGCAGCTCCTCCTGGCTGCGGGCTGAACGTGGACCCGAGGCCACAGATGCCGCTGGGGCCCACTTCCACGTCTCCCTCTTCTAAGGCTCTAGCGGCCCTGGGCTGTCTCTGCAGGCCCTGCTCTGAGCTGCCCGCCACCCCCCGCGTGACAGTCCTCCGGGGCTTGCACTGCTCCTGGGGGGTGAGACGCGTACTCTGCTGTTCTGAGGGCTGACCCGACAGCACACGGAAGGGCCCTAAAACAGAGCTGCCGACGGAAATGCCAGAAGTGGTGTCACTCCCAAGCACACAGACTGTGACCTCCAACACCATCCTGCTAGGAAAATCAAGACTGATTTTCTTAAAGAGTTGAACAGGCTTCGGTCAGATTTGACTCCAGCGGTGCTCTCTGACCTGGCCCAACACCTGGGTTCTTGTGGCTCCAGGCATGACCTGTCGGCAGTGAGTGTAGGGTCAGCTGTCCTTACACGCAAAAGTGACAAGACAGGTAGCCCCCAGGACACACCGGGTCCCAGGCAAAGAGGCTCTGGCTCCGGCCACATCCGTCTGGGTCCCTTCCTTTTTCCAAACACCTTGCCCGTTCCCACCTCCCCACGCCCACCTCTCGGCACCCTCGGAGTGAGAAAGCGGTCCTCACGCCATCGTCGTCGGGCCTCTTTCCTGACTCTGCTGGGACGGGATGGGAGGCTGTGACTCTGCGCGGTGCGGCACAGGGGCCTTGGAGAATTAGAAAACACTGATGACACTTTCTGTTCACTCAGGTCAGAGTAATCGTGGGCTTGGAGGACTGGCAGAGCTCACCGAGACGAGTGACGCATCGTCACGATGTTCCCGTCTGAGCCCAGAAGGAAGCGCTGGGGTCAGAGGCAGAGACCGGCAAGAAAGACCCCACCCTTCCAAAGACGTGACGTCAAGAACGGTCCCCACCAGCGCTCACACAGGGCCGCCGTGCTCCCTGAGTTTTCCGACAGGGAACGTCAGCTCAAGGGCATCGAGTGGTCCCACCCACCCCTTTCTGTAGCATCTCCTCCCGGCACTGACCGATCCCTCATCCTGCGTGGCTCCTCCATGCTCCGAACACCCCCCATGCAGCCCCTCCCTCCCTCCCCTTTCCTTCTTCCTCTTCACGTCAGTTGTGTTTTTTTTCGGATATAATGGCCTCTTGTGACAAGACTATAGTTTGCCAGGAATATCGGCACAGAGAAAGCGAAGGGCCACCTCTCCATCCGAGGGGCTGGGGAGCAGAGCGCGCGGCAGACGCCATGAGGACCGTTCAAGGCCTCAGGTATGGACGGGGCAGAGGCAGCCCCCAAAACTTCCAATTCTGACCCTCAGCTGGTGCGCTCTAGCTAACAGGACCTTGTAGGTCAACTACACTCCAATAAACTTTCTTTAAAGAGTCAATCAGTCCCTCAGTCAGCCTGGCAGTGAGGGCGGCGGACCGTCGGGACGGCCTGAGAGGAGGCTCGGACACGGGTGGCCCTGCGGACACGGGTGGCCCTGCGGCACCCTCTAACGCAACCGCGCCCAGGGCCAAGGCATCTCTTTCAGTTTTCACTGTCATGTTTTCGTGCGTGCTTCACTGGAGACAAAGCAACTTCTTTCATCTCTGAACAGGCAGGGTCTGGCTCGGTTCCCCCCAGGAAGAAGTACACTCTCCGAAAGACGAGGACCCCAGGCAGACAGTCTGCTCGGGCCGGACGGGCATGGCGCACAGTCCGCGTGGGGAGGCCGCCTCTGAGCGCGAGAACACAGTGTTCGTATTAATTAACGTCTTCATAGGAAGAAAACTCCCCGGGGAGGATCTGTTTGATTATTCTTATTTACTCAGTGATTTTGCTGCGTGGCTGTTCCTGCCCGCCTCACTCCTAAGGCGCCTGAGTGGATTCTGCGAACAGAGAGGAGCGGGGCTGCCTCTGGATGGAGGTTCCAGGGCCAGAAAAGGGGAGCGCTGGTTCCTCTGTTACAGGCGGGCCTCCGCCAAACGTCGCGACACACGCCTGTGTCCCGTGTCCCACGTGTGCCCGCCTACCGTCAACGTGTGTGTGGGGGGTGGCGACACCTATCCTGAGATGTTTACGCCAGAAGACCCCGCACCACCTGTCCATGTGACAGCTCCGGTGGCTGTCCCACCTCTTCTCATTCAGCCCTCGTGACGGCCCCTAGATGGGACCACAGGACAGAGGCCAGGGTGACTGACGGACAGGTGGACTTCTAAAAAACTTCAGTGGCATGTAGCTGATTTAACGAGGCTGTGCTAGCGTCAGGTGTGCAGCAAAGTGATTCCGTTAAACACAAACATACATCGATCACAGAGGTTATTACAGAATATTGAGTCTCACTCCCCGTGCCGGTCCTTGCTATGGACTGACTGGCTTTCGGCTTAGGTACTAATTCATTGCCAGCTTCGTTAATTAGTGGGTGGCTGCCACGAGGCAACGGAGAAAAAGAAGAATGCAGCTAGAGCCCTCCTCGGCTTTCCACTTACTAGGCACCCTGCAGGAACCAGCTGCTGTGCTCCGCGGGGCTCGGGAAGACGCTGAGGACCAGAGAGGGACAGCCTCTGCACGCACAGGGCGCCCGCCCACAGAGGAGACAGACTAGCACGACCGCCTGCACCCCTCTCACGGCTGCAACGCAAAGTCGGGAAGGTCCCGAGTGAAGTTTTCTCACACCGGCCGCTTGCAGCACTTGCACACACACAGTCAGATAGGCATGTCTGCCGCGGAGGGCCGGGGCCGGGGGTGTGTCACCGACAGGAGCAGGCAAGCAGTTGCTCCCGCTTCTTGCACTGGAAGAGTCGGCTGCTGTCTGAGCCGCTTTATTCCGAGGACCATCTGGGCACAGAGAACAAAGCGCGCTCCCGTCTGAATGACCGGCCGCATTAGTCATACCCTCTTAACCCGACCCTCCGTCCCTAATCTTCACACTCTGCTCCACTCCCTTTGACGGAGGCCAAGGACCGGCTCTCTTTTCTCACCTCTCCCGGAGCCGGGGAAGTCCGGCCGGGACAAAGAGCTCTGCCCACATGCCTGTGGGTCCAGCGGTCACACTGGGACAGGCTGTAAGAAAAGCCACCCCCACCTCTCCTGGCCCCAAGGCCCTTTCTGGACATGGGGATAAACTCGCCCAACAATGCTCGCCCCTGGCTTCCCAGGCCCCAAGCCAGATGGACTTGGCAATTAGCTCAAGGCCGCTCATGTCCTGAAAGCTACGCCTGTACCAGCCCCGCTCCCTTCTGATAACCCACAGGCTCCCAGCACTTCGGCATCTGGCTGTACCACACGCCTGCATCCTTC
>PVHT021183653.1:1433204-1453218 GCA_004024745.2 Catagonus wagneri | reverse complement strand
GGCCCCCCTCATGGTCTACCAATAGCTAGGTCCGTGTCACAACTTGATTTTGCAGTTAGAATGAATGACCCCCTAGAGACTCTCATACTAAGTGAAGCAAGTCAGAAAGAGAAAGACAAATACCACATGATATCACCTATATGTGGAATCTAAAATATGACACAAACAAGCTATCTACAAAACAGACACACTCACAGACTTAGAGAACAGACTTGAGGTTGCCAAGCTGGGTGGGGAGTTTGGGGTTAGTAGATCGAACTATTACATTTCAAGTGGATAAGCAACGAGGTCCTGCTGTGCAGCACAGGGAACTGTGTCCAGTCTCTTGGGACAGAACATGATGGACGAGGACATGAGAAAAAGAATATGTATAAATGCATGACTGGGTCACTGTGCTGTGCGGCAGAAACTGGCACGACCTTGTAAATCAACTGTACTTTAATTAAAAAACTTTTGAAACAAAGGAAAAATAAATATTCATTAAAAAAAAAGAATGAATGACCCCAACTCAGAAACCCTGAACCTGCCGTTTAGAATGAAGACTTGAAAACCCCCCCAACCCCACCCACCGCAAGGGGCCTGGGTTTCTCCGCAAGGGGGAGGAGCCAGCACCTGCTCAGACTCCCAGTCCAGCATCGTGCACCTGCTCAAGAAACTCCTTTTCAGAATTTCACTTGGATGCGATGAGATGCTATTTACGTGTGTGACTGTGGGTTCTGGTGCGGTGGTTCTGTCGTTTGGTTTTTAGTGCTCAAGGAGGTAAGAGTGAATTAAGGGAATTCTGATCCACGGGGACGAGCAGATTTTCAACCCTCATTCCCCGCCCCGGTTCCCACCATACACACCCCCATTCTCACCTCCACCATCCAAACGAGGTGGGTCCCAGTGCATCTGTCACTCCTCCCCACTCCACTCCACACACACATGCACGCACACGCATGCACACACACACACACACACATGCACGCACACATACACGGCTTTCACTTTATGTCTTGCCTCATGCCAAGGCGGGATTGATGATGATGAGCAAAGGAGACAGGAAAAAAACTCCAGCGGATGATGAGCTGGGTTAGGTTTATGGCAACAGGCAGCAAACCCATTCATTTCATGTTTTGCAGAATATAAAAGCACTGAAACATTTTAATTTTAAATTCTTATCATTGGATTTACTGCTTTTCTCTCGCAATGATTTGTGTTGCTTTTTAATTTTTACAGTCTCTACAGAAGCCAGATGCTACTGCCTAAGGACAAAATAATAAAAACCCACTGCAGTCATGAGTTACAGAACAAAAAAGAAACAAGCAGTTGACAGAAGTTAATATCTCAATTTAACAGTGCTGCTTTGCTAATGATCCTTTGATATGTGTTTATTTAGAAAGGTCTGATCTTGACCTTGAAGGCAAACTCAACCACAAAGTCTTTAGGAGAAACGAAAAAGACTTTATTTATAGATTGGCTTTACGTCAGTCACTCTGACAGCTGGTCCCCAAATGCCAAGCCACCGGAGGAGGGCGTAGAGGGAGAGAGGGACACAGCCCCAGGGGAGTGTTCGTTCTGGGATCGTGTGGGAGAGGAAAGCAGAGGCCAGGGTTTTAGGGAAGTCAGACCCCGATGGGGCTCTGTTCTCGGCTTTCTCTGGAAGTTAAGCGTGGTGCTTCTATTCCATCCAGAAAACAAGACACAACCGAGCATCCTAAACTTCAGAAAAGAGACACACGTGGCAAGGGATGGGCCTGGGGCGGCAGGAACTGCCCGAGGGGTAAGGGCTGTGCGGCAGGGCAGGTGCTTGTCTGCAAACTTCCCAGAAGTGCTCAGAGGCACTGCCGGGAGCAGGAGAGGCCCCAGCGGTTCTGAGCTTACTCCTCCAGCCTGCCTCTCCTCTCCCGCCCCAGGCCAGGGCACTGGTCAAAGGAGGTCCCTGGGGTTCATGAATGCCAGGCGCCGGGCCACCGGAGCACCTGCTCATCACTTGTCTGTGGGACTCCTGCACCAGGCCACGCCCGGAGCTCCCTCTGCACCCAAGGCCGCTGCTTGTTTCTGCCAGGCCTGAGGCTGACGGGGGCTGGGGCCCTTCTCAGCTGAAAAGGCGTTTTGCCCCCACGGTGTTCAGCTCACGATGCCCCCCCCACCCCCAGTCTGTCCCAGGGAACTCTCCTCTCCTAATCTCCAAAAACCACACCTCCCGTCCGGACCTCCGTTCTCAGTGCAAAGTCCATAATCACGAGTGCTCTCAGGATGGTCCGTAGGCACCTTACAGTCAGCGTGTCCAAACCCGAAATCCACGTCTTCTGCTCCTGAGCTCGCCCTGCCCCAGATCTCTGTCTCCGTTGTCAGCACCGTCACCCCACCTTTCACCCGGGCTAGATGCCTAGGTGTCACCCCGGAGGCGTCTTGCCCTCCGCTTCCGCATCCCAGCCTGGCCAGCGCTTCAGGACGTGCTCGTCCCTTCCTCCTCCTCCCGGAACAGCTCTGCACCGTCCAAGCTGCCAGCCCCCCGGCAGGGCTCCTGTAAGAGCCGCCCCCCCCGGAGCTGACCCACACGCCCAGCTAAGCGGCCTAATGGGAAATCCATCCGATCTTGTACCTTCCTTTTCAAGGCTTCCCGGGACTCTCCATCACCCACGGATAAAATCTAGGCTCCTCTAGACTGTCTAGCAAGGCTGTGCGGCCGGGCCTGCCCAACCCCTGGGCCCCTGTCGCGTCCGTCTCAGACCTGATGCCAAAGCCGCATCACCACGTTTCCAAACACGCACGGCTGTTTCTCCCGTCCAGCTCTCCCTCCGTCTTGGCTAGCTCCCTCTTCTTCTTTAGACCTTATGGCGCCTTCTTCTCCGGGAAGCCCTCTTTGCGCCCTGGGGACCCACCCTACACCCTTCCCCTGGGCGCCCCCGGTACCCTGTGTGCAAACGCCTCCATCACCGCACTCAGCGTTGTCCGTTGTAACTGCCTCCTTATGTGGCAGTCTTTTCAACTCCGAGTTCCCTGAATGAAGCCACCAGCAGTTACCCATCTTTGCATCCGAGCGCCCGGCACATAGTAGGCATGCAATGAACGCCGAATGAATGAGCAGCGGCTCTTCGGCTTACGGAAATAGTAGAAGCGGGGCGTCACCGAGTAACACGCGGCTCAGGGCCAATCTGGCTTTGGTGCGGGCGAGGGACAACGGTGCTTCCCGCACTTCCTCCCCCCCAGCCCCGCCCGAGCCGAGGGACCGCGTGTGCCGCACACTGCCTTCCGCGTGCCCGCTGTTAGGCTGATAGCACCTGCTTCTGTCAGGTTTCTCCGGGGCCCAAACAGGTTTTTCTAGACCAGCTGGGTGGGCGTTCCCCCGCCCAGGTTCATCAGTCTCCCAAGGCAGGGCGGAGCGACAGTTCTCCCCGTTCTTGTCACCCAGGTCCCTTCCGACCCAAGCCAGCAGCCGAGTCAGAGCCCCTGTTGACCCCGACACTGAGTCGCGGCCCGGCGACCGAAGGTGAGGACCACAGGACGGAAGACCCTGAGGCAAGACGCAAACCAGGGCGGCAGACGCCCCGGCCCACCGCCAGCCCAGCTCTGCTGGGAGGCAGTCGGCGTCGAGGTCAAGGATGTGCGGGTGCCCCTCCCCACGCAGCCGGCACCGCAGCTGCAGCTCGCGGGCGCGGGGTCCGCAGGCAGCGAGGGCGGCGCGGGGAGGGGGCCTGCGTGTCCTCTTCCCAGCTCCGCGGGGCTGCAGGGCCCGTTCCTCCCCGAGGTAAGTCGGGACGGGTGACAACCAATGGCAACCACCGCCTAACCTTGGCCTTCCTCCATGGGGCTCCACGCCCTCAGCCTGCCTGCTCTGTTCAAAGGGTCCCCGCCCAAAGCCCCTCCTGTTCTGGGTGAGCGCCCCGGGCAGGGTACCGGCCACCGGGTCCAGCCCCCTGCCTCTGGTTCCCAGATGGGAGTAGCTGCTTTTTCTTTAACTGTATTCACGGATGATGCCTGAATTCTATGGCCAATGTCTACTACTTTTAAAGGGTGTAATCACAAAATCATTCAAATTCAACTCCTAAAAGACAAAGAACTATGAAAAGCTAAGGGCCCACGTATCAACACACTCTCAAAACAAGCAACTCCTTTTCCTTTTTTTTTTTTTTTTTTTTTTTTGTTGGTTGCACCCCCAGCACGTGGAAGTTCCTGGGGCAGGAACTGAACCTGCACCACAGCAGCGACCCTAGCCACTGAAGAGACAATGCTGGGTCCTTAACGTGCTGCACCACGAGGGAACTCCAAGAAGCAGCTCTAAATCTCTCTCTTTTTTTTTTAAGGGCCGCACCTGTGGCATATGGAAGTTCTGTGCCAAGGGTTGAACTGGAGCTGCAGCTGCTGGACTACACCGCAGCCATAGCAACGCGGGATCCCAGCCGAGTCTGCGACCTACACCGCAGCTCACAGCAATGCCGGATCCTTAACCCACTGAGGGAGACCAGGGATTGAACCCGCAGCCTCACAGAGACTATGTCAGGTTCTTAACTCACTGAGCCACAACAGGAACTCCCGAGAAGAAGCAATTCTAGAGACGGAGAATCCTCCGTCTCTCTCGGGAACATCTTTTCGGCTCAGGAAGTTCTCAGCAGAGTCTAACCTAAGGTTCTTCGGCTTTTTTTTTTTTCCCTAGAAGCTCACGGTCTTGGTTGCAATAAAAGAAATCCTTTCACATCCCCTGCACATTTTCACTATGCTTCTATTCTCTTCCCCCGCACAGCTGGCAACATCTGGACCCCATTTCCTCCAGCAGAGACAGGGATAAGCCGCCATATTTTTCCCTCCCCTTCCTGGTAGGAGCCAACTCTGGGAGGTGAGAGTTCTTGGCTGGCAAGTCAGGCGGCCCGTCCCCTAGAATGAGGGGCCTGGGCCTCGTTCTCCACTGGGGAGACAGTGGAACCCCTGGCTTCCAGGCCACTCGGGAGGGGCAAGATGCAACGTGAAAGCATGCCTTTGCTGCAGGCAGCCGGCTGAGGCCCAGACTGAGTTATGAGTCCTCTGCATTGAACAACTACTAGTTATCAGGTAAGTCATAAAGGATCATTCATAAAATTAGATTCGCCACTTGTTTTTATAGCACTCATTAAGGAACATAAAAGACAATTCTTTTCAGCATTTGGGTGCTGAATTATAAATTCAATTAACTGGACACAGTTAAGTTCACAGATCCAGATTATCCTTATATCAAAGCGGCAACTCCCAACCGTGAGCAGAAAGAAAAAGGACACACGCTCTGTCCCCTGGCACCCAGGTCGCCCGTGTCAACCAAGCGGTCTCTCCCCAGCTTTCCTCACGCACTTCTGCTCGCTTCCCCGCTTGCTCGTGACTTCTTCTGGGCCTTGCAAAAGGAAACGGATTTTGACAGCATGGGGAGATGGGAAGACTCTGAATTCTCAGGACGCAGAGATTTGTTCCGCCTCGGTTTTAGTCTGGGGGTAAAAACAGCCATGGGCCGCCGTGAGGGCGAAAGTGCAGCATGAAATACCGAGCAGAGCGCCTGGCACCGGGTCAGCACGCGCAGACAGAGCTGGGCAGCGGTACCGTCATTTCCTAAAACAAATGCGTTTTAAGCCCACCTTCCCCACTACATCTTTCCGAGTAATTTAAGCAGCATTTATCCAAGAGCCAATGGGCGCCAGCCCTGCGCTGGTCTGGGGATGGGGGATGGACAGGCGCGGTGCCCACAGCAACCCACAGGCGACTCGGGGATGTCCGTGTTGGCATTTGCCTCCTCTAAATTCCTCTCCATGCACCAGCCGGGCTGGCATCTGATTACACAGTGACCTTCTGCTGGTCTCTGGTTGATTTATATACATCTCTCCCTATATAGTATCTCCAGCAAATCTATGTTAGGATAGTGGGAAACAAACAGTACCGTAAGCATTGGCGTCAGAAAGCTCTAGGTTCCAGCCCAGCTCTGAGACCTAAAGAGGCAGAGTGGTAACTGAGCCTGAGGGTGAACTCCGCGGTCAGTCAGTCGCTGTGGCTCAGATCCGACGTGGCTACTTAACTGCGCTGTGTGACCTCAGACCAGTGACCTAACTCCTCTGTGCCTGTTGCAGACTCTGTAAAACCAGGATGACAACAATGCCGACTTCACAGAGTTTGATGCAGATCCAAGGAGATCATGTATTTTATTTTATTTTATTTTTTGCTTTTTAGGGCCACACCTGCGGCATAGGGGAGTTCCAAGGCTAGGAGTCAAATCGGAGATACAGCTGCCAGCCTCCTCCACAGCCACGGCCACGCCGGACCCGAGCCGCGGCTGTGACCTGCAGCACAGCTCACAGCAATGCCTGATCCCCAACCCACTGAGCAAGGCCAGGGATCGAACCCAAATCCTCGTTTCCGTTGTACCACAACAGGAACTCTGAGACTGTGCATTTTAAAATGCTTAGTACTAACTAGCCTAGAGCCATGTTCGTAAGTTTGAGTTGCACTGGTCACCAGGTACGTACCCCAAGGAAAGCTTTTCACGCCTCCTCATCTGGAAACAAGAACGTTCACCTTGAAAAGCTGACGCGAGGACCACATGAAACGATGGAAGTTAAGCATCAGCACACACACGGCACCCAGGAAGTTCTGTGATGATTCGCTCAGTGCTGGCTTCCACTCTTGTGAGCTAGAACCAGACCTTAGGCGCCGTGGTACCCTCCTCACGGCCGCCCCAGCAGCCCAAACCAGCACTCGCCAGTGTCCCTTAAAGAGGAGCGAGGGGGACAGAATGGAATAAGGACGCCTCAAGCAATTCCTGAGAAGACAATTCTCTGTACTGATTTTTTTTTTTTTGTTCTGGCTGTGCCCACAGCATGCAGAAGCTCCAGGGCTAGGGTTCAAGCCCCACTATAGCAGTGGCTGGAACCCCTGCAGTGACGATGCTGGAGCCTTGACCTGCTGTGCCGCAAGGGAACTCCTATATTGCATTTTTAAATTCTTTTTCTTTTTCCCATTTTCCTGGCCAAACCTGCAGCATAGGGCGGTTCCCGGGCCAGCTGCGACCTGTGCCACAGCCGCAGCAACGCTAGATCCTTAACCCACTGCACCGGGCTGGGGATGGAACCTGCAACACGCCAGAGACAAGTTGGATCATTTACCCACCACACCACAGGAGCAACCCCCTCTTGCATTTTTTATTTTTTTATTTTGTCTTTTTAGGGTCGCGCCCACAGCATACGGAGGCTCCCAGGCTAGGGGTCGAATTGGAGCTACAGCCGCTGGCCTGCACCACAGCCACAGCAACGCCAGATCCTTAACCCACTGAGTGGGGCCAGGGATCAAACCTGTGTCCTCATGGATGCTAGTCAGATTCCTTTCCGCTGAGCCACGACGGAAACTCTCCCTACTGCATTTTTTAAAGCGGGGGGTGGGAAGGACAAAATCAGGAATATGGCAAACACGAACAAGGGTTTCACATGACTCCCACAAAAAACTAACTCTAGGCAAAGAATTTCTCTGGGTTTCCTCCGCTGTTCCACGAGCTGAGGGGCCCGCGCGAGTGTCTTAGCAGCGTCTCCCTTCACCCTCCTGGGGCATCGTCCGGGAAGTCGCCTGGGAAAGATCTTAGAGGGCAGCGCCACGCACAGAATGAGGCGTCCTCGCTTGTCCCAGCTCTGGGTGACCCCTCTCACCCCCGGCGGGCAGAGAGCCCGCGTGCACTCAGGCCGCGCCCGAGCTTCTGCCGGAGGAAACCGAGTCCACCGCTCGGAAGGACACCTGGGCCGTCAGAGTGACCAGGAGAGGTGCTGCCGTTTTCCACCGAGCAGAGCCCGGAGCCCCTCTCTCTGGAGGTTTTTGGGAAGAAGGAGGCACGGAGTGTTTCCTCTGTGCCGCGTGGGCACGCCCTGCCTGCTCCGAAGCAGGGGGTCCCTCCAGCCCAAGGGACCTAGGAGTGGCCCACCCCGCCCGCCAATAGCCAGGATTTAAAAGCAGCAGCAGGGGAGCTCCCCTTGTGGCTCAGCACGTTAAGAACCCGACAGAGTGTCCATGAGCTTGCTGGTTCAATCCCCGGCCTCACTCAGTGGGTTAAGGATCTGGCATTGCCGCGAGCTGCGGTGTAGGTCACAGGTGAGGCTCAGACTCCACGTGGCTATGGCTGTGGCCTAGGCCGGCGCTGTAGCTCTGATTTAACCCCGAGCCTGGAACTTCCATACGCCGCAGGTGCGGCCCTAAAAATAAATGCATAAATAAATAATTGCAACAAAAGTACCATTATGTTCTCTTCACGTGGCCTCCCAAACTTGGAGAAACAGCTCCACGTGTTCACAACAGAAGGAGGTCAGGAGGACAGGTCCCAGAGCCCGGCTCTCCGACCGGCTAGCCACGTGACCCCAAGTAACCTTCCCACCTGCCCGGCCTCCTTTTCTTTGTCTAAAACAGGAGGACCTTGGACCAGGGGAGTGAAGTCCCTTCCTAGGTATTTCTGGCTGTTCCAGGCGATGGGCCACCTCTTTTCTGCCTGCTTTCCCAAGCTGGGGCCACACTTAGGCAGGGAACCCCAGGTGTCCTGGAAGATGTCTGCGGAGGGCGAGAGATCCAACAAAAACCCTTACTTTCTTCTTCTTCTTTTTTTTTTTTCAAAGTCACTCCTAGCTTCTCGGGACACAAAAGTATCTGTTAAGGTAAGTTAAACCTTCTCAAGATGAATTTTCCTGCTACTTTTAATTAAAAGTTCTTTAGAATTAAAAGGACACTATTCAGAAAAGGCTGAAAAAAAAATTTCATTGACACTCCCCCCACCACCACCCCTCCCCCTTTTCCCAAGGAAAAGAAAAAGCTGTTTTTGTGCGCAGCTCACCCGGTCCGCACTGTACAAAAGAAGGCGGATTGGCGGCAAGACACGTGAGATGACCCTGTGACCCCGAACCGCTGACAAGTCCTCAATGGCATAAATACCAGATAATCAATCACAGGGCAGGAGGGCACGTCCCCCGGCCCGGCCGCCGCGCGGGGTTTATGAGGATACACTGTAAACAGACCCCGGCTCCCTAGCAGAGGCCCCCGCAGCATTCCAGGGCCGGCGATCCCCGACCATCTCGTTTTACAGCTTTCATCGCGAGCTTATAAAGCGCTTTTTCCTCCCGAGCTGGACTTTTGGTAGGAAATGAAGCCAGGCCTCAGCCACCCATGCCTGCCCCCCGCCCCAAAGGGAGGGGCTCCGAAAATAACTCCGAAGAAAGCTATCGGGTCACCCAGAAACGCCCAAGGTGCCCGGATGGGAGGGAGGGGTGTGGGTGGCGGGAGCCGTGCAGGACCCGGAGGCGGTGAGGACTCGGTCATGAAACTGGTGACAACGGCACACCAGCCGCTAACGTCCGCTAAACACTTGGCGAGCACACTGAGGTTACAGACACCAGACACCGTTCTAGAGGAATCCACCATGTCACGCGAATCTCATTATCTACCTTCAAAAATAACTCCGGGAAGTGGGCCCCATCACGACTGTGCCCATTTTGCAGATGAGGAAGCTGGGGCTCGGTTCAAATAAACTGCCCAAGCAGCCAGGAGACTAAATGGCAGTGAGGGACTTAAACCCAGAGCAATGAGTCGGGTCCAGATGCCCCCCCCCTCCGTCCCCCAAGTCCATGGGTTTCTGCCCAGAAGCGGAAAAGGCTGAAATTCCACGCTTTAAATCAACCGGTACTTTCAGATCATACATCCAAAAAGTTCTGATGAGGGGTTCCCGCAGTGGCGCGGCAGAAACAAATCCGACTAGGAACCATGAGGTTGCAGGTTCGATTCCTGGCCTCGCTCAGTGGGTTAAGGATCCGGCGTTGCCGAGAGCTGTGGTGTAGGTCGCAAGTGTGGTTCGGATCTGATGTGGCTATGGCTGTGGCGTAGGCCGGTGGCTACAGCTCCTGTTAGACCCCTAGCCTGGGAACCTCCATATGCCGCAGGTGCGGCCCTAAAAGCAAAAAAAAAAGAGTTCCCGTCTTGGCTCAGTGGTTAACAAATCCAACTAAGAACCATGAGGTTGCGGGTTCGATCCCTGGCATCCCTTAGTGGGTTAAGGATCCAGCGTTGCCGTGAGCTGTGGTGTAGGTTGCAGATGCAGCTTAGATCCTGAGTGGCTGTGGCTGTGGTGTAGGCCGGCAGCTACAGTTCTGATTAGACCCCTAGCCTGGGAACCTCCATATGCCGTGGGTGCGGCCCTGAAAAGACAAAAAAAAAAAAAAAAAAGTTCTGAATGTGGGCCTAAAAATCAATACATCATCAGAATAGTGTCTAATTTCCAAGAGAGCCAAGAACTAGGCTGGTTCAGGGGAGAAAGAGTTTTTAAATCCAGACCATAAATTCTGACCCCCACTCTAGTTCAAGAGTTTCAGCCCTGCCCGTTAGCCCTCCTCGGACCCCGAGAGCTCGGACAGCCAGCACCGGGCCCGATGTCGCTCTACGGCAACGACGGCCTTCTGAGCCTCTGCGCCTGCTCAGAGGAGTTCACCAAGGTCTACACCAGCCCCGGCAAGGGGGGCGTGGGGGCAGGGAGAGGAAGACAGAGCCTCTTGGTAACTAATTTTGATCACGCTTTTGTGTCAGGGTCAAAGGTTAAATATGGCCACACTAATCCGCTTCTTCCAGAATTAAAGCACAAGGGAGATTTTTCTTCTGTAGCTTAGCAAGAGGACTTTTCTCATGGCTGGAGAAATGGTAGTGACCAAGCCCCCTGAATGGGACCCCTGGCTGTTGGAGACGCATTCCT
Organism: Catagonus wagneri; assembly: GCA_004024745.2. Lineage (NCBI taxonomy): Eukaryota > Metazoa > Chordata > Mammalia > Artiodactyla > Tayassuidae > Catagonus > Catagonus wagneri. The sequence goes on along the minus strand of PVHT021183653.1, from coordinate 1,442,516 downwards.
GCATTCATCTGGACCAAGCATCCCAGGTCCCGGCCGCACGGGCAGAGTTATTTATTATTAAGGCCGAGGTGAAAGGAATGCAAAGTGGCACTTTAGAAAATGCAGGAGTCCCTCTGTTCAGCCCCAACCCCTTCTGAATAATGCTTCCGAGATGCCCTAGAAAGAAGGGGGGGTGCTCGGGAACTGCCCCCAAACACACATACATACACACACACACACACACACACACACACACACACACAGAAGCGGTAAGAACCACACATGTAAATGGCTGGAAAACTGCGGTTCTGAAAGAAACCATAATGAGCCACCATATGCCTGTGGCCCGGGCTGGCGAGCGCTTCCCACGTAGAAACTCAACTTCTAAAAGGGCAGGTGACTTGCCCAGCATCTTGCGTCTCATAAGCAGCAGTTCTGGGGCTAGAAACAGTCTTTGTTGCTGTGACTGCAGGAGACAAACAGTCATCCTCCAGGAAGCATACATGGCTGCCCCGCAAACGGGAGACCCACACAGCCTGAAGGCCAGCAGGAATTTGGGCTGGAAACTCGTCTCATGGATTCATTTTCTCTTTCTCTCTTTTTTTTTTCGCTTTTTAAGGTTGCACCGTGGCACATGGCTAGGGGTCCATTCGGAGCTGCAGCTGCTGGCCCAACCCTGGCCCCAGCAACTCGGGATCCTTAATCCGCTGAGCAGAGGCCGGGGGTGGAACCCACCACCTCACGGTTCCCGGTCAGGTTCATTGCCACTGCGCCGCGGCGGGAACTCCTCTTCTAGATTTTTTCCCAGAGCCCCCTGGGGAGGCAGTGCTTCTGAACCGGCAGGTGAGAGAGCGAAGGAAAGGACACAACTAGGGGTGCTGGGGGGGGTCTGCCATGGAGGCACCCCCGACTCTGACTGGGAGTTAATGCCCGTCTTTCACCACCCCCTTCCCGGGTGGGGGAGCAGTCACCACCCCAAGGCAGAGCGGGGCGCCCCCGAGGGAGGCAGCGGGCCTGCACGAAACGATTGTCCAAGTGTCAGCAACCTGCTGCTTCCCAGAGCCTCGGGGCCAGAGGCCAGGCGGAGCACAATGGCCTCCTCCAGCTGAGGGGTCCAGGCAGGGGCCCCCGGGGGGTCCCGGGAGGCGGAGGCTCTGCATCCAGGCTCCCAGTCTCCCGCTTGCCCTTTTCTATCCTCCCCCCTCCTCAGACGCCAGAGCGCAGCCTCAGACAGGGGACCAAGGAGGGAGGGATTAGGAGCAGACTCCACGCGCAGACACGACGGCTCAGCCCACGAGACACGGCGCGAGCAACTCAGTCCCCGCTGAACAAGCGCGCCCTGAAGCCGGATGAGGCGGAAGCTCGGGCTGAGGGTCCCCTGCTGTCTCCAAGCCATCGCCCTCCTCAGGGGCACCCTTCCTGCTCCTGAGCCCGCATGTCACAGCTCTCCTCTTGTCGATAAGCTCCTGCGTGTGCGTGTGCGTGCGTGTGCAAGGCTGGCCATGCTCGGATGCTGGCACCTGTGTAGCCGGTTGGTGCTCAAATCCCATGCGATGAATGAGGAAGAAATGACAGTGTTCAGGCTCCTTCTAGAACCTTCTCCACACTGGAAATTGTAGATCTGGAATGGTTTCATGTGGGATCTGTCTCCTTGACCTATTTAGATCATATTCAGTCTAAAAACCTAGGACTCCGCTCCCTCTAACTTCTGCCCGTCACGTTTCACCGAATATCTAAGTACTGGACGGACTAGCCTGCTTCCCTCATTCTTTTCTCGGTAATTAAAATGTATTATTTGACTTGTTTTCTTACGGAATTCACATAGGTGCAGAGGACAGCCTGGTGCCAAGGAAGGAAGGGGCCGTGAAGAGGTGGGGGCTGCAGAAGGGCACCGACTGGGCATCTGAAGAGCAGAGGTCAAGCCTCCACGGGCCTCGAGAGATGTCACAGTCGTAGCGGTACCTAAGCTCCGAACTGTGCTTTCCCCCTTTCTCAGATCCTTCTGGTCCTCACATCCAGGTTTGGGGTACAGGGGGCAAGAACGCAGTTCTCCTTTCTCAGGTAAGAAACCTGACACTTGTGCAAGTTGAGTGACTTCTCCAAGGCCCTACGGCTGGTAAGTAAAGAGCAAAAATCTGACTTCAAAAATCTGACTTCAGACAAGAACGGACTCCCCTTTCCTGCTTCTAATCAGGAAGATCCCTTTATTGCTTCTGGTTATCCACGTGACAAATATTCATTGACTGGCCAACAGTAAAGGGTCCAGCGACCCAAGAGTGGTTCAGACACCCCCACCCCCACGCCAACACCTACTCACACACGGAGTAGCAAGATGTCAAGTGCCGCGAGCAGATGCCGTGTCCACGGGCAGGAGACAGAGGAAACACTTTCCACTGCTGGTTTGGAGGAAAGGTGTGACCAAGAAGGACACTGTCTTGGTCTGTTCACAGCAGAGTATTACGACTGGGCAGCTTAACCAGCAGACATTTATTTCCCACGGTTCTGGAGAAGGGAAGTCTGAGCACAGGGTGCCGGTGTGGCTGGATCCCTGGTGCGGGCTCTCTTCCCGGCTTGCAGACGGCCGCCTCCTGGCCGTGTCCCCACACAGCAGAGACAGACAGCAAGCTCTAACCTCTTCCTCTTCTTACAAGGACACTAAGCCCAACATAGGGACTCCATCCTCGTGACCTCATTTAAACCTGCCCCAGGGCCCACCCCAAAACCATCCTATGGGAGGTTAGGGCTTCAGCATATGAAAGGGAGTGGGCGGGTAGGCAGATATTTGCATCACAGAAACCAACTGAGCTAAGAAGACACAGTCTAGGCAGACAAGACACAGGAACACGCAGGAGTCAGGGGAAGACAACCAGCAAGGAGAGGACAGAAAATTCTCAGTGACCCAGCATGAGCCACCGCAGTGGCGGCATGGGACGGCCTGGGACTCGGCCTGGAGGCACTTTCTGGGCCGTGTAGAGGAGTCTGATCGCGCCTCATCCGGAGTCCCCAACCCCGGTTTCCACGTCCGTGCTGGGGAGCTTCAGCACACGGCCGTACTCAGACCCCATGTGAGACAGTCTGAGTCGCCCAGTGTGGGGTGGGAGTCCTTGCTCGCTGATTTTTTTTTTTTTAAAAGCTCCCCCAAGTCATTTTAACGTGTAGCTGTTGTCAGACAACAAAGCTCTTCCAAAGGACAAGCGTGGGAGAGGCGCCCCTCGGGGTGCCTTTCGGGTGTCACCTCGCCCGGGATGTGGAGCATGAGGCCACGCACTCGTCCCAGGCCGGCCCGCCCCGTTCACACCCGTCCTCGACGCCCCCTCTAGCTGACAGAACCCCCTCTAGTTGACAGCGGTCTGGAGACAGCGGCGCTCCGCATGCCGCCCTCCTGGGCCCTAAACGACAAGCCTGTCCCCTGGGGTCCTCTCCCGGAGTCGACTGCCTTCAGGCCTGCGAGCTGCGGCCCACCCGGCCCCACGCTCCCGGGCCAGCAGGCGGAGACCGACACGGGGGTGCTGTCGCAGGAACTGGGAGCTCGGCAGCCGCAGAAGGGATTTCAGGCAAACACAGGGACGTGGGACGCTCTGATTGCCACTCTGGGTCCCCACAGTGTGCACCTTATTCGCGCGCCTTAGATCATCAACTGCCTTCTTAGCTATGCCCCTGTCCCCTGCCGGCCCCACTCCACCCCGAGCAATAGCTAGCTTTTCGAAGGTAGGATTTAGGTCTGCTTTTTCTCATTTGCAAAAATCTGATAGCCGCGCTCACAAATGCACAGCCGGTAGGTGTGTGAGGCCTGAGGCCGTCCACAGCACCTGTGCCACGCGCTTGCTCTGGGCTCCGCTGATCCCCGGGGGCCTGGGCAGCTCTCAGCGCGCCCCCGACCAACGGATCACGGGGGGCGGGGGGCTCAAGGACAGCATCTTCCGCCCTGGAGATCTCCAGGTAAAGGGAAGACGGTTATTTTCTGGAGGTGGCAGAGTTGAGGAAAGGCCCACGATCGGGATTCCTGGGCTCTAGACAACGGTCTGTCTCCCGAACCTGCTGTGTGATCCTGGGCCGATGACTGAACCTCTCTGAGTCTCAGGAGCACCGTCCTCAGTGCCTCTTGCTCCAGTTCTGCAGTCCAGGCGTCTACACACGTTAGAATTCCAGAGCTCAAACTAGCCTCTGTTAGTCGGAATACACCCCAAACTGGGCATAATCTATGGAAATGGCGATTCCAGGAGCTATTTTGGAAGGTGAGGATACGGCCCTGTGACTCGCCATCGGATGAGGGAAGTGCTCTTTCTGAGCAGCAGCCGGGCCCCTGCCATGACCCGGGAGCTCAGCACGAGGAGCCCAGAACACAGTCCAAGCGACGGAGGCTGGTGGCGACAGTGGCCAAGACCCCGCCTCCTGGACCAGCTCTCTGGGGACAGGGGGTCCCAAGTCATCGCAAAACAGACACAGCGGTGCTCCTTCATTTGTCAAAACCCTCCAGCGTGCTTCCCAGAGGAGAGAAGTCAGAGCGACTCTGGGGCGCAAGGGGCGGCTTTCGGATGCAAAGCCTCCCCCTTTGCAATTCCTGTAACTAAAATGAATATGGAAAAGATAATTACCTTTTAAACATACTTAATACTTGAACACATTATCTCTACCTGCAGAAAAAGAATGTTATCTGATGGGATCTTCCCCATAAGCTTAATCAAATTGCTATCTTAAAACTCTCTGGAGCCCTGTGAAACAGTAATAGAAAATCCCAGGCAGAGGCTGGAAGCATTTTATATTTGTTTGATTGAGGGGAACGTGCATCCCATCTGACAATGAGCACTTAGAGACAAAGTCATTTCCAATCTGAAATGGATCTTTTCCTGGAGGGGGCGGGGCAGGGAGCACCGCGTCCGACCCAAACCTGCAGTCCCTCCACTCGGTGCATTCAGAAAAGGAAACGCCGAAAGAAAAGGCTTTTTTCTCGGAGGGCTCTTCTTAGGTGGGACACCTTCACCAGGTGGGTCTGGGTCGGTTAACATATGAGACGCCTTCCTTGCTCCTTAACTCTGGGCTTTACCTTGGCAAGTGAATCGATGCCTGTATTTCCCTCCGTCTGCCGGGCCCTCACACAGTGCCATTCATTAAGCTGGTAAAGAAGGCAAATTACCCGCCCGGATCCGGCCCGGGGCGAGCGGCCGTTTGCAAGGCTGGAGAAAACCAAAGGCAAACACAGCTTCAAAGAAGATCGAATGTGAGGCCTGGGTATGTCGCCTGGCGTGGCTGCTGCGGGAGTGCCCGGCCAGCCCAGTTCATCTTGTTGACAGAACGAGTGATAGGTAAGCGGTGACAATGTGCTGCATCTGTTAGTTACTTCTCTTGCCTGAAGTCCCCAAAAGGTCCCCCGGGGGTGGCGCCTGGTCCCCCCTCGCCCGCAAAGCATGGAGGGCAAAGGGGGTGTCCCAGTGCCCCGAGTAAGGCACATCAGGACTTACAAAAACCGTGACTGGGGTGGTGGAGAAAAACTGAAGCAGCGTCGCAATGGTCATCAAGATACAGGCGTGCTGTCACGTAGCAGATTACAAGGCAGCACGCACTGCATATTATCACCCCAATTTTGTTTAAAAGAAAACGGAAAGAGACGGTGGAATTAGAGGAAACACATTTCTGTTGTTGACGCAGACTTTCCAGCTTCCCCACACTGAGCACAAATTGCTACTGCAACTCATTTCTTAAAACGGGCAGCCTGGGTCCCTGCGGTCTGGGTCCTGCCTTTGGTCAGAGTGACTCCTGCCGGGCACGAGAAGGTGGCTGTCCTCCTGGACATCTGCCACATGGGCAGCGAGTTCCCAGCCTCCTCCTGACACTGCAGATGTCAGATTCACATCCGTCTCCTGCTGAGGGGCCTGTCCTGATTCTTTCTTCCTTCCGGGCTCTGAAGACGGAGGAACGGGCGGGAAGCAGGGAGGAGGCCCTCCGAGCCAAGCCACTCCTGGTGGCCTTCTCCGAAATGCAGTGATTCCAAAGCAGCACAGCCCCTGCACTGTCTGAACGCTCGCTACTCTGCAAACTGCTACCAAACAGCCTAGAAAACCCTGGGATGCACCAGGCAGAGGGGATTTGGGCTGAGTCTGTAAAGACCAGCAACAGAACTGGAAGTTGCTTTTCTTTTTAGTTGAGATACAATCCACAAACCATCGAACATACTATGTTTTGTTTTTTTAGGTCTGCACCTGTGGCATACTGAAGTTCTCAGGCTAAGGGTTGAATTGGAGCTGCAGCCACCAGCCTACGCCGCAGCCAGCGCCACACGAGATCTGAGCTGCGTCTGTGACTTAAGCCAGATCCTTAACCCACTGAGTGAGACCAGGGATCAAACCAGCACCCTCACAGACATAATTGGGTTCTTAACCTGCTGAGCCACAATGGGAACTCCAAAGCATACTTTTAAAATACACGATTCACTGGTTTTGATGCCCTGACAAAGCTGTACAACCAGCACCAGCACCAACTCCAGTGCATCCCATCACCCCCAAAAAGCAACTCCATAACCATCAGTGGTGACTCCCCATTTTCCCCTCCCCTCAGCTTCCGGCAACTACTAGTCGGCTCTGTTTCTACGGATGTGCCTAGTCTGAACATTTCACAGAAATGGAACCCTACGATATGTAGCCTTTTGCGCCTGGCTTCTCTCACGCTGGTTTCAACATCCATGCACGCTGTAGTATGTAAGTTTACTTTACCCTTTTTACAGCCGAATAACAACCCATGATGTGAATATACCCGATTCTGTTTACCCAGTCATTAGTGGATGGGCATCTGGTTCCCAGCTTCTGTTTTCTGGCTGTGAGAAAGAACGCTGCTATGAACACGGATGTACAAGTTTTTGTGTGGCTGTATGTTTTCAATTCTCCTGGGTGGGAAGCTGCTTTTGGAAAATAAATTCTTATCACGAGGTTGTCGTCTGTCTCTTTTACACATCAAAGAAAAAAAAAGTACAGGATATTTAAAAGATGGTTTGAACAATCTGGATTTGAGATTTTCAGCTACTTGAGTTGCAAGTAACCGACAGGTCCTTGCTGCACCCCAGTCCCACACACATAGTTTTACTGCCACCCATCAGCCCCTCCCCTGGGGCCACGGTGCCGCCACCCTCACCCCACAGGCCCCACCAGCCCCATCCGTCCTGTAAGCGGGAATCCGCACTGCGGTATATGAAATATTTAGGCTGCTTTTCTAAATATATACATTATTTAGGCTACAGTCTATGAAATATTTACATTGTTTGTCCCTCTCACCCCCAAATAGCTGCATTATTTACAGTCTAATCAGGGAAACATTTAACCCTTGTTTTTGGACGTGTGCGTCTTCCCCGTGTCACCAGGCGCGCACAAGCTGTGAGAGGCCACGGTCAGAGGCCACGGGGAGTTCTCGCGCCCAAGTCACAGAGCAGGCCCTGGGGATGCAGGGGTGACACGGTGTCCAAAGCCGGTCGGAGAGAACTGGTCACACCCGTCACCTTCGTAGGACCAGAGGACAGACACCACAGAATTCCTCGGGGGCAGCTTCGGACGCCAAACTCGGCGCCCACCCGTGCTGACAGCCAGGCGCTCCCAGGATCTCCCTCTGAGAAAGGGGAGCTCACTCCTACTGCTCCCTGGCCTGGGTCTCCCCCACCTGTGACCTCAGTCCCCGTCTAGGAGTAAAAAGGAAAATCTCTCCCATTACCACTTCCTCTGTCAGGCCCTTGTGGCCGGGGACAGAGGCTGTGACCCGTGAGCGCTGGCACCAGCCCCTCCCAGGGAACTGAGCTCTCCATCTGCCACGTGCCCGTCCTAACAGCAGGCAACTGAGGCACTCAGCAGTGTAGCTGAGGCAGCGACGTCCCCTCTATTTCTCCAAACCCACTGACTCGCACCCGTAGCCTTTCATTGTTAGAAATCCTCCTTCAGGACTTCCCGTCCTGGCTCAGCGGAAATGAACTCTGACTAGGATCCATGAGGACGCAGGTTCGATCCCTGGGCTCGCTCAGTGGGTTAAGGATCTGGCGTTGACATGAAGCGTGGTGTAGGTCGCAGACGCGGCTTGGATCCTGCATTGCTGTGGCTGTGGTGTAGGCTGGCAGCTGCAGCTCCGATTCAACTTCTAGCCTGGGAACTCCATATGCTTCAGATACAGCCCTAAAAAGACAGAAAGAAGGAAGGAAGGAAGGAAAGAGAGAAAGAAAGAGAGAGAGAAAGGAAGGGGGAGAAATCCTCCTCCATGGAAAGATGAGGCTCAAGGCTCAAAGGTGACCTTTTCATTATTTATAATGTGACCTTAATTTTTAAAATTATATAAATAATACATGCCAATGAATCAGATAATTATCAGGTCACAAAGAGAAATAAACACTAATTATTATCATTCACAAATAAGTAAAGCGGAAAGTAAAACCCGCTTTCCTCTGCAATCCCATTCTCTAAAGACAATCACCGCTAATAGGGACGGAGCCTTTGAGACTCTTACGGGCGGCGTCTGTATCCCACGTTAAATGACATCACGCTCCACAACCTTCTCCTCGAACCACGTTTCGTGACCTGAAGCACCGGGGACACCTTTCCACGCAGGGACCACCACGAGCAGATTCCTACCTCTGGACACCGAGGTCGTCCCTAGCGCTGTGTCACTGCATACACGTGGCAGTCAGCGCCTCTAAGGCAAGCTGAAAAACCGATCTTTGGAACACGAAGGCCAGAAGCTGGGCACGAAACACCCAGGGTCCCTGGGCGTCTGTGGCCCTGTCCCCGGGTTGCCAGCCCTGGGCTGCCCGCCCGGCCCCGCGGCACGCGCCCTCTCGCTGAGACACCGCCGATGAAACGTCAAGAGCATGAACTCCACTCTTACCTCCTGGCTGTTTAACTCAGGAGAGATTTTTCTCTTCCTCCCTCCCCACCTCCGCCCCTCCTGGTACCTCTACTTACCCCGCTTCTGTTTTGAGTCTCTAAAATAATGTGACAAGTTAATGACGGTACAATTATCTAAATGTTTAACAGACATGTTATCTAAGTGAGTCGGATTGAGATTCCATCCCGCTGACAATAAACATCAATGGCGGAGCAGAAAGCGATAGGCAAATTATAGCAAACCCTGCAATTTCAATGCTATTAAATTTGGAGGAATAACAGCCTCGAGGCCTGTAAACTCTGAATAAAATAGGCCCTTGTGTTTGTCCAACTATTAAATCAAAATGCTACCAACATCCTAGAAAAAACAAGACGACTTATGGCTTTTCAAGTTTCAGTTACACATGGGTTTTTATTAACTCCTTTCTGTCATCGGGCAGCAGCGCTGCCACGAGGGAGGGGCGAGAGCAGGCAGAGAAGAAGG
>PVHT021183653.1:1392526-1432204 GCA_004024745.2 Catagonus wagneri | reverse complement strand
TAGAGGAGAAACACGGGGGAGGGGGGAGGGGCAGGGGGGAGGGGCTGACGCCGACCATCGGGACCCCGGTGTGAGGACGCGTGAAAGCGAGGGGCACCTCTGACTAGGAGGACGACAGGTGCCCCGAAAGCCCCTCAGACTCACCACCGGGGCCTCGAACTTGAATCCCAGTGCTTCCACTGAAGGAGACGTTACCGAAACCTCTCGGAGCCTGTGACTGCTCATCAGTGATCAGGCAGTGAATGGGCCTCCTGGTGGGGCTCGATCAGATCATATGTGAAAGTGGCAGCGCTAAGCACCGCGCACGCTCCGAACAAGAGTCCTCGAAGGTCAAAACGCTATCATTCCCTGAAAACTTCGGGGATGGTTTTACAAAAGGCAAAAGAGCTTCGCCTTTAATCTCTTCTGCAGATGCCCTAGGCATTTACATTTTTTGGCCAGGCCCACAGCATGTGGAAGCTCCCTGGCCAGGAATGGAACCCACGCCACAGCAGTGACAATGTGGGATCCTTAATCCACTGAGCCACCAGGGAACTCCTGCATGCATTTAATTTTTTATTAAATAAGCTTCTGAAGAAAATGAAAGAAATGACTGTCTACAGAAATTGAAGAAACACTGTAAATCAACTATACTTTAATTTTTAAAAATTAAAAAAAAAAACAGGAGTTCCCGTCATGGCTCAGTGGTTAACAAATCCAACAGCATCCATGGACGTAGGTTCGATCCCTGGCCTCCCTCAGTGGGTTAAGGATCCGGCGTTGCCGTGAGCTGTGGTGTAGGTCGCAGACGCGACTTGGATCTGACGTTGCTGTGGCTGTGGTGTAGGCTGGAAGGTGAGGCTCCAAATCGACCCCTAGCCTGGGAACTTCCATATGTCGCTGGTGCGGCCCTAAAAGACAGAAAAGAAAAAATCCAAACAAACAACAACAGCAGCAACAAAAAACAAATGGCTGTCTACTGGTGAGAGAAATCATAGACATCTAAAGATAATAATAATCACAGCTTATAAATGTGCTTAAATTGAGAAAAATGTAGACCAGCTAATACAAGATCAGAATCTTAGGCTGTGCTTAGAGCCATGGAGCCCCCAACAGCTTACCCCACAGCCAGCATTTGCGAGAAGCAGACAAACAAGGCAATCTGTCCCATGTCACAAAGGAAGCCTGTGACAGAGCCCGGATAAGAGCTCAGTTCTCCTTTCTCTGAAGTCGATATTGCTTTTCCAAATAGCATGCTGCCCCCACACACCCACGGCCTCCATCATTTCCACTGCGATGGGAGGCTGCTGGAGGCAGGGACCAGGCGAGTCCCGTCTGTTGCTGGACCCCATCTCGGGGCCCAGCATCAATGTCCAGCACAGAGCAGGTGCTCAAGGCGTCTCCTGAGCAAAGGAGCTTCAACCTTTTCTAACCCGACTTGGCTTCGGGTCAATTCTCCTCTCCAATCCCAAGAGAGTCAAACACCAGGGACCCCTCACGGCAGCAATGCTTCACATAGAAGGTACGGGGTGACAAGGGCAGAGCACAGAGGGACCGTTCTGTACGACACAATGCTGGACGCACATCACCTGTCAAAACCGGGACGATTGTACAACCAGCGGAGTGACCCATTAACGTAACCATGCGGTAACGATGCGTCAGTGTAGGTTCATCAGCCGTCACAAATGCACCACTGACGGGCACACGGGTACTGTGGCAGAGGCTGTGCTGGCCTGGGGAGCAGGGCATACGGGAGCTCTCTGCGCTTCCCTCTCAGTTTGGCTGTAAACCCACAGTCACTCAAAAATACAATTTATTAATTAAAAAGAAGCACTTGGGGAGAGGTTCCCTCCCGAAGGAGCCCAGAGGGACCCTAGGCGCCACCAGGGTGAATGGTGCAGATCGGCTCGTCTGGACCAGCAGGTGACAGCTGAGTCGTCCTTCCCTGCGCCGCAGCGAGCAGCTCCCACAAAGCCGAGAGCCCTGTGCTTGGAAAATGAAACTCTATATTAGGCATCAAACATGCCTTTATAGTAACAGCGTGAAATGAGGTCAAGAGTAAGCCTATGCTGGGCGCCGACTATGCAAACAGCAGCACATGACTCTCCCTCCCAAAGTGCCCATGACGCCCTGCGCTCGGGCTTTCTCAATTCCCTGGCACACCATGTGAAATGCTATACAAATCACCCCTGGTATTTATAAAAGTCAAACGCTATTATGTTTTCAGTGGCGGGGGCGGGGGGTTGGGTCACGCCAAACCGAGCAGAGTCCACGTGTCCATCAAATGACCCCTGCCCGGCCCTCCTTGTCCCCTGCAGCCTGGGCCTGGCCGTGAGGCTCCTTCTGCCCTTTCTCCACGTGAAATTTGGGGCAGGTGAAGTTCTGTTTCCTGCCTGCTGCCCCTCTTCCTCCCGGGCCTCCTGCGGGAGGAGGGACCAGAACACTTGCCGGTTTCCTGCTGCCGGCGGAGCGGGGCCAGCCACCCCGCTGCAGCCCCGCCGTGCCCAGCGCTGCCCTTAGCCTTTTAAATCTCTGCCCCGTCTGCCCATCCACCACCCAAAGTCCTCCAAACAAGGACTTCATTTTCTCCTCTGAAATTCAGAGCCCGAGACCGTCCCTCAAGCTCTGCCCAAGCATCCTTAATATTTCGGGAAAGAGGAGGGGCCTGTGTGAGCAGGTAGCCGGCAACACCGAGGTGGGGGCGCTGCTCTCCACGTTCAAGGGTGGAGGTTACTGAGCCTCCTGCTCCCAGAGCTACGGCAAGGTGCCTCCCAGCCTCCTTCACCCCGAGGAGAGAGCTCTGGGGCAGGGCCCCCTCCAGCTCCCGCTCCCTGCTGTCTGGGGAGGTCGGGTCCCGCAGCGTGGCTGCCCTTGACCGGCAGGTGCGCTGGCCGTAACTGGACGGCAGGACCGCCCCTCGCAGGACACAGAGGATGAGAGCCAGCATCTCAACATTTGTATCTGCATCAGCGGCTTCCTCTAGGGCGCAGGAAGGTGAACACGAAGCAACTTTGTTTCTAGGCCAGTAACAGAAAGTCCTTATTTTGCAGTCAGAGTGGAGAGAACTTTGGACAGGGAGTAAGAACTTGTGGCTCCCAATTCTAATTTTGGCTGGTTTGTTCTTCACTGACCCCCTTTTTCAAACATAAAATTTTCAGCCCTGGTTTCCTGGGCTATTGAGTGGGCGGGGTTGAGCACCCAATTTGCACCTGAGGGATGAAGTCCAGGCCCACGTGGGGAGGGAAAGAAGCATTAAAACACAGGCGCTGGGGTGCTAGGAGCCTGAGGCACACATTCTGTCTACCCTGGTCAGGTCTTCCTTAGCCTTTCCAGGTCTCAGTTTCCTCCAGCAAGGAATTGGGAGGAAAACTGCTGCGTTTTAGGACTGTATGAAGACTTAATAAAATCCTGTCTCCATAGCAGACAACAGAGTACAGCTATGATATTATCCATACCTAAGGCAAGTTCGTCCTATTTGGTCATTTCCTCCAAGTTTTGCTCATCCTTAGGCAGAAATCCACAAAGCTCTTTGCACAAAGTAGGTACTTTAAAACTCAGGGACTAAGTGAATGAAGGCATGATGAGATAAGCCAGCTGCAGAGGCTCCTACGAACCTGGTCGACCTGGCGAGGCAGGGTGAGGGCTGGAGGAGAGAGCGGAATTGCTTTGGGGCGAGTCTGGAGATCTAGTTCAACCTAGTGTTCTGGGCCATCTAATCCCCTGAAGCTTCCTAGCCCCAACCCCTAAACTGAGGAACGGCACCAGGAAGGCATAAGAAGGCGGGAGACAGACGGTCTTACCTGTATCTCCAGAACGCCCAGGTTCCTGATGCTAACAGACATGGGCCAGGACACCAGCTAGGGGACTCAAGATGCCTGAGCCTTCAAGGGCACCAACCAGCAAGGCCTTTTCTAGGGTGGAGCAGGTCATGTTCTGATCCCCCTGGAGCGTGGAGCACCCGCTCTGTGCTGATCCCAGCTCTGCGGCTTGTCTGGCCCTAGCTGTACACGTCATCTGTTTGGATATCAGCTCTGCAGCTTGTCTGGCCTTAGTTGTACATGTCATCTGTTTGCATATCAGCGGAGGGTGGTCCCCATGAGCAGCTCTGGACATTCTAGACGCCAGGGGCTTCCGTGAGATCTCCCAAATCTGCTCTGTAAGACGGTTCAACACGCAGAACTTCATTCTGAGCCTCCTGGCTGCCCACGGCTCCAGGGGCTGTTAGCTCTGTGGGCACACTGGAAATGTCCTCTTGGCTAGAGGACAGGCCAGGGACCCTCAAAGACCCCATCACCTTGGCAAGGCAGTCACACAGCGTTCCCGTTCCCCCACAACCGCTACCGTCAGCCTGGCCCTGCCCCTCCCACACAGCCAGCCAGCAAGCACCACCACCGTGCACCCCACGTGAGGCCTTTCCACGGGTCATCAAACTAAATCCTCACGGCATGCCTTAGACCACAGCATCACTGCCATCGCGTTACCAAGGAGGAAACGGAGGCTTAGGGAGTTAAGCGACCCACCCAAGATCGTAGACCTTGGAAACAGTGGGACTAGGAGTTGACTCTAGACAGTGTGACACCAGATCCCAAGTTCTGGCTGTCACTACGCTCCAAACACCCTGAATGCCATAGTCGGACTTCGGGCTCCAAGGGTCCCTCTTCCCTGAAGCCGGAAAGCCAAGCCTGGACCACCCGATCAGGGCGCCGGCTTGCCTCGTGAATGCAGCCCTGGAGAGGGGCTCCTCCCGCGGCGCCGCCGCCAGCCGCGTCCGCCGTCCCCAGGCAGCTACCTGCACACCCGCCTTTCCCGCTCCGGGGGGTCTCACGGTCTCTCCGGCCTGGCCCCCCAGCACGTGCACGGTCCCACCTCCCCCACGTGCAGATCACACAGAGTCAGCTGCCCCGAGTCCCCTCTACGTGGGTTAAAGGAGCAGAAGGTCCCCACGGTCCGAGCCCTCCCCACTGCCTCCCCCGGGGCAGGCTGAAGACCGTGCCGACCCCTCGCCCCCAGCTCAGCAGCCAAGACGGGGCTCAACCCGCCGCCCTCTAATTAACGCCGCCCGGTCTGCGGCCCCCAGGCCTGTCCAGGTCCCAAACGGGGACGTACAGTGGCTTGGACAACATTACAGTTTGTAAGACCCACTCCTGGTTAGTTTGACTTTGAATGAAGAGGGTAATTAGTTTAAATTTATTAACTGCTGCCTGGCCGGAGAAGTTTCCAGATCAAGTGACACGGAGAAGCTATTTCTGTTCAGTGATGCAGCAATTTATATTACTGATCGGTCATTAAAACCTCTGGCACAAAACCGCTTGTGTTTCCTGAGCCAAGATAGTGTCCACGTGTCAAATTTCAAACCCGGAGTATAAATTAAGCCATTAATGGTATTTATCAGTTTATCTGGACTTAAAAAACTGCTTACTAATTTAAGACATTCCTGATATAGAACCCAAGTGGTTGCGCTGGGCGCGCATGTGAGTGTGTGCGTGCCTGTGTGTGCGCCTTCTCACTTTTTATTTTACTGAGCAGTGTAAAAAAATTCTGATGTGTAAATGAAGTACAAGCATCTTGGGGAGCTGCAGAGCTGTTAATTCCTCACTGATCTGCAACCCAAACATTTTGGAAGCAGCAGTGTTTTGCAATATGTATTTGTCATAATATAAAAGGTGCAAAGTGGTCTCTGTTTATCTCCTCAAAGTCTTCGCTGTAGTAAAACAGAAAACTGAAGTGTGACGACGCAGCCTGAGCCCAGCCCAACCCCCAGTGGGTCCCCCCAGAGCACCACCAAGATCCTGGAGGGAGGGGACAAGGAAGGTCCCACACGCCAGGACAGAAATCCCCCCCGTAAGTACAGTCGCAAGGTGAGATACGCAGATGACATTTGGTGAACACAGAATTGGAAATATTCTCTTTTTTCCTTTTTTGTCTTTTTAGGGCAGCACCTGAGGCACATGGAGGTTCCCAGGCTAGGGGTCGAGTCGGAGCTGCAGCCGCCGGCCTACACCACAGCCACTGCAACGCCAGATCCGAGCCGCGTCTGCGACCCACACCACAGCTCACGGCAACACCAGATCCTTAACCCACCGAGCGAAGCCAGGGATCAAACTTGTGTCCTCATGGATCCTAGTCACATTCTTTCTACTGAGCCACGACAGGAGCCCTGTAAGTATTTTCTATCGAATTCATTTTTCCGTGTCAAGAACACCCGCGAGATGGCCTGACCGCCCTCGGAGGCAACGCCTCAGGCCGGCTCTGTTAACTCCCCACGGGCCGGGCGGTCCCGAGCACGGACCCCGGACCCGATCTGGCCCAGGGAAACTGTCCCTGCTCACACAGGGGACGTGGCCGTCAGGGCGTTGGTTGAACGGGGCACCAGGGTCCAAGAGGGACAGGACAGGACCACGAGCCACGACGTCTCCGACCCCTTTTCCTAAACCACTTAGCCACACACCCAGGGACAACAGCAGGTCAGCATGCAGGCCGCTGGGGGTGGGTGGCAAGAACACTGAGGTCAGAGCTGGGTCAGGTTCCAGCTCTCCACTTCCTCGCAGGGCGTTTCTAGGCCTCCACGTTCTCATCTGTTCAAGGGGATAAGAGGAGTTCCCGCTGTGGTGAGGTGGGTTAAGAACCCAACTGCAGTGGCTCAGGTCTCCTTGGAGGCTTGGGTTCAAGTCCCAGCCTGGTGCAGTGGGTTAAAGGATCTGGCATTGCAACAGCTGCGGCCAAGACTGCAGCTGCAACTCAGATTCAGTCCTTGGCCCAGGAACTCCTCATATGCCACGGGTGCAGCCATAAAAATTTTTTAAAGGGAGGTCCCATTTTGGATCAGTGTCAAGAACCCCACTAGTATCCATGAGGATTTGGGTTTGATGGCCTCCCTCTGTGCATTAAGGATCCAGTGTTGCCTTGAGCTGCAGCACAGGTTGCAGACGTGGCTGGGATCCTGCATTGTCGTGGCTGTGGTGTAGGCCAGCAGCTGCAGCTCCTATTCAACCCCTAGCCTGGGAACCTCCATATGCCGCAGGTGTGGACATAGAAAGACCAAAAAAATAAAATTTTTAAAGGGTGTAATAGAGGAACGTGTTTGAGAAACTAAGGTATTGGGAACACAAGGCGGAATTACCGTGGCTTTCCCGGGGTCTCGATTCTTCTTCCTTTTCAGGGTCCTCCCCCTGCTCGCCTGTCGGCTCTCTGCCTGGTACCCGCCGGCTTGTCGCAGTCCAGTAACTCCAGCATCCTTTTCAGCACATGCCTTTCTCTGCCCCAGAGGTCCCCTTTCGTGGAACAGAGGCGGCAACTAGATTTCAAGTTGTGTTCTTCCATCGATTGTTAAAAGAGTCCGAGTATCTATCTGGAGTCCGCGGGAAGCAGCGCTACAGGTGATCGATGGGCCAAGAGCCGCCTTGCTGCCGACCCTACGCCGAGGACAGCCTGCCCGCCCCAGGGAGCGGCCGATGCTCCTCGCGGGGTGGGGGCTTGCCAGGGGCCCGCAGGCCGGTGGGGAGGGAGCCTTCCTCAAAGCATCCGCGCTGGTCTCTCCACGGTGCGGATTCAGCGGGCAGAGACAGCCGGCTAGGTCTGATGGGCCGGGCCCGCCTCTGCTACAGGGAGGAGGGCGCACCGCGCTCCTCTGCAGGTGAGGGGGCTTGAAGGGCAGAAAGGACGGGGAGCAAGTCAAGGTCATCTACCTGCCGGAGGGGGGGGGGCGGTCAGGCCCTCCCCGCCCACCTCCGCCGACCCAAACTCCAGGTTCCTTCCAGTCATATTTGAAACAAATATCCTTCTCTGGAAAGTGGGGAGCGCCTTCGAGTCCTCGCTGACTTCATGAATCCCAGGAGGCTCGGGTCCTAAGCTACCTCCTGACTTTCAAAGCCAAACCGACGCCAACCTCCAAAAGCAGGCTGCAAGGCCATTAACGCCGCCGCCCTGGACCCTCTCAAACAGCTAGAACAGCAAGTTTTATGTTATGTGTCTTTTATTACAGTTTAAAACGCAGGCTAATACATCCGAACGCAACTGGGTACTTTAACCAGGTGAAGAGGACGCGAATCCTATCTCAGTAAAGCTGTTTGGAAGAAAAATGCGGGAAGCACATCTGTGTTGTTGCCCGCCGTGTGCCCAGCGGATACCGGGCACGCAGAAGGCGCTCGGTAAGTGTGTGAGGTCTGCTTGAGAACACACGCCCGTCTGCTCACCCCTCAGGGACTCAGCCTCCCGGCCCAGCCCCGGCCGCGAGGGTAGCCTGCCCCTGCCACTGCAGATCTCATCCGGACGGACAGAACCAAGCTGCTCGGCAGGGCTCCCAGCCCTCAGGCTGCAGTTCTCAGAGCAGGACTCTCGGTTACCCGTGTGGTCCAGCAGTAAGAAACGGACAGGGACCCCGGGAGACCTGCGTCCTCCCCTGGCTTTGGGGCGAAACAGCTCTGGGCACAATCTTTGAGCCCAGCGACCTCTAGAGCCGGGCCAGGGAGGCGCCGACTGGAAGGACGGCTCACCTAGAAGGTTCTCCTCCTGACGTCAGAGGCCCAGGCAGCACCGGCCCAGAGCCCACGATGCCAGGGCGAGAAGGAGCACCTTCTGCTCAGCGAGGTTGATTTCGTGAAGCAGAAGGACCAGAAAATACTGACGGTAAGGGGGGCAGCAGACTGGTTCTCCTTCTTCGCCCACCTGGCCCTGTGGTAGCTTAGTGGCTTGTCGCCGCAGATGGCTGCCACCAATTCCTGGGTCCCTACGTGTCTGTCCACTGAGGAGCAAAGGCTACCCTTTCACCCCCCCGAATCTGGGGCTGACCCGAGCAATGAAATACGGCGGAAGTGATGCCAGATGCCTCCAGCCTAGCTTTTAAGAGGGCGGGCGGCTTCCGTCTGCGACTCTGACCCTTAGAGACCTGAGCGGTCAGCTGGGCAGTGCAAGCCGCTCTGCTGCGGAGAGAGGCCACGGGGGCAGCTGAGAGAAGGCGGAAGCCGTCAGGGTTGGGTCTGCAGACGCCTCCATCCCCAGACACCACCCGACCGCAGCCACGGGACAGACCCCAGGTGAAAACCGCCCGGCTGAGCACCGTCAACCCCAGACCGCCCGAGACAGCACCGTATCGTCACTTTACCTGCCGTGGGGGCGGTTCCTCGCACAGCGACAGATAACAAAAACTCCCGTGGTCAGGGCTCAACACGGGAACCGCGGTGATATTCCAACCCAAGAATCAAGTCACGTCACGCTCCCGTTCAACACCCGCCAGTGGTGCTGAGTTTTCTCCTTTCTCTGTAAAAGTCTGTGCGCACACGGTGTGTGTGTGGTGTGCATGCAGCCTTCCCGAGACGTAATTCACGTGCCATATAATATACAACCCACGCTTTTAAAGTATAAAGTCAACCGTTCTAATACGTTCAGATTTGCATCATCATCACCACAATCCATTTTAGAACATTTTCATCACCCCCATAAGAAACCCTCTATCGCTTAGCAGTCACTCCCTATTTCTCTCCAAATCTCCAGCCCCTGGCACTTAACTAATTTACTTTCTGTCTCTAAAGATGGGTCTACACTGGATGTTTCATAATAGCAGAATCATACAACATGTGGCCTTTGTGACTGGCTTTTTCCATTAAACATAATTTTTTTTTGTCGTTTTTAGGGTCACACCCGTAGCATACGGAGCTTCCCAGGCTAGGGGTTGAACTGGAGCTACAGTTGCCGAGCCACAGCCACAGCCACAGCAACGGGGGATCCAAGCCGCATCTGACCTACACCACAGCTCAGAGGGATCCTTACCCCACCAAGCGAGGCCAGGGATCAAACCCACATCCTCCCGGATACTGGTCAGATTTTTAACATGCTAAGCCATAGCGGGCACTCCCGTAATGGTTTTAAGGTTGATCTACATTGTGGAAGGTGCCAGCACCTCACTCCTTTTTGTAGCTGAATAGTCTTCCACTGTACAGATGCACTGCCTTCTGTTTATCCATCCATCAGTGGGTAGACATTTAGTTATCTCTACATTTTCGGCTATTTTAAAAACAATGCTCATGTGAACACTTGTGCAAGTTTTGGGGCAGACAGATGTTTTCATTCCTCTAGGTATTTACACAGCAGTGGAACTGCTGGGTCACGTGGCAACCTGTTCAACTTTCTGAGGACCTGCCAGACTGCTTTCCACTGGGGCTGCGCCCTCTTACAGTCCCACCAGGGTGCGTGTGGGCTCTGAATTGCCACATCCTTGGCAGCACTTCCTACTGTCTGCATTGCTATTAGAGCTCCCTTTTAATGGGTGTGCCGTAGTAGCTCACCGCGACTTTGATTCTGATTTCCCTGATGGCTAATGACGTCTAGCATCTTTTTCACGGGCTCAAGGACTATTTGTCTATTTTTGCAGAAATGTCTATTCAGATCTTTTGCGCTTTTTTGAATTTGTATTTTTCAAAGACTCAAAAATTACATTTCTAATCAAAATTTTCTTATCAGATGTATGGCCGCGGTTATGTTCCCGCCCCGCTAATGCGCTCTCAGCACACACAGAATAAAGTCCAAACCCCTGCTGACGTGGGGAGACCGAGCTGACTCATGGCCTCAACACTACCCACCCTCTCTGCGCCTCACTGCCTCCCCCAGCACACCACCTTCAAGCTGGTCCTCGAACTTGTCAAGTTCAGCCTGGTCTCAGGGCTTTAGCACGTGCTGGTCCCGGTGCCCAGACCCTCCTTCCTGAAAACTCTGAGTGGCTCGCTCCGATGTCACCTGCTCAGAGGAGCATGACCATTTGATCCCAAAATCCCACTTTTCTCCCTGTCACTCTCTCCCCCTTATCTGGCTGTATTTTTCTTATTAGGACTTATCATAACCCGGCGTTATACCATAGTTACTTACCCCCACTCTCTCCCTGTGAGAAGCTCGGTTCCACGAGGAACGCTGTCTGTCCCAAATGCTCCTGTACCTTAAAGACGGCACACTGCAGGAGCTCGGTAAATACTCGCTAAATTGAATGCATCTACTGTTTACTGAATGCTTCTTACGAGCCAAGCGCTCTGCAAAGCACTTCAAATAAAACGTCTTATTGCATCCCCACAATAAATCCACGCTATGAGATAAGTGCTATTATCACTCCACTTTTCTAACAGATGAGGAGCCCAAACGAAGAGAGCTTAAGTAACTTATCCACGGTTCTGAAGAGTAAGTGGCGGGACCAGGACTAAAGCCGCAGTCTAGGCTGCGTCTCTCGTCCCACCGCTCACTCCAGCAAGCCCCTCCCTCCTCTGCAGCTCGGCTCCCTCGTCCGTCACACGGGAGCAGCCTCCCGCCGCACAGCATTACGGAGACTGGCCCAGCGAGATCAGGCAAAGCGCTCAAACAGCGCCTGGCGCGTCGCGAACGTTTAGTACGTGTGGCCACACACGATGATGGCACCAGTTGCCACAGGAGACGACGGCGACGCTGGGAAATCAAAGCGTGGAAATCGAAGCAGTATCATTGTTGGTTAATACGGTTCAAACACCTGCAGCAACATGGATGGACCTAGAGATTATCATACTAGGTAATGATAAAGCCAGACAAAGACAAATATGCTACTGCTTATACGTGTGATCTAAAAAAAAGGAAGATACAAATGAACTTATTTACAAAACAGGAAGTGTCTCACAGACATAGAAAACCAACTTACGGTCACCAAATGGGATGGGGGGAGGACAGATTAGGAGTTTGGGATTAACAGATACACACCACTATGTACGAAATAGATAACCAACACGGACCTACTGTACAGCACAGGGAACTACATTCAATATCTTATAATAACCTACGAGGGAAAAGAACTTGAAAAAGAATACACATATAGTCTGTATATACGTATAGACAACTGAATCACCGTGCCATACGCCTGACGCTAACATGACGTTGGAAGTCAACTATACTTTAATTAAAAAGAAAAAAAGAGAGAAAACATGGGCTTAATACTGAAATCAACCAATCCACTTTAACTTTGTTAAAATAAAAAAGTTCATGCTCAAAAAAATATTGTTGAAACGCCTGCCGGTGGACGAACCGCCTTCTTACAGCAGTGACTAGACGCTAGCGGAGGGAGGACCAGCCCACGGCCACCACCTGAGGGCTTTAGAGTTCGTCAGTCGGGGTGCGGGAGGCGTCCTGGCCCCTCGCCACGGCAAGAGGACGCTTAGATAGCGTCACAGGCCAAGGCCTCCACGAGAGGACGAGACCCAAGTGGCCTTTTAGGCTGAGGGCTCCGCCTCCGCCAGGCGGCTGCTCTCCCGGAGCGAGGTCCCACTTTCCCCACAAGCAAGCGTCGCCGGGCACAGACCACCCCGCTCCCCCAGGAACAAGGGCGCCACACCCGTGAGCCGTCCCACCGCGGGGACCTAGAGGAAGGGCTCTGCCACTCACCGGTGTGGGTCTGCCTGTGCGTCTCCAGGGCGTCCTCCTTCGAGAACTGGGCACCGCACTGATCACAGACGAAGGCTTTGGCACCCGCTGAAAGAAAGGAGAGGCGGTTACCTTAAGATCCGGAGTGACATTCCACCAGGAAAGGCGGCCCCGGGCCACAGTCGTGCAGGCGGCCCCCCGCACTCGGCTGGGCGGAGCCCGAGTCGCGGACGGCGCAAGGCCCCAGCCGCCAGCCCAGACCCTCCTCCACGATGTGAGCGCCACGCAGCTGGGCCCCCAGGTCCCCGCCGAAGGCTCTCCCGGACGGAAGAGGCAACGAAACCGGAATGACCAAGACAAACAGAAACGGGGCCCAGAAGAGCTGCCCCCAAAGAAGGGGGCTTCCGGGGGGCTGCTCCCGGTCGGCGAGGGAGAGGGGCCGACGGCACGATGAGGGCAAAGGCGCCTGCTGCCCGGTTATCCGTTCCGGAGAACAGGGACTCCGACACAGCTCCGCCCGACAAAACGCTACTCAGCGTGTCCAGAACTGAACTCCCGCTCTGCCCCAGCCCGCTCCCGCGCGGGCCGCTTAAAAGCTCCGCGCGACTCCCCAGGGCGTCGAGGATGACGCCGAACTCCACGCGGGACTCGCGAAGCCCTTCCTGTGCTCCTCGTTCTCCATCCCCGGCGAGCCGCTCGGGTTCCCTGGAGGAGCCGCACGCCACGTGCCTCCTCACCTCGAGCATCCTTCGGTGGCTCCCCCGGCCCCCGGAAGGCGAGCCCGGGTCAGTCAGGCACGCATCAGCTCCCCGCCCCCCCCCCCCGCGCCCTCCGCACCCTGGACGTGCCAGGTCGCAGCCTCACCAGGCTGCCTCCCAAACGCCCGCGGACCCTTCTCCGCTCCCGAGGCAGGGAAGACGCCCTCCCAGCACAGCACACCTGCCCGCCGCCCGGTGGGAACCCATTACCGCAGTATTTGCGGAATAAACACAATCAGTCCCGTGCCATGCAATTTGATCGACCTTCCTGGAACCGTTACGGGCAAGCCTCAAAGCGCCAGTGTCCGGAAGCGAGGACGAAGAGGACTCCCCGTCGCGCGCTAACAGTCTTCGAGGCTCTGTTATCTCATCGGGGGCACCCGTCGCAAGCCTCGGCGGCTCTCTCCGAACGTGAGCTGGGTGCATCCCTTCCCTGCACGTCGACAATCGCCGCCCCCACCCGAGCCCCTTGCTGGGTGTGCCCAGAGCCCTGGGTAACTCGGGGGGCTGCCCTCTGCACCACCCCACAGAGCAGCGGTCTGAAGACCACTAATTCCTCACACTTCCTTGTCCGAAAAGACACAACGGCTCACAGTTTGCACTGATTCTGAATTGCTCTCCTCGGCTTCCAGGCCTTCCACGGCCTGGCCCAGGAGGCCGTCCAGCAGTGCTCAGCCCTTTGTGGTCCCTGCACCTGAGCAACGCCTGCCTCGTTCCCGCCCGTTCCGGTCCTCGCGCGCTTCCACGAGCGGAGGGTGCGTGCGCCAAGCACGCCGGCCCCTCACGGCTCTGCCGTTTCCGAGCTGCCGCTGCCCTTTGCTCCTTTCAACGCATCTGAAATGCTCCCCACCCCTTTTTTTAATCCTTTCGGCCGCCAGAGCTGCAACCCGCACCACAGCTGTGGCAAGGTCAGATCCCTCATCCTTGTGCTGGACCCAGGATTGAACCTACGCCCCAGAACTCCACAGACGCCCCAATCCTGTGGCACTAAGGTGGGAACACCTGTGCTTTTGTTTTGCTCCTTTTCTTCTTTTAGGTTTTATTGAAGTATATCTTATTTGCAACATTGTGGTAACTTATGCTATACAACACAATGGTTCGGTCACATAGACACACATCCGTTCTCTCCCAGACAGATGGTCACAGAATACTGGGTAGAGTTCCCCGTGCGACACTGCAGGTCCCTGTGGGCCATCATCCCCACACCTCGGTGTGCGTGTGCCGCTCCCAGACCCCCAGTCCGTTCTTCCTCCCCCACCTGTTCCTTTGGTGATCATAGACTGTTTTCAAAGTCTGTGAGGATGTTTCTGTTCTGCAAATACGTTCATTTGGATCCTTTTTCAGATTCTGCATATGTGACACACACGACGCTTGTCCTTCACCGTCTGACTGACCTCACTGAGTACTGCAGTCTTCTCGGGGCCCCTCCGTCTTGCTGCGAACGGCATCACTTTGCTCTTTTCTGCGGCAGAGTAATACAACACTCTGCTGCATGTATGTGTTACGTCTTCTTTATCCACTCCTCTGTCGACGGGCATTTACGTTGTTGCTTCCATGTCTTGGCTATCGTGCGGGCTTCCTTAAGCCTGCCTGGGTTTCAGTTTTGTATCATAGTCTTAGAAGCAGCAGGCCCGCTTCTTCCACAGATTTGCAGTGGAAAGCAGCCTAGTGTGATTTCCAAACCATCTCAGATACCCTGAGGCTTTAGTACGTACCGAGCATCAGGCTAAATATTTAAGGCATCTCATTTCACTGAGTCCTAACGCCCTTTTGAAGGGCGTAGTATGAGCCATCCCGTTTAGCAGACGAGACAACCTGGGCTCAGAGCGGTTAACTCGCTTATCCAGTGTCGCCCAGCAGGTAACTACAGAGGTGGATTCAGAACTAGGCGGCCTGACTTCAGAGGCTTTGCTCTTCATGTCTGTACCCTTCAGCCTCCCTAGGGTTCCATCTACAAAGATGCTTCATGAATAGGAGGTGAGCTCTGGACTCCGTCTCCCCCCCAAAAAATTCAATTTATCTCCCATACACCACAAGGTTTTGTGTAAAGTTCTATTTGGAAAAAAAGGTTCCTCTACTTTTTCTTCTTCATTTTTTTGTCTTTTTTGGCTGCTGCTCGGCATATGGAGTTCCTGGGCCAGGGATCAGCTGTGGTTGTGACGACGCCTGATCTTTAACCCATGATCTTTAACCCCCTGTGCTGGGCCCGGTATTGAACCCGAGTCCCAGGGCTCCAAAATGCTACTGATCCCGTTGCGCCACAGCTTTAGAAGAGGTTTAAAATCCATGCTTTGGAGTATTTGGCACGCTAAGGGCCAGCACTCAGAATACAAGTTGTACCAGTACAGACTTAAATTAAACACCGCTAAACACTGACGGCGCCGGCCTTGTCTATATTCCTAATGAGGGGTGGGATACAGCTTCTACTGGGTGCTCAATAAACAGCAGTTGACTAAGTGAATGACAGAGTGCCCCAGGAAAGATATGAAATTACTTTTCCCTAAGAGCCTTAAAAATAAACGTTGTCAGGAGTGCCCGCTGTGGCTCAGCAGATTACAAACCTGGCTAGTATGCATGAGGACACAGGCTCGATCCCTGGCCTTGCTCAGTGGATTACGGATCCGGTGATGCAGTGAGCTGCGGTGTAGGCGGCAGACACCGCTCGGATCTGGTGTGGCTGTGGCTGTGAGAGACACCCCTGGTCCTAAATCATTAGCCAGCAAGGATTTTCTGAGGACCCAGGAGGGATCTGACTTTAACCGTGCATCTTTCTTGGGTCCTACCAGTTCTCAAGGCTCCCCGAAAAGGAAGGAGGCAGGGGGCTGAGGCGGGGGGCACTGTGGACCGGCCCTCTCCTCTGCCGTCGGCCCGGAGCCCAGCCGC
The DNA here is from genome assembly GCA_004024745.2 of Catagonus wagneri. Lineage (NCBI taxonomy): Eukaryota > Metazoa > Chordata > Mammalia > Artiodactyla > Tayassuidae > Catagonus > Catagonus wagneri. Next base: position 1,416,221 of record PVHT021183653.1, on the reverse strand, counting down.
TGGGTGAGGAGCCCGCTCAGGCCGCAGCCCCAAAGGGCTGCAGTGAAGGGGATTCTTAGAAAACAGCCGCAGGAGCCTCTGCCTTGACCACTGAGAAGCAGGGAGAAAGGAAAGAGAGCAGGTAGGAAATCAAAGGCCGGATGCATGCCGTCCTACGAGCTCTGATGAAGATAAAAAAGATTAGCACACGTGATCTCGGCAGCTGGGCCCAGGCCTGACCACATCTGGCTGACCCCAGATTCCCCCCTCCCCACCACCCCTGCCTTGCTCAAGTCACGACGCCGAGCTGAGTGTGCGAAAGCCTCCTGTCCTCGCTGACTGTGGGTGACAACCCCCCACCCCCCGACACAAGGATCCCACGGACATGGGCTCCCAGGCCGGCCCCCACTCATGAAGCCGCGGCACTCCCCACCCCAGCCCGACAGCCCCAAACCGCAAGCCCCCACAGCCAGGACGGGCAGTGCCAGGACCCAGGAGCCGGCAGAGAGGCAGACACCCCCTCTCCCAGGGACGTGTGTGCCTTTAAATTGTCTCTGTAATGGCTGGCTCAGAGGCAGAAATATTTGGCAGCCCTGAAATTAAAAGTGATAAATTTCCTGGCCAAGCTTTGATCGATAATAGAGGCCTCATCTGTTAATCAATAAGACAGTCTCTGCCTGTTTACTGTGCATATGCTGTTCGCCGCTCTGCCTTCGGTGTGATGTCAGGTTTGCATTCAGAGCAACTCAAGTGTGCATAAGCCACATGGCTCTTCCCAAAATGCACTACGGTGACATCATTCAGCCACTAATACATTTATAAAGCATCAGTGTGGGGGGGGGTCATGCCAGCTGGACACAACAGGCACACATGGACGTGTCGGCTGCATTCACGCGCCGCAGTACCGCCCGGGCTCGGCCCGGAGTGGGCGGATGTCCTGGTCGCAGGTCTGGACGCCGTCCCCGCCACCTTCTCCCATGCACAGGGGATGCTTTCTGCATGTTCGTCACGTAGGTGCCGAGGGCGGGTGTACAGCGAGGGGACACGAGAGACACACCCCTGCCCGCACGGAGCTTATATTCCAGAGGGGACGGGATGGTTTTAAACGTCAAGTAAACAGAAGACAGGTGGTCACAGAGAGAATGGGAGGACGAGCTAAGAGGGACAGAGAAGGCAGGGCTACTTGACGTGGGACGGGCTGGCACCCGAGGGGAGAAGCGCAGAAGGTGGGGCTGCCGGCCAGGACGGCTCATCCGGGGCAGAGCGAGAGCCAGGAGGCACCGCCCGAGGGGTCGGTGCGGGAGCGGGAGGGACGGCGTCCGGACCGGCCACACCCCTGCTCTCCGCCCGGCCGGCCCGGATCCCCGGGATCCAGGAGAGGTCACGGCAAGATCGAGGGGGTGGGCACCGGGTCCCGGGCCTGGCTCAGCCGTCCCCGCTGTGGACGTCACACACGTCATGGCACCTCAAGGTACCCGTGACCCCCTCTGTCCAATGGGAACGACTGGATCTGTCTGCCTCATTCAAGGCGGTGAGAATCGAATGAGATAACGGATTTTATTTCTTTTTTTTTTTTTTTTTGCTTTTTTAGGGCCGCACCCATGGCATATGGAAGTTTCCAGGCTAGGGGTCAAACCAGAGTTGGAGCTGCCAGCCTATGCCCCAGCCACAGCAAAGTGGGATCCAAGCCACGTCTGTGACCTACACCACAGCTCAGAGCAACACCAGATCCTCGACCCACTGAGCGAGGCCAGGGATCGAACCCATAACCTCATGGATACTAGATGGATTCGTTTCCACTGTGTCACGACACAATGGAACTCCCAGTGATGGATATTAATGAATACAAAATTCTCGTTGAGGAGTTCCCATCATGGCGCAGTGGAAAAGCCTCTGACTAGGAACCATGAGGTTGCAGGTTCGATCCCTGGCCTCGCTCAGTGGGTTAAGGATCCGGTGTTGCCATGAGCTGCGGTGTAGGTTGCAGAAGCGGCTCGGATCCCGCGTTGCTGTGGCTGTGGTGAAGGCTGGCGGCTGTAGCTTCGATTCGACCCCTAGCCTGGGCATCTCCATGTGCCTCAGGCACAGCCTTACAAAGCAAAAAATAAAAATAAAAAATTCTTGTTAACCACCAAGCCCTGAAGATAGGAGGTTACTGATGTTCTTAATATCTGTCGTGTGTGTGGCGGGGTGGGGCGGCAAACCTCATGATTTGGGTCAGACAGACCAGAGTTCAAATCCCAGCCAAGCTAATCACCGGCTGTGACCCTCAGCGAGTGGCCTCACCTCGGCGAGCCTGCTGCTCTGTGTGTAAAATGGGAACAGCGAGAGAAGGTCCCTCCCAGGGTCGGGACGAGGTGGGGAAGGTGCCCGGCCCCCTGCCTTGGGGCAGAGCCACAGAGCCGATGGGTGACAGCTTCCGCCGTCACAGCCAGGCCCGGGGCCCGGGCCCCTTTAAAGAACTCCTTTGTGCAACGTCCGATTGATTTTACTGAAATTCAATGTCCAGCTATTTGGGGGCCATTTATCTTGCGTAAAGTGAGTCTCACAGTCGTAAAGACATATTTCACTATAGTCACACACACACACACACACACACCCTAGTCCTGCTAATTTAAAGGTGAGTGATTGTCTTGCTGAAGGAGCAGGAAAGCCCGTCTTGGGACCAGCACACCAGTATCGGCATCTCTTCGTACACTGCCCCCCCAGCCTTTACACCCTCCTCCGACCAGACCCAGGGGCCCTGTCCCCGGGCCCTGTGCCACCTGCCGGCTTCCTTCTCTCTTTTCAGCCTCCCCAGCCGACTGCAAGCTCCACGAGAGCAGGGCTGGCCCCGGTCTCGTCCCTGCTCCACCTCCAGTGCTCCCCAGCGCGCCCTGTGCTTACTGACTGCCGGGTAGATAAAGAAACCCTCAGGCAGGTGCTTAGGTGCAGAACTGGCCTGGGAAGAGGGCGGCGGCCACTCGGGGCACTGCCAGGCTGTCCCCTAGGGGGTGGCAGAGTCCTTATTCTACTCGCTCTGGGTTCTCTGCCGTCCCTCCTTGGAAACGCAGGCGCACGGTCTCTGGCTGGAAGTCGGGCAGTACGGGAGAGAAGAGGGGACAGCTTCGGGAGCGGGGGTGCCCCCGCCCCGCCTCCCAGGACCCACAGCTCCCCCGCACGCTCAGGAGCCTCCTGCTGGCCGGACTGGCCCCTCCTCGGGCTGCAGAGATCGGCTGAGGGATCCCACTTCCAGCCCCGGCACCGGTTTATCTGCGTAAGCCCTAGACAGACAGACAGACACACAGACAGACCCTCTCGCCCCCGCCTGTCTCCCAGGAGAGCTGCACCGGGGTGGAGGGTGGGGGACAGGACTGACCATCCTGAATTTTCCAGACCCCTCGGCTTCCCGAGGCCCCCAGAAAGGGCAGGGGCCGGACGAAGGAGGAGGGTTCGGGCAGCTTCGGGGTGGGTCAAGGAGAGCGGGCAGCCGCCACGGCCCGCGTGGAGGCTGGAGCCAGGCTAGGGCGGCCGGGAGCGGGGGCCGCCTCCCTCTGGGCTGAACATCACCCCGACTCGCAGGAGTCACAGGAGCGGCATGCCAGAAACGCACTTTCAAAACCATCAAGTTGCTATCCGTGCCCAGCATTCCAACAGCAACAGAGCCGAAACGCACGCCGCCCCTCTCCTCTGCCACGACCTCTGGCCTCCGCCCCTCGGCCAAGCACGGAGCGCTCCTGCCCAGAAACGGGGTCGGGGGTCCCGGGCATCTGGGAAGGGGAGCAGAAGATACTGAACACAGTCAAACATGGGCTGGAGCCTCTCTGAAGTAAATAAGGCAAAAGCCAAAGAGAGAAGAAAAAAAAAGTGCAAAGGCCCCCCCTAAGCTTCCCCCACCCCCGCGCTAATAAGCCGCAGGGGCGGGGGTGCGGGGAGAAAAAGGAACCATTGAAGAAACAGCCAGCGTTTGCCAGCACCTAATGTTGTGTCCTTTTTCTTTTAATTCCTTGAGATTTTAAAATAAACATCTTGACTGTTCTGATGAGATATGCATGCCTGCTTACATAAGGAAGTACAGAGTGTACCAAAACAGCAGACCCAAAAAAAGCATAAGCTGTCAGAACAATGAGTACAGACGCCGGGCATTTTACAACGGGCCGCGGTGTACAGTTTTATTTACAGTACCTCTTATCTGACAGAGAACAGCACACCGGCTGCCAATTCCAAAGGCCAGCACTGCATGTTCTTTCACTCAAGGAGACGTGCACTCCCTGAGAGGAGCTGCAAGCTCGCTCTCTCTCCCTCCCCCCCCCCCCCCCCCCCCCCACCTCCTGCTCTCTCGCCTTTATCAACAAAACAGAAACTGATACAGAAGCAGCATCTCTGGAAGGTGCACAGAGCCGGGGGAGGGACAAGCCAGAGCAGGTGGGCAGGTGCGGGCTGCCTGCAGAACAACCAGCCCTATCGACCGGCTCAGGATACGGTTCAAGGGTGGGTTCTCGGGGACGACGGAGGGGCAGGAGGAAGGTCCTCGGGGCCCGGCCTCACGACACTGGGGCTGGGGAGGACCCACGCGCGACACGGGGCCGCCATCAGAGGCAGGACGGCCAAAGCCACCGGGACGGTCTCCCTGGCCGGGCGACAGTGGGCGTGAAATGACCGGGGATTTGGGGCCTCTCCCATCTCCGCAAGTCGGCCCCCATCACGTCTGGCTGAGTGTCCACCCTGGAGAAGACGAGACCCCGGAGTGGCAGTGCTGAGGCTTCTCTGGTCTGAGAGCAAGCAGTGCCTACTCCCACCCAAGGGACTGCTGAGACCGGGAGAGGCCCGGCGCCCTTGGCTCTCGCTGGGATCCTGGCGTCCTGATGTCAGGCTGTGCCGAGAAAACAGAGGTCCACCCTGCTCCTTCGCCCCGCCCTCCGTTCTCGGCCCAGAGAGGCTCAGGAAGCCCCTTCGTTAACACGTTAGCACCAGGAGGAAACCCAAGAGGCTTAGAGACACGGTCCGTGGCCAGTACAGACACGCAGGCTCAATATACACAGCTCGGCCAAGAACCCTCGCTCCGGAATCAGCCAAACATGGGTTCAAGTCCTGGGCCCTCCCATCTCTAGCACTATCCTGGGTTAGCAGCTATCTGCTCCGGACCCGTTTCTTCACCTGGAAACTGAGCACAGTGTATCTATGGGACTGAGTGACGATTCACTGAGTAGCACGCAAGGCCTTTACCGCCGTGCCTGGAGCCAGCAGCTACTCCTCAAAAGCTAGTTGTCATTAGCATCACCATCATCACCAAGACTTCCTCCGCCCGGGTCAGTGTCTGAGAGCCACGCCGACATCAAATGCACGCGACAAACATGTAACAGCTAAAATATTCTTGCCGCCCCAGCCCAAACACAAAGAGAATAAAGAAAAGAGGAGACGCCCGCTTCGAACAAGTCTTCAGCAGGCTTGCTCTGGGGAGAGGACGAGAAAGGCAGAAGCCACGACGACGGGGCGCGCCCACAAGGCCCCGTACAAGCCCGCGACGTGCAGGCCAAGGCGTCACGGCCCCGCCGCCTCCACTGAGGGAAGGTCGAAGGACTGGCCCGGCACCTACTGGCTCCCAACACTCACGGCCAAGTTTTGACGCCAACCCTGTCCTCCTTACTGAGACGAATACAAACCAATCTAAGGTGGTTATTTCGATTAAGACACAAGTAGGACGGTAAATCCGCTGCAGTGAAAACAGAAATTCTCCTGAAATTGCAGAGCGCTGATCTGGGAGCTCGCCTTACTTTTAACCCGTCCTCTCCCCCCAACAGCTTCCACGACCGGCTGCTCGGGCATGGGGGGAGTCGACGCAAAGGCACAGAGACCTTTCTGATGGGAGGAACGTCAGCCCCCACTGCGATGGAGCAGAACTCCTTCCAGACACATGAGACCTCCCCGAGGCAAGGCCCGCCAGTGGCCAGTGGCCAGACTGGGCTTCGGGCTCTGCCATTCATCGGCGGTATGGTCCTGGCAACAGCTTTGTGGCCTTGCTTCCCTCCTTAAAAGGGGGTTATCCATTCTCATAAGACAGTTTAAACAAGAACCTATATGAAGTACTAGGTACGTGGTATGGGCCAGAAGAGTTATTATGGTCATGGAATAATTTCACTTCATCAAGTTAATGGGCTCCAGGAAAACAGCCGTTCAGGAGCTCCAGCTCATAATATTCCAACCCTCAGTTCCTGGAGGAAGGTCTGCCTGCAACGAGTAAGTGGCCCAGAGAGGTGAGACACTGCTCTCTGGGGCTCCTGAAGGCACGGTCTTCAGCCATTTGGAACAAGAGAAGGGACACCTTCAGACGAGTCAGGTGGCTAAACGAACGGCGCAAAGTGGCTTCTGCGTGAAGCCCGGGGCACCCCAGCTTCCCTGCCCGAGCTGTGTGGCCTTGGGTGAGTCACCTCATCTCTCCGCCTGTAAATGACAAGTTTTAAGTTGAGAGCTAAGGGAGAAGAAAAAAAACGAATGGGGAGAAGCTGGAAGCACGTGGCGGAGAAGGCAGGATATGGCTGTCAAAAGGGCTCAAGTGCTCACAGCCCTTGGCGATGCGAGGGTGCTGGCTGGGTCAGGCCAGGCTGCGTCCCCTGGTTCGGCCAGGGGCTTCTTTCCCGAGGGAAGACCCTGCTCCATCAGGCGGGAAAAGCAGGACAGAGAGTCCAGACCCTGAGAGAATCACCAGCCAGACGCGCTGGCGGGGCCAGTGCGGCGAGGCTGAGCCCCGAGTAGCCCCGAATTCCGGGCAACACTGCAGCTTTCAGGTGTGTTCCCAGCTTCGTGCCGCTTAAGAGCGACGGCGCTTGCAGTCGCGGTGCTTGCAGTCCTGGCGCTTGTAAAGATGAGGCAAAAGGGCCAGAAAAACCCCAGTGGGGACTTCCACCATGATTTTACAGGACGTCCCCTCGATCCTTGGTCCCCAACAACTATCTCCCTCCCTGGTCTCTACTTGGGGATCTCGGGTGGGAAGTTCGTGATGGCAGAGGGCGTTCTGCTGGCATCCCACAGCCTCAACGTGCTTTTGTGACCTGAGCCTCGGGCTGCTTCCTCTCAACTTCAACTACCTTCTATGGAAGCACCTGCGAGCTCCCCGTCTTAGCCGCCACCCCCCCCGAAACCCGGCCGGGAGGGGATCAACTCGGGGGAAGGGTTGCGGAACTGCTGGACAGGGAGGAAAGCAAAGCCAGGCCTCCCCGGGGGGTGGCCAGCATCAAAACCCCGACGACCCACACACCGCAAGCTGATGCCTGCGCCCCCAGCCCTCCGACATGCCTGGAAACTCCCTCCAATTAAACTTTCCCTTGAGGAGTTTTCAGAGAAGAAGCAGCGGGGCCTTGCTGGGCCCTAACTGCATCCCGGCCCCTCCTTGTCCGGCGGGACCCGCCTCCGTCTCGTCTCGCGGCACAGGGGCTCTTTTGAACCCGTACCATCCCCCCAACCCTGCTCTTCTCGGAATCCTCCGCTCTCCCTCCTCATCCAAGCATCTCACTGCAGTTCCGCTCGCAAGCACGACATGCACTTTGTTTTTAAGTTAAAATACCCTTAGGTAAGCATACCGCGACACCTGACAAGCAACAAAGATCTCAGAGGGCTTCAGATGCTGTCACGGTGTGAGAAGCACAGCCGCCCCCAAGACACCAGTGGGCGGGGCTCTGCACACAAACACCTGCTGACTATCCCCTCGGCTGCGACCTGTAAGTGTCCTGCAGGCAGGAGCTTCTCTTCTCTTCTCCTGCGAGCCCCACCAGGAAGCCGAGCCACAGCGGTCCCAGACGTCCGTCACGGTCACGTCTCTTCCCCGGCTTTGAAGGCAACATTTTCCAGCTCAGGTGCCCACCAGCTACATCAAGAGCAGAAGCAGTCTAGCCTCTTTGAGCCTTGGTTTCCTCCCCTGCTAAAGAGGTAATGATACGCCCCTCTTGTCCTACAGGTGGGACTTTGGAGCTGCACAACTGCAGGGGGCACCACTCAGTCAGAACGGTGACCGCAAGCTTCTTAGGAGGTTTGAGTGGTTCGCACCGAGACGAAGCACACGCGGGCGCCCAGCAAGGGGAACTGGCACCTGGCAACTGTTCGCCAACTCCTCCCTTTCCAGGGTGCTGGGGACCCCACGAGGCTGCCCTGCAAGGAAGAGCAATGACGCCCCTGCTGCAGCAGCATGGAGAGTGGTTACAGAATACTGATAACTAACAGTCATTGGACGTTTGTCATAAAGCAAGCGCCAGACTAACTGCTTTACACGCCATATGCTGTCTAACTCTGCCGTCTAACTCATCCTCACTTTATACAGGTGAAAATTAAGGTTTGAAAAGTTTAGTTCATTGGTCCATAGCCGATCCGTGCAAAGAGAAAGAAACAAAATCAGAACGCCCACCAGATCAAAGTTAAGGGGCCTCTAACTCTCTACAAGTTTAAAGAGGAAGACGGCCATAGTAAGGGGAGGAGGGAAGGGCCCCAGGGCAGGTGCCGCAGGCCTCCGCTGTTAGCCCGGCCCACCCTGGACGCGGGGCCCCTTCCCGCGAGCGCTGAGCCATCTCCTTGGCTCATTCCTTCCTGTCTGAAAAACAACCCTCCCCTCTTGTTTCAGGAACGCATCACCACTGTCCCTCAGAAGGAGCCTGGACTGGGGCCAGCAGCGCCAGAGTCAGCCTCCGTTGTGGGCTTTGACGTATCACCCAGGCTCCGTTTCTCCACCTGTAAAATGGACATCGTGTTCCCAGCCCCCTAAAGCTGCCGGGAGAGGCATGAGTCCATGACACGAGCACGTGGCGGCTTTGACAGAAGAAACGGTACCATCGACCTTCCAACTTACAGGAGCTCCTGGCAGCCTAGCAGTTAAGGGTTCAGCATTGTCGCTGCTGTGGCTGCGGGTCAGTCCCCAGCTCAGGACCTTCAGCCACAAGTGCGGCCAAAAAAAAAGGTAAGAGTTCCCGCTGTGGCTCAGCGGGCTAGAACCCAACATAGTGTCAATGAGGACACAGGTTTTTTGGGTTTTTTTTTTGCCTTTTGTCATTTTTAGGGCCGCACCCGCGGCATGTGCAGGTTCCCAGGCCAGGGGTCTAATCGGAGCTGTAGCCACTGGCCTACACCACAGCCACAGCCACGCGGGATCCGAGCCGCGTCTGCGACCTACACCACAGCTCACGGCAACACCGGATCCTTAACCCACTGAGCAAGGCCAGGGATCGAACCCGCAACCTCATGGTTCCTAGTCGGATTCGTTAACCACTGAGCCACGACGGGAACTCCAGGACACAGGTTTGATCCCTGGCCTCGCTCACTGTGGGTTAAAGGTCAGACGTTGCCGCAAGCCGCAGCGTAGGTCGCAGAGGCAGCTCTGATCCGGTGTTGCTGTGGCTGTGGTGTAGGCCGGCAGCTGCGGATCCCATTCGACCCCTAGCCTGGGAACCTCTATATGCAGCAGGTGCGGCCTTATAAAGAAAAAAAAAAACAAAAAAGTTAACAAAAAGGGAAAAAAGACTGACTTACAATAAAACCACAGTTGCGAATATCCTTCCACGATCGCTCCCTTCCTGGGCATTCTCCTTCTGACTTCTAAGCAAGCAAGACATTCTAAAAACAATCAATTGTATTCACTTAAAGTAGAAAAGTGGCCTCTCATATTGACGAACGGCAGCAAACTACAAAAAATGAAATAGACAAGGCTTTGGTTGACAACAAAGAGTCCCTTTCCTCAGCATCCGAGTTAGTCCAGGATCCACACGGCAGACACTCAGGCTCAGCTCTGAGGCCTCCCCTTCCGCAGCTCTCTCTGTATGTGGCCCTTATAATCTGTCCTTTACTCACTGCCCCAACTGGATCCGTCCCTGCTCCCTCCAAGAGCAGCAGGTAAATCCATTAGTTTAGGGCAGACTATGTAAACTTTAGGCCAAGGTGTCAGCCTAGACTCCAGCACTGTCAGGTCCTTTAAACTCATTAACACAAACACACACACACACACACACACACACACACACACACACACCCTGGAGAATTCTGCAAAACCAGGGCAGAAGCAGCCAATCCACGGCTTCCACTGTCACTCTCTTCTTGATGACAGCTGGGAAAGAGGCCTGTCCCGGGCTCATCCATCACAACAGCCACCACCCATCTCAGACCCGGGGCCCTTAGACTGCCACCCTCGCTCCTCGTCCCCAGGCCCCTCAGTGGCACCTCCGGGCTGCCACCTCCCTGGGCCTGCTGTGGCTTTCAGAAAACAGAGCATTTCTATTTTTGGCATTTCTCAGCCTAATAATACTCCCCAACACCCATTCAGCTTAATCACTTTATTGAGGACAAGAAGCAGGCTCTCCAGCCTGGGTGCTTCTGATGTTAGGAAGTAGTAAAATGTTCACACTGCTTAAAAATGACACTCATTGGCTTGCCTTTGGTGTTTCTGAAGCCTTAATTGTGGCTCGGGCTGCGGATCTAAAGAAGCTTGCAGGTTTCGGAGTCTCTCTCCCTCGCCCCCTGCACCATAATTGAGGTGTTACATTACAGCCACAGCGTTGACGTCTCCAGGCTCAACATTCAGAAGCCGTACGACTCCACACTTTTCAAAACGGCAGTATTGCCTGTCACGTTTAGTGCCCGCTTTTTAGCATAAACCCCTCACCTCCCCCCACCCCGCCCTCCAAAAACTCCTCGCCTCTTCTGGCCGACCTCACGCAGAAGGTCCAGGCGGGGGAACCATTTCCCGCGTCAGGCATTACGAAAAGTGCACCTGACAGCCAAGATGACATTGAATTTGCTGCTGGGAGACTGGAGGGTTGGTCTGGTGTCATCAGAGGGTCTGAGAACCCGGTGAGTGCAGCGCGCAGGCTGCTGGCAGCTCCTCCGCAGGCCCTCTGGGACCCAAGCTTCAGGGTCTGCCCTGGCAACAAGCAGGCAGTCCGTGCCACGGGGGCTGGCGGGCTGGGAGAAGGGGCGGCCTGGACAGGGACCGGGAGCGGTTGCGCCTCCGGCTGTAAGCCCAGGGCTTGGGTAGCAGGCGTTTCCATGCCAGCGCAGCCTGGGCAAGTGCACTCAGTTTCCTCATCCGTAAAGTGGGCACAAACGAGGCGGCATCGCAGGGGCCTTGAGGGGATCGCGTGGGACGGGGCAGTAATGTCGGCACAGCGCCGGCACCTGTCGGCCCTCGGTCGGTGTCAGCCGCCATCGTGGCTGCTGCCTTTCTCCCTCTGCTATGGGCGCCTCCTGGGACGCAGTGTTCGGTCTTTGTCTCTTCAGCCTTGTGCAGCCACAGAAAAGGAATCTGGGGCTGAAATGGCCAACCGGAGGTCCTCGGACGTGGGCGGGGGGCGCCTGTGGAGTCACAGGGGGCGATGGAGGCTGGGGGACGACTCCTCGGGCCCCTCCCAGCTAAGAGGCCGCAAGGTCACCCGGACAAGACTCGTCCCCATTCCCGGCCAGCTCCCTCCTCTCTCCTTCTCTCCTAGGCAAGGGGCTCAAAGCACCTTCATAAACTTCCTGCTCTTCGGAAGGCAGAGGCGGAATGCCTCATTAACTTTCCTGGCTAATTTTACAATTTAACCAAACAACACATTCCTGCCTTGCTGCAGCCAGCCTCTGACTGGGACAAATTTGTACTTGTGAGGTGGAGGAAGAGGACGTCCAGGCCAGAGACGGGAGGCAGAGGCCCGCACGCTGATGCGGGAGAGGGACAGTGGCAAAAAAGAGAAGAGCCACGCACCTTTTTTTTTTCCTAACAGCAGCTCGACCTACGCCCGCGGGGCAGAATCCAGGGCTGAGAAGTGAGGGAAGACAGCCACGTGGGGGTACGCAGTGCCAGGGAGATGGAGAGCTCTGTGACAATGACCCCGCCTGTCCCCTGGGGGCCTGGGGCTATATCTGGAAGCACAGTTACACGCTGTCCTCTGAGGGGCATGATTCAATGCAGGTGGGCGGGGGGCCAGGGGCCGGGCAGGGCCACCCGGAGGACAAGGTCAGCTTGGCAAGGCCCGGGGGCCTCTGCCAAAGGGCGCTGAAAGGTCCCTCCCAGGCCACTTAGCCCGGACCTGAGGGCGGCCTAGACTTTCTGATTGTGACTCTGGCCGGGGGAGCGGTGCCAGGCAGGGTGCCGGCGAGGGTGGCAGGTCCCGTCAAGAATTCTCTGGGATGGAAAAGCCCCACGCCGCACCCACACGGGACGGACAGACCTCCGCGGACACAGAGGGTGTGATTCTGGCCTCGTTACCTGCAGGCACACCGCGCTCAGCGCACGCGTCAGCAAGGAAGATGCCGGCGTGCGAGTCTCTTTGCTCCCCGGTCAGCTGTCCCCGGCTCTGACTCTGGACCCCACATTTCAGTCAGGTGGAACCTGACCCGCCCGAGCTCTCCCAGGTACGCAGGGTCTTCCTCATCAGCCCCCAACAAAGCGACCACGCGACTGGGGCCGGTCGGGCAGAAATTCCCAGTGGGCCGCAGCCCCCGAAAGAGCTGGTCTCTGGGCCTTGGTCTCTCCCGGGCTCATCTTAATGAAGACATAAAATGAGGGGGATTCCAGCAAATGTAAAGCTTCGGGGAGTTCTCTCCTTACCTGGAGTTACCTTGTTACTGCAAACGACCATGGCCTTGCATAGCTACTCCAGCAAAATGCTCACTGCCGCCGCCAACGAGCTCCCGTGCTCAGTGAGCTATCAGTCAGCGAGACCCGCCCAGGCTGACCCGACTGCCGCACACTTCTCATCCCAACCACCTAATGGGAAGTTTAGAACCGACTTGTTTCCCCTGTTCCCCGGCAAGTGAAAGGGTTCTAATCAAAACGAGAGGAGTGAGCGTGTTAACAACCAGGGAACAGAGGTCTTGTCGGGCTGAATCCCAGACAGGGTCCAGCTGAAGGCGCTTCCCTCCACCTTCCCAAGCAGGAAAACGGGGCGCAAGGAGCTGGCCCCAAGAACCCCCTCCCTCCCCGCCCTGCAGGGGCCGAGTCCCTGTCCCCAGCCCCAGCACGGTGAGGCCCCTGCGCTGTGCGCGCACCCCGGGCTTCACGGAGCCTGAACACTCGCCTGACGTGAGAAATACGAATATTCTGGATCTGCATCCAAGTTGAAACCCCACGTTCACGGTCGTATTTGTTTCATGGACAGCTCAACACGGAGGGTCCACTGGCAGTGCCAGCTTTTAACCGCCAGTGCGGTTGTTTTTCAAGCGGCAGCCCAAGGAAAGTCAGGACACCCTTAGAATTCTGAGGGTTCTCCAGCAGGAGAAAGTGGGCTCGAGGCCTCGCTGAGGTCGCTCGTGGGCAGAGGGGAGGAGGAGGACGAGGAGGGGACCCCGGCCCACTGGCTCTTGTTCGCCAGCGCTCTTGGTCCGTTCCCTCCACAGAAGCGGGCCCAGCGCCCATCAGGAAGCCCCACGTGGACACCGCAGCAGAAAAGAGCCCATCAGAATCCGAGGACCCCCCTTCCTCATGCCGTCCCTCGGCCTGGGCCTCGGCGGTTTCTCCCTCCTGTAAAACGCCACACTCAGCTCTCCCCCACCCACGGCGCCCTCTTGGCCAGGCCAACAGCGCCTGCAGGTGGAGGGCCCAGCCGCAGCCCCTCTGTCTGCCCCGCCAGGTTTGCATCAACTGGCCTTCGGTTGACACCGGCTCACTGATGAACTCATTTGTGAACGACTCTGCCCCAAAGAGAGCCTCAGCAAGTCACCCAGAACGGTCACTGAGGTTTTTCTGCGGCCCCAACCTTCACCATCTGGTTCCCATTCGGTTGATGTTTTGATCCCCAGAGAAGGCTCCGGCGTCCCCAGCGCGTGCCTGGGGAAGATGAGGTGGCTGGAGAACGGACAGAATGAGCCTCACGCCAAGCGGTCCCGCTTGCCCGGACAGAATCCAAAGGTCCCACCCCAGGACACGGGAGTCTGAGGAGCCAGGGACACCCCGAGCTGCCAGAGCGCCCACGCTTCTGGGACGCAGCGCCGGTCAGCTGCGCGCTCCGCTCTGCCTCAGCATCACCGCGCAGACGGCCTCCTCCTAAGCGGCAGGGCACGCAGCCGGGCCGCCACGTGGGAGCCCACAGGCAGCGCTCCGGCCGGGCCCCCTCTCCGTGGGACCGTTACGGGCGCGAGGCACAGCCGGGCTCTCACCTGGCGGGGAGGGCCAAACACTCACCTACGCTCACCTACGGATGCTCTCAGAACCGCCCTCCCCGCCCTGCAAGGTGACAGGGGGAGGACCCGTCGCAGTGGCAGCTACCACTGAACACAGGTGACTCGGCAGAGCAGGAAGAGGCTGTCACACACCCGCTCCTGGTGGCCCAGGCGCACGGCCCTGAGCAGCAGCCCATGAGCCCATCCCACCCCCAGGGCCCCCGGGGACAGAGCCCCACGGACTCTCCCCGTCTCAGCACCCGGCCACCGAGACACTTTACCAACAGGAAAGCAAAGCCTCTGGGCCAGACAGCCGTGCCACTTACTGGAAAAGTACGAGCTCGGAGAGCAGAGAGCCCGGCTGGGAACGCAGCTTGGCCGCTCCCGGCCGAGTGACCCTACGCAGGTTCCAGAACCTTGCTTATAAAAGGGAATCAGCCTAACTACCACCACGGTCAACCTGAGATAAGTGAGTTCGGACCCGCAGCGGGCCGAGCACCGGGCCTGGGACACAGTAGGCATCCAATTACGTAGCGATTTCCCTCTCCTCCGCCCGGCCCGGCCGTGTGCCCGGGGTCGCTTTTATTCAGCGGGATTTACTGAGAGCCGCTGTGCGTCAGGCCTTGGGGACGGTGCGGAGCGCATGGCCGGCCAGGCCCTGCCCTGGCTCCTGCCCCCTGGTCTGGTCGGCCGGCCCCCAGGGCTGCAAGGATGCCGGGCGGCGCTTCAGCGGCAATCCCCACTGGGCGCCTCGTGACACAGAGGTCCACGCACCCCTAGTTTATTCCGAAAACAACGGAGCTATAACCACGTGCGGGTCCCTCCGCTGGGCAGTGTGGGAGACACGGAGCTACATCACATGTTTTGAAAAAGCTGAGAGTCTAGGAGACGAAAAAGGACAAGCGAATAAATAGCTGTGACACAAAGAAGGTGACAGGTGCCATAAGAGGGGTAGATAAATGGCCAGGAGCAATCAGATGGGGGGCGGCCTCTTGTCCTGCCCAGACAGATGCAGCCCATGGCTGAGCCGGCTGACTTTCAAAAGAGAAGAGAAAAGGCTCGCTCGCCCGGCTGGCACGCTTCCTAGCACGGGAAGCAGGCGGGATCTATTTAAAACGGCTAGAGGCAGGTTAGAGCGTTTTCTGGCAATTCCCAAAACTCGTGCTTCCTCGAGCTGACTGAGTAGCGGGGTAGAAGCAATGCTGTCAAAATCCTACAGATCTTCAAAGAAAAAAATCGTTTGGCTGTGGCCCGGATGATAGAAGAATGCTGTCATTCAAAGGGAGGGTCTGCCCGGGGAGGGGAGGGAGGGCTGGTGAGGGGGAGGGGGGTGGGAAAAGCGGGGAACGCCCCCCAAATATGGATCAGGGCCACTGGCAAAGGAAATTTATGCACTGTCGTGGCTTTACTACCTAATTAATTCGGTAATTTCAAAAACAATTTTATTTATGTTCCATTTACCACATCAAAAGTTAAAAAAAAATCATACTGATGCTAAATAATACCTCAAGGCGTCTATTTTTAATCAGATTTTAAAAGGGGGGGTGGAAAAAAAAATGCGGCCCTGGGTTTCTATACAATCTCTCCCGGGCAGACCACCAACCCTCAGAGAGAGAGAGAGAGAGAGAACACAGCCAAGCCCTCTGTGAGAGCCTTCCTGGCTGCTGTACACCGAGCTTGTCAAAAAAAACAAATCCATAATGGCCCGAGGCTCCTCTCCAATCTATTTTCTGCTCAGCTGGTTTTAAATGAAGTTATTATGAGTCATTAAAACACCCGCAAGCCAGTGGAAGTCAGCCAATTACAATTTTAAATTTAGCCTGTTCTCTGCCCCATTCTCTTGTTTTCTTCCTTTGCCCACAGAATACTGCTGCTGTTATTTCTTCCCTCTGCCCAAAGTGGGAGAGACAGTTATGAAAATGCAGAGTCTTGCACGGAACGCAGACCCATTCACATGAAACCTGAATTATTAAATTACAAAATGCAAAACTCCGGCCCCTCCCAAGTCAGCCCACGCCTCCACCCCAGCCCACTGGATCCTGCGAGTGCTGGCTCGGCCCTGGAGGTCACGGACCTCGAGTGGGGTCCTGCGGGGAACGTGTCATCCCTCCCACAAGATCAGCGTGTCCACGGCTGGATCCAGGAGGGGGAAAGACACCACGGGTATCTGAGAATTCAGAACAAACAGTGAAGTCGAAATTCAAAGGTGACGCGGGCCTTGCAATCAGGCATGAATGTCGGGGGAAGTCAGTAGATATGATGAGCTCATTTAGTTTTTAAATCTGCAAGGTAATGGTCTGTGTGGAGCCCTTACAGCAAAGGAACAGTTTTGAGTATTTCATGTAAACGCTTCTTCTCAATCTCTTTCTCTCATGTGTGCAACACACGAACACACGTGCACGCACGCAGCTGCCCCTGGTCAGTGGGACCATAACCGCGGCTCTCCCCCGTCCTCAAAGGAGTTAAGTAGCCTCCTTCCCAAAACACAGTCCAGTTCTACTTCCTCCCCGACCCAAGTTAATGGATGCGTCTGGAAGGTCAGCAGGACAGAGCCCTGGGCCTCTAGGTTACGCTTCCCGCCACCTCCAGGGCCCCTCACCCCCCCGGATCCTCTCCAAGACACACACAGAGTTAGACACGCGTACGTCACACACACACACAGAGTCACACACATGTACAGAGTCACAGACACATGCCCACAGACCATGAGAAGACCAGTGCCCTGCCTCCACCGGACACAGCCCTGCAGCCCAGGCAGACGGAGCCCCGGGAAGAGAGCGGCCGCCACGCTGCTCCACAGCGAGGCCCCGAAGGCTGGGGCACCCACCCCCTGGCAGCTCTGGGTGAGATGGGACTCAGGGCTGGTGTGCGGCTCCCAACCAGACTCACTGAGAAGAGAGAAAAAATGCGGGGGCACCCAAGTCCAGCGGCATCTACCGAAGACGGGAAGGTGGGCCCTGCCCTTGGAGGACGCAGGCCTGAGGTCCCCAGAGCACAGCTGAGGCCACCGTCCAGCCTTCGCCTTCGCCTTGAACCTCCCCACCCGGTTGCTCCAACTGTGGGGCCTCAAGTGGCCCCTCCACACAGTGTTTATTTAGGCCCCTGCCCCTGAAGCTGATCAAGCAGACGCTTCAGAGCCCCCGCACCCCACACTGCATGGGCCCGTTCCCCGAGGGGCTCTAACACGGGACAGCCACAGCCTTTTTCTGAGAGGGGCACCCCAATTCATGCAAGCCTCACGCTCCACCGAACCCAAACCCTCCCCAGAGGTGCAAACACTTGAGTGTCTACAAGTACGTATCACAGGCTTTGTACAGGCGCCAGCACAGACCCCAGCTGTGAGCGCGGACACGCGCAGGTGCCCGACGGGCTCTGCTCTCGGGCGCCCGCTACAGCCTCGGGGCACGGCACCAGCAAGGGGCTCCTCAGCAGCAGCATCCAGCGAGGAACTTCAGACCCTAATCCCGCTCATCCACTCGGCCGCGCTCAGCCCAGTCCGGGGGTTGAGAGCAAGGAGCAACCAGGCCAGAGAAGCCGCCGTCTGGTCTGCAAGGCGCAGGAGCGCAGGCGGGTCAGGGCGCCGAGGGCACTCCTGGGTCCTGCCCAGGCTTCCGGGCCAGAGTGACGTTTCGTCCCCCACCCCAGTCACCACCCAACGTCCAAGCTAAGAAACTCAGAGATGTGTGCGTGTGCGTGTGTGTGTATGTGAAAGCGAGAAGGCCAACCGAGACGGAGGCAAGGAGACCGAGTCTGATGAAGACACGGGAAGGAGGATAGCCGGCGCACGCGAGTACGGAGGAAAGGCGGCGGCCGCCACAGACGCAAGCACAGGGATGAGAGACGGCGTGGGGTGAAAGGAGACGGGGCGACGGGGAGAGCAAAGAGCAGAGCTGGAAGGTAAACACCTGCCACTAGAGAGCGCAGAGAAGACAGCGCCGAGAAGGACAGCCAGCAGGGAGAGCCGCCACCACGTGGAACGGTGGCAGCTGGTCTCTCGGGCACAGGCTGGCTAGAGAGCCAGGGCACGAGGGCCGGGGGGGAAGGGGGCAGCGGAGGCCCACGCAGGAACCCTGGCAGGGTGCACGCACGCCCGGGGGGCAGAAGGACCTCGGAAATCAGAAAACGGCATCGCCTCTGGGTGGATCCCATGACCACCCACCCTCACCACAAATGAGGGCCGGCAGCGCAGCCCGGAATGCAGCAGGATGGAGGGGACAGGGGACAAACAGCAGGGCAGGCTGGACGTCCCAGCAGCCACCTCTCGAGGGCCGTGCGTCTCCCGATAGGAACGTCACCCTCTGCTCGACAGAATCGTATGGTCCGAGAGGGGGTGTGGGGGCAGAAACCACCCTACTCGGGGCTGGAAAAATCGGAGACAGACAGAGGGCGAAACAGAGGAAGAAGCTTATTACATAATTTCCACTTTCTTCCCTCCAGCCTTCAAGTAATGTTCTATCTGACAGGACCCTCTCTGAGGGGGGGACAATGACAAATCCAATCCAAAATTCAACAGCCTGTGTTCTGTTCGGAGAGCACACAGTGTACTGTACAGCCCATAAAACTCCAAACAGCCTCCAGACACTGCCGCAATCGTCCTCCATCAAAACACTTTGTCTTGCATACAAAAATAAGATACAGCGCTGAACGGAATACAAAATCAGCCCATTACAGTACAGGGAGACTGCTACTTAGCAACGAGGGGGCTCTAAAGCCTCGGTGCTCTACAGGAAGCAAAATCTGTCGAGCCTGTTGGGCAAATGATAAACATTAGCAGTATTAAAAAACACAAAAGCCATGTAAATGGATAGACATAATGTGGAAGCGAATTTATAGAATAAATCGGGGTGGGGGGCCGGAGGCTAGGGGAGAGACTGGGCTCAGAGGGGCAGACCCACGAGCTCCCCAAACCCCTGCTAAGGCGCCATATGGAGGGAGAGACACGTGTGTTCGGGGGAGGGCTCTGTGAACCCCCTTTTCGCACGGGGGGCTGTGTGGAGGTGGCGGGGTGGGAGAGAAGCAGCGCAAACACTGTTTAATCCAATGACCTGCACTGAGCTCTCTGAACTTCCTCCGTCCGGCGGGCCCGACGTGACATCTTCAGGGGCCGGGGGGCCCAGGCGCACACACGCCCAGCCGTCCCGAGGTGGAGAGGTGGGGGGGCGTTGACGGCTCCAGCATCGTCCCGGGACCTGTTCCCTGGCTGTAAACAACACCCCGGCCAAAAAAAAAAAAAAAAATCCCAGAAAACAAAACCTAGAATACCCCATCTGGGCTGGAAAAATCAGTATATTTCATCAGGTAAAGGGAAAAATACCCTGGCTGTGAATCAGCAGCGGGGTTTCGGATCGCAGCCAAAACAGGAGCTAAAAGGCAAAACCATATTCTCCTGGTCTCGGTTTAGGCTCTGGAGGCAGAGAACGCGAGAAGGGGGCGGGGGCGGGGGGCAGCGAGAACCGGGGAGAAGGGGGGCAGAAATGTATTTTTCATCAGCCAGTGTATAATTTATAAACAGCATTAAACAGTTTTTGTTTTCTTTTTCGTCTCTCCCGTGTATGGGCTTGGCCAGCAGTCAAGCCTGCATTAATTTCTGCTTTGGGTACAGTGTGTTCTTGGAGGCACATCTGCAAGCGACCATAAACTCTCTGGAATGCTGGCAGAACATCCAGGCCTGCCGGCAGGCCAGTGACGACACCACTCTGGGAAAAAGTTCGGGAAGCCGGCCAGATTCAGCCGGGAGGGAGGGAGAGGGCGGTGGAGAGCGCCTTCCCCTCCTCCGCCTGCGCCCCAGCAGCCACGAGGGCCAAAGGGAAGGCGGCCCGACCCCCACAGCCCATCTTAACCCAGACCTTCTGGGGCCCACCTGGGGGGATGCTGGGGGAGCCGGGGGAGGCCCGGGGGTTCTTCTTGGTTGTCTCCCGGCTTTACCCCGAAGGCAGAGGCCAAGCAGAAGGAGGGAGCGAGCCACAGGGAGTCAGCCGAGGGGACCCCGGGCTCGGAGCTCCCTGGATAACCGTCTCCTGCTCTCAGCAGATACGGGAGCCGGGAATGAGAAGAGGAAGCTGCAGGTTCTGAGAAACCACCTTTGCATCCTAAGATGCCTCTGTCGGGCGTGGGGACCAGCTCATACCCTCGGCCTCGAGGTCACAGGGCACCACCGGGCTGCCTTGCTCCGCTCACACTCTGTGTCTTTGAGAAGAAGGACCCTGAACTCCAAAGCTTGAAGTGCAACCCACAGAGCTCTGTCATCTCATATTTTTTTTCTCCTTCCATCCGATCGGGCTTGGGGAAAGCACGAGAGAACCAGTCTGGTTTCTGGCCCTGACCCCTCCTCCTGTCCTTTCCCTGCCAGACGGCGACCCGGCCCCAGACGCACCATGCTGCTGCTGGAATCAGAAAACCTGTCACCCGGAGACCGCGTCCTTCCCCAGCGGCTCTGACTGGTACCAGGAGGTTCCTCAGTGGCCAGGCTCATGGTGCCCCGAGAAGGGCGAGGAGGCTGGGACGTCAGAGGAAGGCCGTGTGCCCCTAACCAGTGCCAGACGCACAGGGCACGCCACCCTCCGGCCATGCCCCTCCGGCCTTTCTCCCAGGGCCTTAGAGTACGTCGGAAAAGCCCAAGCGTCTCTTCTGTTCCAGAGGGAACTGGTCCCCTTCCCCAGCCGGTCTCCCCGTGGCTTTTGGGCGCTCTACATCAAACGCAAATAATTTTGCAGTTTAAAGCCCTCGCGATCAACCTTGCCCCATCCCTCCCTGTAAACCGTCTCCCCACACTCCCACTCCCCAGCTGCACTGCACATGACCCAAGCAGGGGGGCGGCGGGGGGCCACCCAGGTCCTCTCACAGCCATTCTACCACCGGCTCCAAGCAGCCCCCTTCCTCCTCTGAATTCCTCCTAGAACTCCAGGCGCTTGGCACACACCACCTTTTTATCCCAACCTCACAGTCAAACATCTCTCCGACGAGACGTAAGTGCCTGGAGGGCAGGGGTGATGCCTGTTCTCCCGCGCGAGGCACACGGCCTGACAGATGATGCTCCCGGAACAGAAGCCGGCCACGGAGCTCTGTGAGCCTCTAAAGAGCGTGCGGCCAAGGCGAAAACAGGGCGCGCTCGCTCACCGTCCACCAGGACGGCAGGCCGAGCTGCCCGACGGGAAACCTGACCCGAGCAAATCGCAGAACCCACTCGACTCCTCACTCGGGTCTGTGGTTTCCGCCTGCGCCTCCAGAGTTAGGATGTTCCCCTGAGCGAGTCTAGGAGCGGCCACGAGACAGCGGGTCACAGGCGCTCCCGCAGGGGACAGGGCAGCACACGGTGGGCAGGAGACTGCAGGGCGATCCGGGCGGGTCTCTCTCCCCGTGTCCCGCACAAGCCACGCACGGCCCCGGAAAGAGCAGCTCTGTGGACACCCCAGGGCTCACTCGTCCCACCCAGGCCCCTCTGCCAAGGCTGGAGCCCTCCTGATCCCCAAACCCCCTCTGCGAATGCAGGGTCCGGACTGATCAACGGCGTCAGTTACCGGGTGGGGCGACTGTTCGTCGGTTTCGATGTATGACAATCACTGGGTGCGTCTCACGAACACTTGATTAGTGGACACACTCAAATCGAAATCAAAACGTCATCTACACTGAACGGTTCACTTCCACCACGCAGGGTCTTAAAAAGAGACAAGAAAGAGAAAGAGAAAGAAAGCTGTCTCCGAGAAGGGCCTCCTACAGAGCCAGCTCCCAACTAAGCAAATGCTCAGTTTCAGCACAACGGAAACGGCTTTAGGAGAGTAGATCGGGTCTTCTCACGGCCTCGAGCTCACACAGGCCCACCTCCCTGGATGGGGGACGCGGAGCAGAGGAGGGAGACGATTCGAGAAAACGGAGAGCTGGGAAGCAAGCTATCGTCTCCGCCGAACCCGACCAGGCCTGTTCTCAAGCATCCGAGAAACTCCTCCTTGCCTCCTCCTTCACCCCACCCCTACCAGATGAGAAAAAAAAATTAATCGTGTATGATGACAAACTTGGCTCGGCACTCACTGTACACACTGTACCCACAAGGCTGGCGCCCGGCCAGGCCTGGCCCCGTGCCAGGACTACAATAACAAACACGGGCCGCGCTCGCCAGGAGGGGGGCAGCGCGGAAGCGCAGCTCCGCCGAGAGGGGGAAGCAGCGGGAATGAGCCCGTCCAGGACCGCAACCACACGGAGGGGAGGCCAGGAGCATCCTGACCCCGAGCGAGCGGGCCGGGCTCCCTTCCCCACGGCCCACCCCCTTCTCAGAGCATGGTCCCCGGACTCTGGAACCGCTGGCGTTCTGGGAGGCTCTGCCCTGCTGCCCTGTGAACGGGGTCCGCGCCGCAGGCCCTCGGGGGCCACCCCGCTGGGGGCTCCCCCCACGGAGCCTTCGGCACCAAGAAAAGCTGGCCATCTCGGTGACCGTCTCCTCTCAGACCTCGCGCAGCTCTGCTGCCGTGAGACGCAGGGAGGACCTGGGCCGGGCTGAACTCGGCCTCTGCCACTGAATCCGTGAAAAGAGCCGGCAGCCCTGGCCCAGCCCTCCGACCCCTGCCCCCTGACCTGGCCGGGTTCGCCAGGGGCCTCGGGCGGGGCGGACAAATCAGGGTGTGCTCTAGCCTCACGAAGCCCCTGCTGCGACTTCATTTGCAGCCGTCCTGGCCCGGGGCTGGGGGGCCGGGGGGCTGGGGGCGGCGAGCGGGTTCAGAAGGAGAGAAAACAGGGAAGAGACAGAGCAGAGCTGACGCGGGCGGAGGGTTACCTGCAAGGGTGAATGCAGGCCCTGCTGGGAAGACCCATCCCACCTCCCCCGGCACCGAGGCCCCTCTCACGGGGCGGTGGGCAGCCAATGCCGGAGGGCTGGACCCTCCGCACACCCCGACTTCCAAAGCTGCTGGCGCGTCCGTACGAGGCCACGGGACCCCGAGGGGCACCTCCGGGCTGACGCACAGCCCTCCTCTGTCTGAAGCGGGGCTCGGGCCCCGCTGAATGTGCGTGAGCGGCCCTCCCTCCGTGCTGCCCCCACTGCTGGGTGCGCCTCCTGGCCGAGCCCGGCTAGGGCGGCACAGCCCGCACGGGCCAGCGGGCTCCCGGCGGCCTCCAGGGAGGCCCTGAGACGCTTCCCTCTGCAGAAGAGACCCGGAGGGAGACTGGCCTTCCCTGAGTCCCCCGGCCCCCAGGCTGTGGTCGTCCATTCGCCCGTATCTGCGAGGCTCCAGCAACGCGCCACGAAACGCACTCCACGCAGGAGGACAGACCGGGTCCCCAGGCAGCTCGCGCCAGGCTGCCAGGGGGACAGAGGAGAAGGGAGCCCACTGTGCGTCCGCTAAGTGCTGAGTGTCTAACGGGGGCCTCGCGTTCAGGCTCAGAGGGCTTTCTTGTCCAAGGCAGCTCGCGCCAGGCTGCCAGGGGGACAGAGGAGAAGGGAGCCCACTGTGCGTCCGGCTAAGTGCTGAGTGTCTAACGGGGGCCTCGCGTTCAGGCTCAGAGGGCTTTCTTGTCCAAGGCAGCGCACGCCAGGCTGCCAGGGGGACAGAGGAGAAGGGAGCCCGCTGTGCGTCCGGCTAAGTGCTGAGTGTCTAACGGGGGCCTCGCGTTCAGGCTCAGAGGGCTTTCTTGTCCAAGG
>PVHT021183653.1:1317164-1392426 GCA_004024745.2 Catagonus wagneri | reverse complement strand
CAGGGGGACAGAGGAGAAGGGAGCCCGCTGTGCGTCCGGCTAAGTGCTGAGTGTCTAACGGGGGCCTCGCGTTCAGGCTCAGAGGGCTTTCTTGTCCAAGGCAGCTCACGCCAGGCTGCCAGGGGGACAGAGGAGAAGGGAGCCCGCTGTGCGTCCGCTAAGTGCTGAGTGTCTAACGGGGGCCTCGCGTTCAGGCTCAGAGGGCTTTCTTGTCCAAGGTCACCTGGTCAGGAAGGGGACGCCAAAATTCCTGATCCTGACTCCCAAGTAGGGGGAGATAAGTCAAGTCCATAAATAACGATAACGCGGACAAGTAAGATGGCGCCCAAAGACAGCTTCAGATAAAGAGACAGGGACCCCAGAGGAAGAGAAGCCGGCACCGCTGCTTCTGGTGGGAGGGACCTTGGACAATCCGGGAGGACTGGGGCAGGACGCTCCCGCAGAGGGAAGGGGCCGTTCCACGCCGAGCTCGGAAAGCAGCCGGGTCGGTCTGCACGCGGAGTGCGGTGACAGGCGAACGCATCTGGCGAGCGCACCAGACTCGAGGAAACCGTAGGAGACAGCGAGCTCACCGGGCTGACTTATGGAGACGGCGAGGAAGCCTAAGCACAGGCCCTTCTACCCACATGCAAGGGTCCCACACCGTGTGGTTCAAGACCACACGGGGGCCTGGAGCAGAGAGCAAAAGACGGAAGACCCGCACTCAGCTTGGGGAGGGCGGCCAACAGCTCACGACCCCCCGCCCCCGGCCACGGGACCCAAACAACCCGCGAAGATGAAGGGGAGCAGAAGATCAGAGGTGCGAGTTAAAGAACCAAAAAGAAAAGAGCACACGGGCACCGAGCAGACGCCAAGCACAGGACGCCCGGACTTGGGGCCCACGTGGGCGGGTCCGGGGAGAGGGTTGGCCTGTGGAGCCCGGGGGTGGGGGGCCCCACGGGAAGGAGGGACGGGACATGAAGACGTGGGGACACCGGGAGACAGCCGCCCGGTGCGGGCCCTCCCTGGATCTGGAGGAGGGAGAGTGGGAAGCGAGGAGCCAGGCCCCTCACACGGGGCCGTGAAGGCCGGGGACGGAGGCGGCACCCCAGGCGGTGCAGAGCCCGGACGCTGGCGGCGGGGCCGGGGCGCGCGGACGCGTGATGGAGGCCGGACGGTCCCCGACAGGTGTACGGGGGTGGGAACACTCCAGAACAACAGCTTCGGGACTGGGGAGAAGGGAGGAAGGTGGAAGCAGAGGCAGCGCACACCTGTTAAACCTCAACTGTACGGACGTGTGTTAAACACGGGCTGTAGGGCAGAGGGCGTGCTGAGACGCCCTTCCCACGCGTTCTCTTAACCACTTGACAGGAGTTAGCAACACCTGCCCTTCAGAGATGCGGAATCGGGGTTCAGGAGACAGGTCTGCCTGAGGTCACCCAGCACGCGTCACAGACAAGACGTGACCCTGTTTCACCTGCCCGACCCCAAAGCCTAGGCTCGTTTACAGACTCCGAACCACCAACCACCTGGAGGGCCAGCCAGGGGAAGAAGAGCAGACATTGGCACTGGACTAGACGGGAGAGCGCAAGCCCAAATAAAAAGACAGCCCGCTCTCTTCTCTCCCAGAATGTGAGCCCAAGACTGAAAGGCAGGGAGTTAGAGGGAAAAGAGACCTGGCCCTGCGGGCAAGTGCGGAGGCCTCCCAAGCCGAGCCCAGGTGGCCCGCTCGGCCCGAAGCAGCAGCCCCGGACCCGCTGAACCCCTCCCTGCACCAAGGACACCTGTCGAGCTGCAGGCCAGTGCCCTCTCCCCTCTCCGTGCCCCGTGGGGGCAGAGAAGCTTGGCTCAAATCGGAGCGAAAACACCAGCAGCCGCAGAGTCAACCCTGGCAGAATTGGATAAAATTAACTTGCAAAAGACAGCACGCTGTAACTAGCTTTGTATTCCAACCTTTCTATATCTATTTAATTAAAGGCTCCTGTATAATGTGAACCCAATAGTCAGATTCATTAGACAGCGAGAACCTAATTCCACAACTGCTCTGCTAATGAAACCGCAGCCTGCTTTGGAAGGTGGCTCACGCAGGGCGCCGGGCACCGATAGGGTCCCGGGACGCCCAGCAGGGCGGGAGGGTGGGTCGGGACGGACGCCGCTCCCGGAGCCTGAGGGAGCGTCCACGGGACCAGGCAGACCGAGGCCCAGCGGGCCGTGGGGACATCCGCGCTCTGCGTGGGGGCACGGGCGGGCAGGGGTGGCTGCCTGCGCTTGGGGGGCCGGTCGGGGCATCCCCGCCTACCTGAATGAGCCAGTAAGTGCATTCTCAGTCGCAAACTATCCAGGAACCGCTTTCCGCAGAGCTCACACCCGTACGTCTTCATCCCGCTGTGCAGCTTCCTGTAGGGAAAGGAAAAGACAGGTTGCTGCCGCCCTGGCTGGACAGAAAGCAGGCCCGCCCCCACCCAGGGGCCCTGCAGCCCTCATTCCGGCAGGTGAACAGGAGGAAGGGACACGGAGGGTGTCAGGGCTGCAGGCGGGCGAGGATGGGGACGTGGCCTGCATCCACAGGAAGCCCGAAGCCCCCTTTCCCAGGGACGGCTGCCAAGGAGGCACGTATTTCTGGTCTTGTCCGAGGGCTGGGAGAACAGGACCCTGCCTCCTGCTCCACCCTCTGGCGCAGAGACCAAGAGAACCACCGGACTCGGTTTTGGAGGGAGGAAGAAGAAGCACCGGGGCAGTAAGAGACGTAATCCTCAGCCGGACAGCACGGACCGCGCACGGGGCCGCCGGGCCTGCACGCGCCTCGCTCCCAGCACGGCCCGCGCTGCGCTGCAGATGTGCCTGGCTCCCAAGGGATCCCTGACCCAGGAGAGCTTCACCCGAACCTCTGTCTCTGCACCTGGACCCCCACCCCTCCCCTCTCTCCTTCTCTGTTTCTCGCACCCCCAGCCCCCACCCAGTGACAGGCACACAGTAGGCCCTGAAGAAGCTTATTGATGACTGGACACCTTCATGGACACTAGATGCTCGTCCCAGGTGCTCTGAGAGCCGCAGTCACTCCCCGACACACGCAACCTCCCCGCAGGCCCAGCTTTGGAAGCGCCTTCCTCCTGCTCCTTGCCGGAGGCTGGGCCTTGGCAGAAAGAGAGCTCTGAAGCACCGGATAACGCCGCTCTACAACTGGAAGGGCGCAGGAGTCGCTCTGGGCTTTCCCAGGGACCTGCACGCACGTCACCTCATTGCACCACCCTTGCCACGCTGGGAGGCAAACTTGGCACAAGTGATCACATCACCCCAGGGGGCCAGAGACCTCTGTGACCACTGCTCACGGGCCCAGCCTGCCCAGCGTTCCCATCCCAACCCCCGACCTGGGCCTTTTCCCACCGGACCCCACCGCTCAGGCAGGAGCCAGCAATGGAGCCGGGCAGCTGCGGAGAAGCAGGCGGCAAGTGGGAGGCCGTGAGAGGCACAGCCAAGACTCTGAGCTGCAGGCTGGAGTGAGGGCCGTCTGGCCCGCAGCTCTGACTTTCCTCCCACCCACACGCTTGTTTTCAGGACTTTAGTGCCTCTGCCAAGTGCAGGATCCACAGCCACCCTGTCTCTGCGTCTGGCCCACTCCCTCCCCAGGGGCCTCTGCCCGGCAGGCAGGCAGTGGCAGCCAGAGGCAGGTGCTGAGGGCAGTGGGGCCAGCAGGTGGGCACCCTCAGAGCCACCAGCCCAGTGCCATCAGGTCGCTGATGTGTCATGGCCACGGTCAAAGGCTGAAGAGCTGCCAGTACCAATGTGAGACAAATGCAGGTCAGGAGGGGCTGCTTATACACTGGGGCCAGCAGTGCCCAGGTCTGGGCCTTGGTACCCAAATCATGACGACTAAACCGAGCCACCCAGGGCCAGCACCTTTCAAAGCCCCTAAGAACCCAGCGGTGCATCAAAACCCTGTGGGCCCAGACTGAGTCAGCCCAGTCTAGCGCTCAAAGACGGCATGTGTGTGTGCAGCTTCTGGTGGCTGTCCCACCCAGTCCCCTTCGCAGAACTCTTTCTCAATCCCAGTTTTGTTTGCTTGCTCACCCTGTCCCCCTTGCCAAAGACAACAAATCCTTTCTCAATCGCAAGTGCACACAGGCCCCCATCCCTGACAGTGCAGTGCGCCCGCCCGCATGCTATCTGATTCCCAGCTGAGGCTGATCCGTCCCAATTGAGAAATAGTAAGAGTACAGAACATTTTCACCGAACAGTCTTAACTCTAAATATATTTCACAATGCTGGGCACTGGGACATGCCCTAATAGCATTCTTGGCAAGCATGTGCTAAAATATGTACCCGGGCATATATTTATGTGTGTGTGTGTACGCAGCACACAGTACCTGAGTGTCCCTTCCCAGGCATTTGCTTTCCTGAGAGCTGTTCCATGGAAAACATGGAAAACAGAGCAAAAGCTCTGTTTCTACATAGTTCCATAGGGGACTCTCATGCACAGGTCCATGTCAGGCTGGGTGGACAGAACAGCAAAAGCTTTTCTTTTTTTTGTCTTTCTAGGGCCGCACCCACAGCATACGGAGGTTCCCAGGCTAGGGGTCAAATCGGAGCTGTAGCTGCTGGCCTACACCACAACCTGGGATCCGAGCCGCGTCTGGGACCTACACCACAGCTCACGGCAATGCCGGTTCCTTAACCTACTGAGTGAAGCCAGGGATCAAACCTGTGTCCTTACGGATGCTAGTCAGATTCGTTTCTGCTGAGCCATGACAGGAACTTCCTAAAACTCTATTCCTACGTGGCTCCACAGGGGACGCTCACGCACACGTTCACAGCCAGGTTGGGGGGACAGCAGCATACGGGTCCCAGTCTTATTTATCTCCATCCTTTTCTTCGCTAATGATTTCTTGGCTTCCAGGGTCGCCCGCCTCTCAGCAGGGGACTGCTGGGAGGACAAACACCCACGCAGACTTGTTTTTCCCGAGAACGAGGAAGTGGCCCGTCTTAGGTTTCAGCGGCCGCCCCCAGGAGAAGCGCCCCCAGCCCCAGACTCGCATCTCCCCTTCCTGCAGACCACGGATCAGGTCTCTCACCCCAACGAACACTCTCCGGGTAACGCCACTGCCTTCTGGTTTGGCGTGAACGGCTTTGCCCGGCAGCTGGCGTCAGTGGCTTTCTTGACCCGCTGGACTGGGGTGGTAGGTAAGGTGAC
Organism: Catagonus wagneri; assembly: GCA_004024745.2. Lineage (NCBI taxonomy): Eukaryota > Metazoa > Chordata > Mammalia > Artiodactyla > Tayassuidae > Catagonus > Catagonus wagneri. The sequence goes on along the minus strand of PVHT021183653.1, from coordinate 1,387,259 downwards.
GCCCTCCCGCCCGCTGGCACGGAGGGAGCAGGGCGCGGGCAAGGGTGCCAGGCGAGCAGCCCGGTTTTTGTCCCCCTTCACCATCAGCTGGCTTTGGGACCTTGGACGAATCACGTCAGCACGACCTCTCTTCACTTCTCTGAAGTTATGCATGACATCAAGGTTTTGCATTCTCATGGAGCCCAAACCGGACCAGTCGCAAGTCTTACCCTTTACGGGGCCTCCAAGGCACCCTGTGAGGGCCCCTGCTTTTCTAACAGTTCCTCGTTCCGCTTGTGTGATGTCTCAGGACACCTAGCCATCAGGCTAGCACGGCCCGCACACCAAGCTGACACCCATGCTCAGAAATCTACTCACTTTAAAACCTGCTAGTCCAGATGACCGGGGCTCCTCCTTCACCCACCTGCGGTCTATCTTTCAGTGAGAGAAACTTCCAGAACCCATGGCCGGCCTTTCTTTGGAACCATTCTGCTGCCATGCACCTTCGGCCTTTCAAGACATGAGTGTCCCCCCGCCCGATCTTCGAGGTGGGGTGACAGCCTGTACCTGACCCACTAACTCTGTGCCCCGTGCAGGTTCCTAGAGGTGAGCGTGGCTTCAAGTGACCCCCCACCATGTGGTTCGAGGACAAAGGTGCTGCCTCCCTGGCAGACAGACGAGGAGCAAGTGCACAAAGTTCAGAAGAGGACAAGGGGATACTTTCCGGGCCAGGACTTCAACCGAGCCCGGCGCTGGCTTGCCCATCCCCTTATTGCTATCGATCAGACACCAAGGGCCGTGGAGACTTCTAACTGGAAGGGGAGGGAGATGGCAGGGAAGAATCCGAGCGCATCCGAGGGCCACCAACAGACCTTCTAAGACAGTCTGCGGAACGGCCAACGTGGCGCCAGAACTCCAGCTGGCTTCCGGAGTAAGAGTCCAAATCGTACTCAGGGTCTGTCATTCCGACCACAGCACCCACCGCCTCCGCCACCGCACGAGGCCGCTTGCAAAGCATTTTGATGAAAACGGACATTCTTTCCTCCCCCTTCCTCCTCCGCCACACGCACTCACACTTTCCCAGTCCGGCCCCGCCTTTTCACGAGGTCGGGCCGCTCGCGGCCGTCTGAGGTCAGCAGCCTCCACGGCGACGCTGCAGAGGAGGACGGCTGGGGCGTCTTCGCACCTCTCCGGTGCCGCCTCGGTTTTCGCGCTCTCTTCCCTGAGAAGCAGCCCTGCCGCAGGGTTTCGAAAGTAACCCGGCTCAAGATGGCCCAGGCCCCTCCACACTCTATTCAGGGGGGACCCACCCTGCACGTGCTTCAGGGCCCCAGCCCCACTCTCGGGGAGTGGGCGCAGGTGCTCCCCCAGCCCCGGGGCTGCCCGAGCGCAGGCCACACCCGGCCCACCCTACGCTCCCCCTGAAGGTAACAGATTTTCACGCCGGTCCAGAAAGACAAAACGTTCACCTCTAACAGGCTCCTAGCTATCTTCTCAAGAGAACTGAATCACTATGAGAAATCAAAAGTCAGCCAGCACGAACCTTTTAACAAGCGGAGAGAAGGACAGGCTCCTTCCTGATTCAGCCACACGCCTCTCACAGGAAAAACCAGGCTAGCAACACACACGCTCACTCAAACCACTTCTGTGCTCTTGTGAGTCTGAACATTCATAAAGAATTTTGCTTTAGACTGGAAACTATAAATGGCAGGAGCCACGCTGGTTCTTCCTTCCCTTCCTGGGGCCTGGTTTAGAAGCAACTGGTCAGCTGCTAAAGGAATGCCTCTAGCTGAGGTGGGCTCTAGGCATCTTGCTTTCATCTTTACACTATTCCTGGTGCACACACACGATGGAACACTACTCAGCCATAAAAAAGAATGAGATGATGCGCTCTGCAGCAGCACAAAGGGACCCAGAGACTATCCTACTAAGTGAAGAAGGTCAGATGATGAAGGACGAATATTATATGTTATCAGTTATAAGTAGAATCCAAAAAAATGATACAAATGAAATTATTTAAAAAATAGTAACAGACATCACAGACACAGAGAACAAACTTACAGTTACCAAAGAGGAAAGGCGGCTGGGAGAGGGATAAATTAGGAATTTGGGAGTGACATATACACTATATATATAAAATACATATAGCGTATATAAAATATATACAATGTATACACTATATATAAAAAGATAAACAACAAGGACCAACTGTACATTGTATAGCACAGGGAACTATACTCAGTATTTCACAATAACCTATATGGGAAAAAATCTGGAAAAAGAATATATACACAAATAAATGAATCACTTTGCTGAACACCTGAAACTAACACAACATTGTGAATCAACCATACTCCTATTTATTTATTTATTTATTTGTTTGTTTATTTACTTATTTATTTTAAAGAACACAGTTCCAAGGCCGAGAGCGCCACGGGCAGCCCCCAAGCAGAGCTGGACCCGGTCCCGTGCTCCGTGAAGTCCACACAGGGAAGGCCAGTGGCCACGCCACAGCGGCCTAAAGCCTGAGCTTCAGGCCAGCCTCCCGTCCTCAAGGCGAGTCTCTGTCTCCCCAGTCCAGCCGAACACAGCAGCAGAATAAGAGACAGCAGGGACAGACCGAGGCCAGCCCCACCCTCCCCACCCTCGGGCTCCAGGGCGACCACCACGGCTGGTCCCTGAGGGGCTCCCTCTGTATGCCGGCTCTGCAGGAGAAGCTCGGCACATCTGCACCCCACACTGAGGGGGAGAATCCTAGAAGAAGGGCCGGCAGCAGTGCTGGCCTGAGAGAGAGGGCTTCAAGGCCCAGGACGGACCGTGAACTTCTTCCCAAGTTCCCCTGCCCAGAGGCCAAGGGCAGTGAGAACAGACCACGAGCCAGGGCAGGTCTAGAGAGGGAACTCTGCTCCAGCAGCCGGAGGGCCGTGCTCCTCGCCCTCCTCCCCGGAAGAGGACAGCGCCTGCCCGGGGTCCCGAACACTGGGACCCGTCACGGGGGAGAGCGAGTGAGACGGACCACCCACCTCTCAGTGAGGAAAGACGCAGTGGCGGAGTCCCCTGCCCCACATGCACAAGTCACCTCGATGCTTGAGCTTGCTGCTTTCCGACCCCATGACCGTCAACTTGATCCACTCGGTGTTTCCAGGGGCTCCCAGGCCAGACAACAAGACCGGGGACTCGGGGGGTCAGCTCCAAACCACGTCTAAACGAGCCTCTTCTCTCAAAAGCGTGCTGACCCAGGTCCTCTACTTACCCTGGGAACCCGGCCCCTGCAAGCCTCGGGCTCCCCTCCCGAGCAGGACCTGCCGGCTGGCCAGGACACGCTGCCGGGTCCCTTCACGGGCTCCGACCCCGGTCCCGGGCTCCAGGGCCGCAATGGCTCCCCAAGCCCGTGCTAAGAGAACCTCACCTGGCCTCACTCACTTCTCCGGGCAGGAGCAGAACTGAGAGCGGAAAGAGCTGACGCCCTTCAGTAACCGGTCCCCTCTGCTTCTCCAGACCATTAAGCTCAAAACGCACTACCCACGTCCACCGACCTTCCACCCAAACGGCAAGAGGAAGGCCAGACAGTCAGTGACATTCTGGGCTCAGATGTTAAGAGAAGAGGCACACAGAAAGTTACTAAGCAACCGGGGATTTACCCCCAAAAGCCACTTCCAGGGAGAGTACAGGGGTTCCCGAACGCGGTCCAGGCGCCTGCATTTTCTCCACATGTGGTACCGGGGGCCTCCTCCCTAAGCCGGGGGGGGTCCCCCACAGGACATCTGGGACGCTCAGGGAATCTTCCTTACCTTCTAAGGGCGACAAGGTACCTTCTCAAGGTAGGACTCTTACTGCTGCTGGAGGGACTGACGCAGTCCATCCCGTGGTCAGCAGTCATATCCAGCGTCATCCTCCTCCTGCACCTTCTGGAGTATCACGTCCGCAATTCTGGACTAAAGCCATTTACGAGTTCTTCAAAACCGTAAGCTCCTGGAGGACCAAGGAACCGAGTCTCTATTTTCACCTCCCAAGCCCTCAGCACAGACGCAGGCGGCCAGAGCACACCCTCAAGAAGCCACTGCTGGTGAAGCAGCCGCTGACCATCCCAAGACAAAGGGCTACGGGACCACTGAAATCCAGCTCGGGGCGGCCCGGCTTCCGAGAGGAGGCCTGGAACCCTCAGGGAGCAAAAGAAAGGAGAGTTCCAATCTCAGTTAGGGAGTGGGTCATGTTCATTTTCTCAGGGCATAAACAGGGAAGATGATCCTTTTACCTACTTTTTTTTTTTTTTAAGTTGAGATTAGACAGTCATTTGACAAGCTGTGAATGCTTAGCCGGTATTACCACAAATTATCCTTCGAGCAATCGAGTTCGTTGCTCTCTGACTAGTCAATATTAATAAACATTACCGAATGCTTTTACAACACAATTTATTTTTTAATACAGCTCTTTATGTATGCCATAAAGTAAATATACCAATAAAAGGCAAGGATTTCAAACAACAGATTTAAAAAAGCAGCCAAGAACAAACAGAGGGCTCGTTAACACCTTCCGTGCTGCAGAACGGCGGGGCGGCAGGCAGGCGTACAGCAGGGGCCCCTCTCCTGGAAACCCGGACCCAGGGGCCGTGGAAGATGGTGGCCATTTGCTTGTTCCCGAGCCTTTGAAAGCGAGGAAGGGCAAATCCCAAAGAAGGCCCGTTTTCTCAAGTATCTAGACCGGGTGCAGCACACTGACCAAAATACTGGCCTGGGGTGCGGGACCCAGCGCTCACTCCGGCTCTGCCAGGAGCCATCCATGTGACTTCGGTCAAACCCCAAACCCTCCCCGTCTGCACGCTGAGGCTCGCAACAACGCAAGAGCTGAGTTAGATGACTTCGCTGGTCCTCCCCAATCAGGCTGATGACACCGAAAGGCCGTGGGGTTGACAGGAGTCTGTACAAGCAAGACTAAACCTTCCTGAAGCATCTCTATCAGATTCATCCCCTCAAGCTCTGTCACTGAGCCCAGAAGACAAAGGGCCCCAGTGCACCTTCGCTGAACGAATGAACAAACGAACACGAAAGGGGATTCAAGGAGGGGGAAAAAAAGGTAGAGTTGAAAAAAAAAAGACGGCCTCCGCGCGCACGAGCACACCCCCCCCCAGTACAAGGACAGTTGTCCCTGTTGTCTGGAAGAGAAGACCTCCTTGGGGTTCCCGGAGAGCCCTGCATCCGCCTTGGCCTGGGATCAAGGCCAGCCTGGAGCTGACTACAGAGCGCAGGCAGGAGCTGTCCTGAGCTTGAAAATACGAGGAAGGACGATGGCATTCCCCGGGGCCATAGCCACACCAAGTACAGTGCTTTTGGATAAGGCTGCCTGAGAGCGCCGAAATGCGACATCAGAAATGACAGAGGGCCCCGCTAATCTGCCCGCAGCAACTGCTCCAAGAAGGAGCTTCAGGGCTGTCCGGCTCCAGGAGGCCTGGGCTTCTGGCTGTCGGGGACCCGGTCCTTTGTTTTAAAACACCGAGTTCTCCTAAGTCATTTATTTGAAATATCTCTATCAACAAATTCCACCAGGAACAAAAGTTTCCCATTTGTGTGCCTGGCTATAGGGTGATCTTATCGCACACAATCTCATACAGTCTCTTTCAACAAAGGTCTCAGCGTGCTTATCTGCGAAGCTCCTGGTAGCCAAATATGACTGAAATGTTCTATTTGTATTTATGCTCACTGGATTAAGGAGATGTTGCAAAACTGCACAAAAACCTGGCAGATGTAAGCAAGGTATTACAGCCCGGCCAGTTAAGATCTGAGGGAAAGGAATCAATACACACTTTTGTTGTTTTCTTTCTTTTCTTCTTTTTTTTTTTAAGAAACCTGGAAAGTTGTACTTTTAGAAAAGGGAAGAGAAAAAAGAAGAAATGCCTTAAGATTTATAGCTTCTCAGAGCTTTTTCCAAACCCCAAACAGGGCACCGTGATGCATGCTTGATGACGTCAGCCCCAGGGAAACAAAAATAAATCCAAAACATTCTCTCCAGATCCGAAAAGGCCCTATAAGGGAACTGAACTATGCTTATGGATGAATAGCATTTTTGCTTTCTCTCCCTCTCTCTCTCCCATATGAGGCTTTCAACTGGCACAAACAGCCAATTTCTGGGAAAGCCCTTTTCAAAAAGCTGCAGATTCCTCCTAAATCTTCCTGTTTTGCTTGGGTATGTGGAGGCAGCGGCATCTTCTGGTTATCAAAACTCATGTTGACATGTTCTCAACTTAGCCGGGAAGCCAAAATGCTACCTTCAAATCCCACAGACCAGCCATGGATCCCCAGAGACTGTTGAAAATAACTGAGGTTTATTAAGGGCCTAAGAAGAAGGAATTAAACTCTTCTGAAAATCTCCTTAATGTATATTGCCTCATTCTGCTTTAGTACACTGAAAGTTGAATTACTTTTTTGTTTTGTTTTGTTTTGGTCTTTTTGTCATTTTAGGGTCACACCTGCGGCATGTGGAGGTTCCCAGGCTGGGGGTCTAATTGGACCCGTAGCTGCCGGCCTACACCACAGCCACAGCAACGCAAGATCCCAGCCGTGTCTGCAGCCTACACCACAGCTCACGGCAACACCGGATCCTTAACCCACTGAGCGAGGCCAGGGATCAAACCCGCAACCTCATGGTTCCTAGTCGGATTCGTTAACCCCTGCGCCACGCACGACGGGAACTCCTGAATTACTTTTCTATGAGGATTCGGATCTTGAGAGCTATCATTCTGAACATCCGTTATGAACACAAGAGAGCAGAGCGGGCAGGTGAACCTGCATGGACACACGAAAGTCACTGTCATTTTATTGAAAAAAAAGGCCAAAGCCCAAGAGCCACTTCTTTGTTGGTTCTTTTGCTTCTTTCTTCTAGAAAAATGCAAAAAAAAAAACAACCCCAGCAAACCCTAGTCAACTGAGATCGTATAATAAAAACGCCAATGCAATTACGGAGCCCATCTGACTCTGAAAGGGTTTGGCGACCGTCATCTCGACCACGGTGTGTTTGGGGAGGAGAAACTGAGGCCGAGAGACTCAGCATCCCGTGCAAGAAGGCAGAGGCCCTCTCACCTCCGGATCCACAGTCACGCCTGCCCACCCGAGAGTAACCCCCACCCACGCACCCGGCCGTCCCCTCACTGCCTGCCCCAAAGGCGCTGGAAAGCCACCAGCAGGAGAGGAGACGCTGAGAACACACCCAGGATTCACCGGACCCTCGCGGGAAGGACGCAGGAACAGAGGAGCCACTCAGAACACCGGTGAGTCCAATGAGGGCACCCAGAGTCCAGGGCAGGCTGGGTCTCGAGGGACCCGCTCCGACCGGGAAGACCTCGGGAAGGCGCGCCGCCTCACCCCTCCGCTGCTTAGCGTCCGCCAAGCACCCACCGTGTGCCTGGTTCTGGCAAAGGCAGACTGCACGTGAGCCGCGCTCCATCTGGGTGGGTCCCTATCAGCATTCTGCTCCAGCACTGCACTCACCGATTTCCTTTCTAGCCCGTAACATGATTTATAGGTATACATTGGGTTTTTTACTAGCATTCCTGATCTCAACCAGACTTTAAGCTACATGAAGGCAGAAACCATCTGCCGTGTCCTCAGAGTCCGGCACAGGGCTTCGCACAGCGTAGGCTTACATTTTTTTTTTTTTAAATCACTGCTTTATTGAGCTTATCTACATACCATAAAATTCACCCTTTGGAGGTGCAGCTTTTGCTGGTTTTTAGTATATTCACAGAGCTGGGCAACCATCACCGTTATCTAATTCCAGGCCACTTCCAGCACCCCCAAAAGAAACCCTACCCATTAGCAGCCACCCCCCATTCTCCTGCACCCCGGTCCCTGGCAACCATTAACCCACCTATCTTTACTACGGATTTGCCTCTGCTGACCGTTTCACGAGCTGGAGTCACACACGAAGCCTTTTGTGTCTGGCTTCTTTCACTTAGCATAGTGTTTGCAAGCTTCACCCACGTCGCAGCCGCACCAGTACTTTACTGCACGTTATGCCTTTGTCTGTTCACACACCACATCTAATTCTCCATTCACCAGCTGATGGCCTTTGGCTTGCTTCCACCTTTTGCCGATAATAAACAGCGCTTCGGCTGTGAACCTCTGTGTGCAAGTTTTACCTGTGGACACGCGCTCTCTCGGCTCCCGGAGACGTGCCCGGGAGTGGGCTTGCTGGTACCTGTACCTGCGACCGCTTGAGGTCACGCTCTTTTCCAAGGGTGCTGTACCATTTTACCTTCCCAGCAACGGAGCATGAGGTTTCTGGTTTCTCAGCACATTTTGGGGGTAAATGAATACATGAATGAAAGTTCCTTCTGCGCTAAAAGCCTGCAGAAAAGGAGATAAATTTCCAAGGCCCCTGTGGTAAGCGAGCATCTTCATCTGCAGGCATGACAGGCCACACGTTTAACAGAAACCCCCAAAGAAGGTTATTCCTGTTTAGTTCATTCTAGAGAGAGAAAACTGAATAAAAAATGAAGACGAGGAAAGTAAACCCCCAGACCGCTCCCAGGGGGCTCCACCTTCGCCTGGGTTTTCAACCCCCGCCCCGCACCCCGCATCCAGACTCAATAATTTAATAACACACACGCCTTAAACTGATTTAGTTGACAAAATACGAGCAGGATTCCAGCTCAAGTGCAGCTGCCTCTGATTTGGTCAGCAATGAAGGGAGCTTCATCTGACAGCCCTGCTTGCCTATGACGGAAGTTTGAAAATATACTCAATAATACTTGAACCAAAAACACACACACCAACAAGACTCTCCCGGGCGAACCCAGGAGAGGCGGCCAAGGGGCTGAGGCCACGGGCGAGCCAAGAGCAGGCCGGGCGCTCGTTCGAGGGGGCGGGGGTGTCCCGAAGCCGGGCAAGAAGCTCTGCAAAGGGCTCCGCCAACTTCTTTCTCTCCCCTTTTCTTTCTTTGTCAAAGAAGGCAGCCGTGTTCTCTCTGCACAGACTCCTTGCAAAGAACAAACAAACAAAGGCTGGGACAGAGCAAGGCCCCTTGCAAGCTGCAGGTAATTAAAACGGCCTGTAACTGCCCCAGCAGCGAGCACTTCAAAGAGACAGTAATTCCAGCAATGGCCAGTCAAGACTGTGTGGTGTAAAAATTATGAGTTTTCCCAGCGGGGGGCTTTGTGTGAAAAGCACAGGGGTTGGTGGCACGGGGAAGGTGACCACACAGAGGAGGCGCACAGCGGTGTCCACACCGGGTACACGGAGGGCTGCGCGCGGGTGCAGGTGGGTGTCACACACGCAGGGGAGGGAGAGGGGCCGTGAGCACGCGTTTATCAGCCAAGATGCTCCTAGCGCGCGGGCACGGAGATAAAAGGAAAAAGAAAAGAAAAGCAGCAAACACGCATCGTCTCCCTCCGCCGGGCCGCGTTTTCACAGGGAGAAGTACCAGGCGGCTGGCCCGCCCCTAACCGGGAAGCCTGTGCGGGCCGAGCATGCGGGAAATGCCTAGTACCCAGGACTCTGGGCCCAGCTGACAGCCGCCCCGCACAGCCGGCTCTCTGGACAAGCTCGGACTTTCCATCTCACAGACGCACAGGCTTAGGACCACAGATCACAAGCTATGTGCTCTTAAAACAGAGGATGGAGAAATGAGAGTGACGCTTAACCTTGACTCTGACCGCCTCGCCTAAATCCCCCCAGCCACCTGCCTGGTGCCCCCCAACTCCGGGGATGCGGCGACCCCCCAGGGCGCGGAGCTGACGCACGCGACAATGGAGGCGGCGGCCTCAGCGCACAGGGACCCTGGCCTGGCTTTTTAACACACAGCACGGAGAACCAAAGTGACACAGCAGCGATCACCTGACCACAGTATCACACATCTTTTTCAAACAGCTGATCGCTAGGGTATTTTTGTCTGTGTTCTCCCTGTGGGACCTAAGAGCCACAAAGGGACACTGCGCCCGGCAGGGGTCCCTCCACTCCCGGAGCAGATCCGGCCTCCGTTTCATCGCATCGTTTACGTGCACGCCGCACCCAGAGCTGCTTGCTTGTCCGACTCCCCAACTAGATGGAAAACTACCCGAAGACAGACTCAGCCTCACTTCGCTGCAGGCTCCAGTCTCACTAAGGGCCTGGATCAGTGGGTGCTTGGGACATATTCTGGGGATGGGTGAGCGAGCGGGCATGTCTTGGAGACATGTGATTCCAAGCAGGACCGGGATGTGGTCTGCGTGAAATATTTCCTAGAGCCCGGTACCCAACTCTTCCTAACCCTCATCTAGTGGCTGAGACGCCACGTGGCCCGTGAAAAGGTGGGAACAAACCTGGGCTCGCCGGGGTGACAGAGAAATCAACGCTGATGCAAGCCGGTGGCTTTATTTCCCCCATAAACAAAACCAGGCTCTGCCTCCCTCCCCGCCCCACTCACTAAACCCCCCCTTGACATTGCTGGCTTTAAGCCTACACATAAAAACGTCCTTTAGCATTTTTATTTAATGAGCTTTCATTTGCACCCCCTCCCCTTCTTTGTAAAGGAGAAGGGAGAGTCCAGCTCCTAAGGGGGATGGGGAGAGGAAGCGAAGTGGAATCTTTTAAACACAGGTCATAACTTCGGGAACAGCTCTCACCCCGAGGACACCCCTGCCCCAGCCCCGCCCTCTACCAGCCCCCACAGCCAGCCAGCCTCCCTGCACCCCCCTCTCACCATTCCAAACAAGACGCATGGATTTTGGACATTTGATTACTTTTAAGTATATATTTTTCCCCTCAAATAGACTGAATACAATGGTTAGGAAATGTGACAGCAAACTATTCTGAGCCATTTATTGCCTTAATACCCACCTTTGTCCAACAGGCAGTTTTGACAACAGCGATAAATTCCAAATTTATGTCAACAGAGCATATGTTGAACACCTCATTTCTGAGCTAAAGCGGCACGCTGTCCTATAAATCACCGTTCTGTTTGAAATGAAAGTGGATTACAGGCCTGTGTTATTGAGCGGTTAGAGCCCTAGTCATATAAATCAGAACTTTTAACTCTAGGCAATCCGTTCCGCAATTAACTAAAGGGTACTTTGTCATTTCAAGGCTTGTGCACAGACTTGGCAGGGCTCAGAGCTACCGGGGAAGGGGGTGGGAAGGAAAAAGTAGCTTTTAGGCTACAAGGAAGGTTCTCGACTGCAGCGTCCATCACACCCCCCAGTGTCTGACAACCCCAGCCCCCAACACCGCAAGAACCTGCCATGATCGCACGCGGGCAAAGACAACCTTGTCATCAGAAGCTGCCACGACATCCTGAGCGTTTGTCACCAAGTGGCCTCTGGAAGCCCGAGTGCCCTCTCATTCATTCGTTAAGCATTTCCTGAGCCCGGGCCGTGTGCTGACCTTGTCTCGGGTGCTAAGATGATGCAGAGACCCGAGCGATGACGGCGGAATGCAAACGGCAGTATGCAGACGATGGAGAGGACGGAGACGATTACAAGAATGGTATGCAGACACATCTGAACACTTGCCACGTGCCAGGCAGTATTCTGCGCATTTTCTGTGGCTGGTGCCAAAACGCTGCCAACTACTCCAGGTTACAGGTATACAGGAGATGAACAGGTAAAGGTGGGCGGCGTGGCTGGAGGCGGCTTGAGGGCACGGGGAGACTGAGCTGGTCCTTTCAGGGGTTTGTGAGCTCTGAGGGGTTAGCGAATATTAAGAATGGAAAGGCCTCAGATAAGGGAGAATTCCACGTGATGGTGGCACCACATGAGCCAAGGCTGGCCAAGTCATGCCAGACTAGTCTCTGGGAATCTGGTGGGCCCATCCAGAGGGGTCAGGTGAGGACGTGGGCTGCAGAGGTCGTGGCGAGGGCCAGACTGTGCGAAGTCCCGAGACCAAGGCTGACTTTGATCTGAGCACTGTGGTCACTGCCGGCCACCGAGACCCTCCTTGAAACAAACAGTGGCGCCAGCTGGGAGTGGAAGGTGTGGGCGGGGACCACGGGGGAGCGGGCAGAGAAAAGTGCCCGGATTCTGTCTCAAGAATGAGGACATTTCCAAAGATGACAGTCAGGTCAGCCTTCCAGAGCAAAATGCCAACGCAACAGCCCTGCCACGTACACATCCGTCGGATACTTCTGTCCCCCAGGAAGGCATAAGAAGAGAAAGACTGCAAGAAACTGCCCGTGTCTCCCTGCCTGGCACAGGTGCCTGGCTCCGTGGACTACAAGTTACCAAGGCTGCTTCTGTTTGCGACCCAGCAGCAACGTCCATCCAATTAAACAGGCCGCTGGCCGCCGATGCGAGTGCAGGTGGCAACAAGCAGGCGCTGGGCTGCGCTACTTCTTCCTCCCGGTCATCTCGAGCTGGCTACCAAGCAGTGTGGCGGGGAGCAGTATCCAGGCCCCCTCGCCTTCACGAGCCCAGACAGGCTGAGAACCCATCAGTGAAAGATACAACGAACCGCAGGACAACGACCTCCCCAAAGCTTGCTGTCTAGTTGAAAAGAGAAGACAATACAGAAAGTAACGTAAACCCGTCCTTGCATGAACACGTGCTTGGATGTCCGGTCCTGATGGCAGGACCACACCCAGAGTCAGCGGGAATCCAAAAGGCCAGGCCCCCGAGGAGCGGGCTCAGGGCTGGGCCCAGAGGGCCAGGGCGAGGAGAGGCGTCTCGGAGGAGGGCAAAGCGGGCACAAGCGCAGCATCGTTCCCGAGCGGGGGCAGCCGGCCCAGAGACAGGCCAGTGGAGGCTAAGGGAGGTGGGCAGGGGGTGTGGGGCCAGGTAGACCAGAAGGCTCACGGGGGAGGAGGCGGGGCTGGCAAGGGGGCTTCAAGGATGGCGGTGGCTCAAGGGCAGAGCTCTGACGTGCCCTAGGAGCCCTCCCGCCAGGACCCCTGGCCTCGGACACTGGCCAGACGCTGCCTCCCCGACCTCGGCCCCAGCCTCCCCCTCATGGACAAGCGGCTTCCTCGCAGGAACAGCAGGGCGATGGGGCCCTCCTGCCACCCACTCCGTTTTGGGCACTTGCCAGGGTGCCCTGTCTTGCTCTCCAGCAAGATAAGCAAAGACTGGACAGAAACTGCTCCCACTAAGCACCTCCCACTGCACACGCGTGCACCAGCGGGCGCGTCCCCACAGCACACCCCACCCCTCACCATCTGGCTGAGCAAACCGCTGGTCTCTGGGAACAAGGTAAAAAAGGAAAGGAAACCTCTCAGAGATATCTGTTTAATATCTGAAAAGTGGGGTCGCAGACGAAGTACGCGAGTTTCATTTAGAAAATCATTAAGGAACTATTATAGTAAAATGAGGCTTCCAGTTTCCAAATAAAGCTGAAACAATCACACCGAACACGCAGGCAGAGCTGGCAAATGAAGGAGCTCGGAGAGGAGGAGGAGGAAGGAAGGAAGCAGGGTAAAAATAATAACTGGAGGTGCCAGGGGAATTATAGGCAGCCCCCCACCCCCACCGCCCCTTCAGGACAGAGGGTCAGCTTGACCCACGAGCTGGGAAGTCCGCGAGCCTCCAGAGGAGAGCCTGGGGAAGGGCCTCCATCGGCTTTCAGGGGTGTGGCTCCAGGGACCCCTCTGTTCTGAGGCCGCCATTTATGTCCCACGATTTTCATCTTCTAAAGCCTCACAAAATCACCTCTGGCGGAGGAAGAGGCTGGCATCCACTTCTTTTCGGGACAGGGAGCTGGCGGAGGGGTGGGCAGGGGGAGTGAGACCACGGGAATACGAGCAAGAACCCCCCTAAGAGGAAGGGCACAGGGAGCGGCAGTTCCCTTTGCTCAAAGCTGACAGCTATTTACCGCCTACTAAACGCAAGGCATGGCGTTAGCCACCATGGAAAGGTTCAAAGAAATGTAATACACAAGCTGTACCCTCAGAGACCTTAAAACTTAGTAGGGAACACAGCTGTATGCACATAAAAAGCTAACAGCACATGACAAGAACAAGGGAGATGCAGGGCTGAAGGCTGGATTAAAGGGTGCTACAAGTTTTGCATACAGGCTCCAAGCAACAAAGCAAGAGAGCCGCTCTTGTGTCCTGGGCGTACCGCTGTCTGGAAGCGTCACCCTCTCCTCTAACCCCCTGCACTCCTCCCCCGGCTCTCATATCCCCTCCTGGCTCCAAACTCTGTGGTCTGTCGAGCTGGGAGCGCTCACCTTACCCACTCTGCAGTCACGTGGCTGCTCTAAAAGGGCAGTGGCCCACGGCATGGCCCTCAGAATCCTCTCCTGCTCTCCTTGGCACCAGTTGTTTTTTTAGGGCTGCGCCTGCAGCATACGGAAGTTCCCAGGCTAAGGGTTAAATCAGAGCTGCAGTTGCCGGCCTACGCCACAGCCACAGCAACGCCAGATCTTTAACCCACTGAACGAGGTCAGGGGTCGAACCTGCATCTTCATGGATACTAGTCAGGTCTGTAACCCACTGAGCCCCAACGGGAACTCCCTCTCCCTGTCACCTTTTCATTATAGCTTTGGAACGGGGGACTTATGGGTGGGCCGATCAAAGGCTCCTGGGCACCCTTTCATCCTGGTCCCGGACAGGCTCCTCCCGGGGCCCACATGCCACTCCTTGCTTGCTGCCTTCTGTGGGAGCCAACCTGGAGAGCCAAACAGGACCAAGGTCCCCTTGCCCCTCTCACCAGAACGGGGTGATGGGCACAGAGCAACCGTGCAGGGCCTTCCCCCAACCCTGCGTCGTTCACTGGGGGAGGACTGAGGCTCCATCAGGGACTCGGAGAGCCCCTGCCATCCATGGAGTCACATCCTCCACCGCCACTGCTGCGCTGTCTTTTCCACAGAACCCATCTCCACGCTCTCTGCCCAGAGAGAAGGACTGGGTCAACCTTAATGAAATAAACTATAACAGAGTGGGCAGGGAACCTCAGCTCCCATCCAGAAGACACGATCTAACACGCACTAACTGTCTTTCTGGAAGCCTCCAAGACTCTCCCCGCAAGCAGGCTGGCAGCATTCGGAAGTGCTTGGAAATCTTTGGCCCTGGTCACTGAAATACCTAATTGCCACCTGCACATCCGCATCTCGTCACTGCAGTACACCCAACAAGCGGGTGGCCAGGTGCCTTCTCCGGAGAGGCCGAGGGATGGAAAGTACCACAGGTCCCTTTGCATCTTCCTCGTTGACTCTCCACCCCCTCTCTTTCCCAAAACACTTGCATCTTGGAGAGGATCGGAAAGCTGGGGAGGAGGGAGCACTGACTTCTTTAGCTGTTGGCTGCGACCTTAATCACGACGATGAGGCTTAGCTCCTCTTTTGGTAGAGAGTTGAGAGTAACAGACTTCAAATGGGAGATAAGGGTTGGTCCGAACAATGCACCTCCCCAAAGGTCGCCCTTGCATGCAAGAAGTAAGAGGAGACACAGATGCAGCGTCTGTTCCCATCATGGTTTAACCTTCTAAGAATCGGAGAGCTCAGAGAGCCCGGGAGGTCCTTGGGTCTCCTCTGCATCCAGGAGTAAATGTACTCAGGCGTTACAGACAGAAATCCTGGAATATCTTTAAACTTTCAGAAAAGAAATGTCACAAAGAACATGGGACAATTGTGGAGGTCTGGGAGGCAGGACAACAGGCCAGTAAGAGGAGGTACGGAACTTGCTAACCAGCAAAAAGAGCTAAGTCATGGCCCCCAAGACAGTACAATATGACCTTCAAGGAGGCTGATGCCCTTCCTTTAAAACTATACTTGAATCTTAAAAATAAAACTGGGAGCTCCCATCCTGGCGCAGTGGAAACGAATCCTCCTAGGAACCATGAGGATGCAGGTTCCATCCCTAGCCTTGCTCAGTGGGTTAAGGATCCAGTGTTGCAGGAGTAAAAGGAAGAACACTGGTGCCCCTTCTCCTGAGCACCAACCACTCACATTTCCACCACTTGCTGTATGAGCTCCCTGTTGCTGCGGTAACAAACCACCACGAAGTTAAGAGCATAAAACAACACAAATGTATTCTCTCACGGTTCCTAAGGCAGGAAGTTCAAAGGGGGTCTCGTGGGCTAACAGCAAGGTGTTGGCAGGCCTGGGTTCCTGCTGGAGGGCCTAAGGGGAAACTCTGTTCCCTCACCTTCTGGAGGTGGCTTCCAGTCCCCGGCCCGTGGTCCCTTCCTTCCAAGCCAGCAACACAGGCTGTTTCTGCCGGCTACCATCTCTTGGGTTCTCTGCTTCTATCCTCAAATCAATCTCCTTTCCTGACTCTGACACTGACTCTTCCACGTCTTGAGATCTTTGGGATTATACTGATTACCCTGGACCCACCGGAAATCCAGGAAAACCTCTCTATCTTAAAGTCAGTTGATTAGCGATCTTAATTTGCCTCTGCCAGTAACACTTCCGTAGGTTCCCGGGGTTAGAACAGGGCCATCTGGGGAGGGGGGACTATTCTGCTACCCCACTCACTGGCCATACATCTTTAGGAGCAGGTTTTCCTGTCCCAATCTTCTGTGGTCCCCAAACTTTCCATCACGGCAGCCGAAAGGCTTTGCTGAGGAGGAAGAGTGTTTCATGTCACCTTTTTTTTTTTTTTATGGCCGCACTCATGGCATATGGAAGTTCCCGGGCCAGGGGTGAATGAGAGCTGCAGCTGCCAGCCTATGCCACAGCCACAGCAACACTGGATCTGAGCTGCATCTGAGACCTACACCGCAGCTTGCAGCAATACTGGATCCTTTACCCACTGAGCAGAGATCGAACCCACGTGTTCAGGGAGACAATGCCGAGTCCTTCACCCACTGTACCACAGCAGGAACTCCCCATGTCTCCTTTTTGATACCCTGGGAGCGCTCTGTGAATTTCTGGAGCACTGGAAGGAAAAGCAGCTCTCACATGATTCACGGGCTATGTCTGCCTCTGTGTGTGCGTGTGTGTGTGTGTGTGTGTGCGTGTGTGTGTGTGTGTGTGCGTGTGTGGCCCTCACCCCGAGAAGGGATCACAGATACACACCCTTGAATCTTCCATGGGATCCAGCACGTCTCTAGACACGGAATGAGACACTCGATACTGGTACCCAGATCTGATCCACCCAGAGACTAACCGAGATCCCAGAACCAGGAAATTGCCAAGTCTTAGCTTTGGAATTAACCTGAAAGCTATTCATTTAAAAGCACAAGGCCGCATTCCCTTTTTCTTTTTTTTTGTCTTTTGTCTTTTCAGGGCCGCACGTGCAGCTTCCCAGGCTAGGGGTCGGATCAGAGCTGCAGTTGCTGGACCACACCACAGCTCACGGCAACGCCGGATCCTTAACCCGCTGAGCGAGGCCAGGGATCAAATCCGCGTTCTATGGATCCTAGCTGGGTTCATTAACTACTGAGCCACAACAGGAACTCCAGCAGCATCTATTACACAACATTTAGTAAAAGTTCTCCCTCTTTATAGTCTCTTGGGTTATTTTCCTTTTACGCATTTCCACTGTTTACCGCACAGATGAGGAGGGCCCATTAAAAGGTGAGCAAGGACCAGCAACGATGGTTTTAGAGCATTTGAGGATTTGGGTTCTTCCATCCTGCCGGCTCAATGGTGTTCACGCGCGCTCACCACCCTCACTGTGCACGCAACCCCGGGAAAAAAAACAAAACGCCGTGCTCAATTTCTCCAGGGAGCCTTCAGCTGATCCCACTCCCATCTATTAAAAGTAAGAAATAACCCTTCCCTTCCCTTCCCAAGTGAAGACACAGCCAAGCCTGTGATCGCAGAAGACCACAAGCCCTCTCCTCCCCGCCCACCCAGTGCCACCAGGGAGTCCGAAGACCGAAAAAGAAGAGAGACGAGAGGCAGAAAGGACAGTGGGAGACGCAGTTCAAAGCTGCAGTGGGGAAACACGGCTTTATCTGGCGGCAACGCAGTCAGGGCTGGAAGGACAAACCAAGGCCGCCAGGGGTTTGCGAGTCACGCTCTCCCTGTACCTACTTCGGTGCCAAGACAAATGCAGAGCAGAAGGCAGACATGGTGAAATGCTGCGCTTCCAGGGCCCCGCTAAATGGGGTGTGGGATCCATCTGCAGATTACGGAAAGTGGTCTGCACAGACCCACCCTTGCTAAGCGGTGAAGCCCGGCCAGCTCTGCATCTGCGTCTCTGAAGCCACACTTCACACCCGCCATCGGCTCCACGTCGGGGCTCTCTGGGCACCGGTGAAAAAAGCCCCAGGCCGCTGTGCCCGCACTCACAGGAGACCTGTCCTTGGCCAGCCTGTGGTGGCCTCTGGGGAGAGCCCCTGGGGTGAGCTACCAAGGCAGGGTGTCTCTGACATCATCATCTGGCCGAAACCCTGGCCTGCGGGGCCGCTGTCGTCAGGACACGGGCTTGAGGGTCACTGGGCCAATCCAGCTGAACACCTGTGCCAGGACGCCCTTGGGTGCCAGAGGAGCAGTTTCCTCCGGTGCTGGCCTGCCAGGAGACCCGTGTCCTCCACTTAAAGGCCCGGGCCTCGCAAGCCAGGGCGAAGACTGCCCAGGCCCCATTTTCTGGTCTGACGCGTGTGGTCACCGAAGGGACCACAGCAAGAGGGCCTGAGAGGGACAGCTCACTGACCTGCTGGCTGCTCTGGGCGAGACCTCCCACCCCAAGCTCAGGCCTTAAAGGGGAGCTGCCTCCTGGGCCTGCCGGACCTCAGGCTCGCCGAGTGCCTTCTGAATCCCAAGCCTAGAGCAGACTTTGGGGAGGCTGGCTCACCTCCTCCGGGGGCGACGGGCACCCAGCAAAGGCAGCGTGGCAGGGAAGGAGGGCGGGGGCCCTCGAGTGCAGCGCCCGGGGGCGTCCTTCCAGCTCACCTGTGCGGGGCTGACCAGCACCACGAACTGCCAGAAGACGGGGGGCGCAGAGGCGCTGGGTTCAGGGCGTTCATTAGGATCGGAAAGGGCCCCCCCGCGTTGCGTCAGTGGACTCACCCGCCCAGAGAACACGACACCAGCAGGATGGATTTTGGTGAAGAAAGGAGCAGAGAGACGGACGGGCAACGCTTTGCATTCTGGAGAGATCTGGAAGGTTACCAGCCCTGTGAGTAGCTGCACTATAAAAAGAGTCAGACACTCAGTATTTCCTTTCCCATAAAATATTCATTGCCGCATGGAAGAGCCAAGAAGCCGAAACCTCAAGCATGTCTAACTTCGTGCTGCAGTAATAACAGAGCTTTATAGGACCCTTCTGATGGTATTTATACCAGGCTATAAATACAATTCCATCCCAAAGAGAGGAGGGGGACACGTCTGGCCCCCCTCGGAGTCTGCACTGGGAGCAAAGACCCCGGGTACACCCCTGGCTCCATTTACCATCTCCTCTAGAAGACGGCAGACGGAGAGATGCAGTTCTCCTGAAGGAGTGCGCCCAGCAGGCTGAACCCCTCTCACCGACAACGCCGGGGAGGTGCCCAAAACCTGGTTTACAGACGGCACTGCTCTTGTTTAACAGTGGAACAATGTCCCCAGCGCCTGATGTTTGTTCAGCTCTTTGCAATTTACAAAGTGCTGTCCCAGCCCCGATCCTCAAACCAAGCCTGGACAGGGGTCTTATTGTCCCGATGAGCCTCAGGAAGGTTAAGCAACTTGTCCAAGGTCACAGAGCTAGAAGGCGGGAAGCACACCCAGGCCGAGACGCTGGCCGCCTGACCCCACCTCTAGCCTCTCTCCCTGGGCCCCCCGCCCCCGATGTCCAAGGTAAGGCAAATCTCTAAAATTCCACCTGAGAGGTGACCCATGCCTCAGTCTGCATGGCCCCACCCTCTGTGAATGATCTGGAAAATCAGTCCGTCTTGCAGGGACAGCTTCTTTCTTCTTCATTTATATGAAATGACGAACCCCTGCCAGAGGTCATGGCCCGGTACTCTGAACATCAAGCCAAGCGTCGAACATCTTTTCTTCAACTACTCGCATGCATTCACCAGACGCACCGACTTCACGTAGCTAGACTCCTACAGTGTCCTCGACAGGAAGAGCGCGGGTTAATAAAAAGATGCAGAAGAGATCCAGAATGTTGGACACCGAAGTTTCATCTGAGATTAAGTTCACAGTAAAAGCTTTTCCTGTACTGTAATGAGAGGCCCCAAACCTTCCCAACGCTCCCCAAACAGGTTAGGCTTTGCTCTCAGTCTTTGTAGTGTATGGATCCACCGTCTCCCAAGATGTCTTCGAAGAGGATCAGGGATGTGGGGTACTGCGAGACCCTCCCGTTGGCCTCGGGAGCACCCACCAGAGCCAAACCAGACAGGCTCCACCAAAGGCTCGCGAAGGGTCATTCAAAGCCAATAAACAGAGATGCCCTGGGAGCCTGGAGTTGGCAGATGCGAACTGTCACGTGGAGAATGGGTGAGCAGCGAGGGCCTGCTGTGCAGCACAGGGATAGTGTCCGCTCTGGGGACAGACGTGCTGGGAGTGGCGGGAGGAAAGAATACAAAGACCGGCTGCCCTTGCTGTACAGCAGAAATTGGCCCCATACTGGAAATCAACTACATTTTACTTTAAAAAAATACAAAACCAAAGTACCGGTGAACAGGCCTACATATTCGGAAGCACCTTCCAAACGTGCCAAGGCCAGACCGTCCCGGACCTGCGGGAGGTGGCAGAGACCTCGTCCCATCAGAAAGTTCTGCCGCAAGGCTCTGGGAAGTTAGTTTGCTGGTTGCAAAGACAAAGGGAAAAGGGTAAACTGCGGCCCCCTCTGGGATTATTTATTCTGCTTATTCAATCCGAAGCTAGTGTGGCCCTAATGGTTTTTAATGGTCCTAAATGATTCAATGAATCTGAACATTCACTGGCGGGCCATCTGGGGACAGGCCTGCCTATCTGCAAACTGGCAGGCTTCCCTATTTGTTCTATGGAACAATAAATGTCAATGAATTAGAGGCTTCAGTGATTCAGAACATTTCCAGCACCTGATTCTTCTGAAAAGCCAGATCCATGAAAACAAAATATTTTGTGTGCAAGAATTCAGTCAAAAATTTGGGGCCAAAAATTTTAAAGATATGTCCTAAATGGCCATTTCTTGATCTCAGCACTATCGACACCTCAGACCAAGTAATTGTTTGTAGTGGGGGGAGGTCCCCCAATCACTATAAGGAGCTTAGACGCGTCAGTGGCCTCTACCCACGACATACCAGGGACAGCTTTCCTCAGCTGTGACAACTAAAAATGTCTCCATGCATTGCCAGATGTGTCCCGGGAGAGGGAACTGTCCCCGGTGGAGAACCACCTTCCCGGAGTAAATACTAATTCAGACCAGTTCTACCCTTTCCATGCGGCATGTGTAATCTTAAGTGACACCAAGGACTAGCCCCCGTTGGGCCACAAGATCATGCAATGTCAACCGATGCAATTATGTCACTCTTTGGTGCTTAGAAAGCAGGAAAATGTACGATTTTGGTTTTGCAAAAGCATTTCAGCAGCGTTTGTAACCAAAAGGATTGTCTAGTTAAGCCTCAGCCAGAAAATGCAACGAATTACCACAGCTTCACCCCCGAATATTCCAGGTAACTGTTTTATTAGAGGAGCAAACACACATGTACAGTGTCAGCTTCAGCTATGCTTATTTAGCCTCATAAAAAGATCCGACTATCGGCTCCCTTCTCGGATTGAATGGAGGGCTGAAAGCATCTACTTTATTTAGGAGCAGCTGGGAGAGGGAATTGGGAAGGCAAACGCAGAGGAGAGAAAATGAAGCTCTGATCACCTCGCGGGGCGCTGTCCTTTCTGTGGTCCGGAGCGCGGTAACCAAAGCCACTGCAAGCCCGGAGGCTGCTGTCTACTGCGTTCCCGCCCAAGCCATGGCGAGGCTCACGCAGCTCTTCGCGGGCACGCGCACTGGTGCCAGGCCAGCCACCGACGCCGACACATATGAACGATGCCTGTCAAGGGCATCCCCGCGGCTCCCTGGGGCCGCAGCATCGGTCCTGGATCCAGATGCCACTGATCAACCGGCCTGACAAATGGAAGTGGCAAGCGGCGGGGGGCGTATAAAGATGACACGCAGACACGGCTGCCCACCCAAGACCCTCCCTGCTGCTGGATCTCGGGGGGCTGGGGAGTGCCTGAGCTCCCTCCAAGGGCTGCCATCCAGGTGCCCGGGAGCCCCCAGGTGTCTGCTCGCCCAAAGACCCAGGCAGCCACCGGGCTGGCACGGTCCTTTCCGGGGTCAGGCCACACCCTGGGAACGTTGGCCTCCTCCTCCTCCAAAGAGGGTGAACTCACAAAGCCGAGAGGCCTCCCTCCCAAGCTAAGCAGCAGAAACTTTTCCTCAGTGAGAGCAAAACGAAGCCTGCCTGTCCCCGCGTGCTGCCGCTCTCTAGGACTATCATTAAGAGACACTATTTCCACACACACCTTCCTCATCCAAGGAAATCAATATGAAAATCAATTCATCCACTGATATATTTTATCAAGATACATGTGGCAATGCCACATTTCATTTACAGTGCAGCCCTCGGGAAAGCCAAGGTCACGGGCGGAAAGCGGGCTGCAGGAGGGAGGGAGGGCGAGAGGCCCATATACCGCGCCGGCTGCAAATAGAAAAGTGAATGAAATAGCAGCAGAGATAGAAAAGGGAGCCTGGGGATGCAACAATTACTGTATGAAGGAGGCGCAGCGCCGGTCCAGCTTGTTTAAATGTGAAATAGTTGGTAGCTTTAGAATTCTGAGTATTTTTCTCCTGACCGTGGCAAAAAAGATGGTTTCACTAGCGTGCCAGTCAGTAGAGTAGAAAATATTTGGGAGCAGGAAATGAAGAGGGAGGAAGAGAAAGCAGGTGGGGTGGGGCGGAGGGTGAGAGAGACAGACAGAACCCGGCCAAGACAAAGAACGAGAGGGGCCGAGGGACACGTGCCGGGCAGGAGCGGGTGGCAGGAAGCAAAGGGGAATTTCAATAAGCCTCGGGGAGGAAAATTATGATATCTGCATGGCTGCAAAGGGGCATATTTTTAGTAAATTTGAAAGTGATTTGCCACACACGGCACCACCCCACTCGGAGGGCCCTCCGCCGGCTCCGGGAGCTGCACCGTGGATCAAATGTACTCAGTAATTGCAGAGTCACTGCTACCCTCTTACCTCTAAACAGAGCAGATTAAAATAGCATGAACAGCTATAATAACAGGTTTGGGATTCAGCTTTTTACAGCCAGAAAAATGCTTATGGAAATAAGGATTTTGCTGACTCTTTTCAAAGTGCAGCAAAGAAGAGAGAAATCGGTAGTCCTGGAGGCAGAGTGAACAGTGGAGGCCGCGGCCAAACCGGCTCGGGGCCGCAGCCCAGCCACCTCGCTCCCACTCAGGCCCCACGCTAAAAATCAAGGCTGCTGGACAGACTCTTGGCATCTGGATGCCCATCAGGCCCTGGCCCCCCGTTTCCTGTGCACCCCAGCCCCACACTGGGAACTGCCACCTCGCCCTTGCTGCCCCAGGGCCCCAGCAGAGAGCCTGGGTAGGACCACGACCAGGTGACAGGGGCGCGCCCACTTCCAGGGAAGGCAAACTGCACTAACTCGGGCCCCAGGGTTCGACCAGCCAAAGCCCCAAACCAGACGCTGGTTATCTTCAACGACCTGAGCCTCGCTTCGCAAGTCTAGAGAACAGGAGTTCCCATCGTGGCGCAGCGGAAACGAACCCGACTAGTATCTGTGAGGACCCAGGTTCCATCCCTGGACTCGCTCAGTGGGTTAAGGAGCCGGCGTTGCTATGAGCTGTGCTGTAGGTCACAGACACCACTCGGATCTGGCGTTGCTGTGGCTGTGGCGTAGGCTGGCAGCTGCAGCTCCAACTGGACCCCTAGCCTGGGAACCTCCATATGCCACGGGTGTGGCCCTAAAAATACACACACACATACACACACACACACACACAAACAAGTCCAGGGAACAGACCCAGGATCCCAAGTGCTGCCAACCCTCATTTTGAGTGCTGACCTTGGGCCAGGCGCTAAGAAGGGTTTCATGGCTTCACTTTGCCGAATCCTCCTAACATCACACACCCCAGGAGCTACTCGCTGTATCTGCCTCTCATTCTGCAGATGAGAAAACTAAAGGTCAGATGTTTAAGTAACCTGCTCAAGCTGCCCCAGCTAGAAAGCATGAGGGTAGAGACAAACCCAGACTGTCTGCTCGGAGACCTTCCTCCTGCCACGTGCACGGCAGCCCTTCCCAGAGCCATGGCTGGGCCACCGCTCACACAGTCGCTGGGAAGCAGCTGGCGGTCCGCCTGGGGCCCCCAGGCCACCCACTGATGAAGCAGGAGCCGTCTAAGCTGCCGGCTTCCTTGCCTCCGCCTGGGAGGGAGCCCCAAACAGGTGCTTCTGGGTGTTGGTGCCAGCACAGGGCAGGTGGGAGGGCGAGCCGACGCTATATCCCACGGAAGCGTCACCCCTCCAGGTCCCTAACACCTCAGGGTCCCCCGGCCTTCCCAAAGAAGCCGTGCAGCTCTGGAAGTTTCTCATGCCTCCTGTAGCAGTGGACACGATGGGGCAGGAACAAGGGCACAGAAGACTGATTTGACCCTCAGCCTGGGGACTTCCACATGCAACGGGTTCGGCTCCAAAAAGCAAAAAAGAAGAGGAAAGTCCAAGGCCTTGGCTTGGTCAAGGTTCAGGATGCCTACGACCTCCTGTGGGGGGAGACGAGGCTGTGACACCTGGAACCATCGGGGGCATCACAGCTGGTCGCCAGGTAAGGGACTCCGCTGCAGATGGGGAGGTGGAGAGATTGGGCGGCCGCTCACAGGTGCGGAGCTCACGGGATCCCCGGGGCAGAGCGGCCTCCCTGTGCGGGTCGTGGGTCTCGGGCCTCAGCTGAGGACACACACAGGGCCCGGCTCCAGTCTGGGCGAGTCTCCGCTAAGTAAGCTTTCAGCCCCTCCCTCACGAGGCAGCAGCGTGCGCCCACTGCCCCAGCTCTCATCCCCGCCGCACTGCAGCCCCGGGACCCGACCCCAGTCCTTTTTTTTTTTTAATTTTTTTTTTTAAATTAAGTAATTCACTTTTTGACCATGCCTGTGGCATATGGAAGTTCCCGGGCCAAGGATCAAACAGCAGCAACCCGAGCCACCGCAGTGACAGCACCAGATCCTTTACCTGCTGTACCACCAGGGAACTCCCCGACCCCACCCGACGAAGACAGCGTCAGGGCCGCTCTCAGCAAGCGCAGTCAGACAGGGAGCGCCTCACTGCCTCGTCTGTCCAGCTCCCCCGTGGGCAGATTTCCCGGGGCCACATCCCCACAGGACCTGCCGGCTGGGCCCATCCAGACCCCGTTGCTCTCAGGGCCACCAGCTCCCCGAGAACCTGACCTGCGCCCAGGGAGGAACGAGGCCAGGGGGCAGCGGCCAGGAAAACCCGGTGTGGACACCAGGACCCGGAGAAGGGGACCACGAGCTCCTGTTCTGCGGCTCCTTCTAGATATTTCCGTGCAGAGCGGCGTGTCTACTCGCTGTAAGACTGGCTGGGCCAGAGCCGCCATGAGATAAAAGCGCTGTCTGCGCCTGGGCCAGAGGGAGGGACCCCAGTGAGAGCGCACAGAAGCAAAGGGTTCGGAGCCAGAAAGATCCTTAAAACGGCAGAACCTCCAGGGGCAGCCTACCAGCCTTCGCGCAGAAAGGACACCTTTAGCGGGGGGGGGGTGCTTAATACGGTTCCCTTGGTCCCCGCCTTTCACGCAGGCCGACACGTTAGTCCCAAGCGTTTGCAAAACCCCGTCCAGCCAAAAGGCAGTGGCGGTTTCGTCCCTGCGTGAGAAGGGCAGCCTGGCTGGTTTTCTCCTCGCTGTTGCCTCTTACTGGGGAAAAGGTGCCTCTGTGGAGTCAGTATTCTTTGGGGCTGTGGCCTGTTTTGTGTGTGCGTGCAGGACGGGGGTCAGGCTTGGCCCTGAAAGACGGCATCTCGCCATCCAGAGCCAAACGGGTCTGGAGCAGGAGCCAGTCCCGCAACGCGCCGGCCCACGCCCCCCAAGCCAGAGTGGGGAAGGGGAGGCCGCTGGTCGGGGGGACACAGGGAGGCAGGCTGTCACCTCCGGCCTTCCCGTCGCCATCTCCCCCTCGCGAAGGAACAGAGGCGCTTTCCGCGGTCCTGACTGAAAAGGAAGCCCTGGGAGGAAAGAAGAAAACAGACGCACAGGTGATGTCTCTGGGGGTGGGGTGGGGACCCCGGCCACGCCCTCCGGCCACTAGGCCACCTTGGGGGCGTCGCCCAACCTCTCTGGGCCATGGCTTCCTCACATTTAGAAAGGGGAGACCGGGAGCTCCCGTCGTGGCTCAGTGGAAACGAATCCGACTAGGAACCAGGAGGACGAGGGTTCGATCCCTGGCCTCACTCAGTGGGTCAGGGATCTGGCCTTGCCGTGAGCTGTGGCGCAGGTCAGCAGCTACACCTCCGATTGGACCCCTGGGAATTTCCATCTGCCGCGGGTGTGGCCCTAAAAAGATTAAAAAAAAAAAGAACAAAAAAATAAACTAAAATAAAACAGGGAAGACCCTTACCTCCCATCTGTTTCCGCCAGATCAGGAAAGAAACCCAGAGCCCAGAAGTAAAAAAATGATAAGCCCCAAATTAATAAAAGGTGATATGGGCATTCTCTGTATTGCTCCTGAAACTCTTCTGGAAGTTCGAAATGACTTCATACGCATAAACCGCACATCAGTCTCCCCGGAGGAGCTATTGCTATAGCTAACTCTGCGTGTCTTCGCACGGCTTCGTTTCTTTAATCGGGTCTGTGTGTTTCTGCTGTCTTTTCTTCTTAACGCCAACAAAACGGTAAAGGAAAACAGGCCGAGGGAGGTAGCGGGCCCGGGGCCCGCACCGGCACAGAGGGCGTCGCGGGGGTCGGCGCCCTCCCTGAGCGCTGGGTGCGCGTAGCTGAACGCGGCCGCGGCCACACGCCAGCTCCCCGAGGACAAGAGACGGCCTCTCTCTGGCCCGTGGCCCCCCACCCGCCGCGTCCCCCGGGAGCCGCGGTCTGCGCCGGGGGCCGTTCAACACCTGGGCCCGTCTGCCACGGAGAGCGGTGAGCGGGTGTGCCGGGCGCCGTCGCCAAGGACAGAGAGATTTCCATCAGCCCCGCTTGGCTTAACTGTCACCTTCTGGCGCACGAAGCTCGGGTTTCAGGGAGGTGGCCAAGAGTCGCGGATTTGCCCGTGGCCGCAACGGCCAGGCGTCTCGGAGCTGTGGCCTCAAGGGGTTAACGCTGGGGCATTTTGCCCTCTCCCACCGTCCCCTCTTCCAAACCACCGGCCCTAATCCCCGAGCTTAAGCGAGGGCGGCATTCCAGAACACCTCGGTTCCGGCCCTTGTTTGGTAGGAGGTCGGGGAAGGATGCTGGAGGGAGGGGAGGCGGGGAGAAGCGCTCGGGGCCAAGCTGCGACCTGGGCTGCAGGCCGCTGCCTCTTCCGTCATCACGGCTCCGAGCACGCAGCTCCCAGAGCCCACCTTCCCCCCGCAGCGCCGCTGGGAGCCCTGGTGACACGGATGGATTAAACAACAAAGAAGGCTGTCTGCTTCCGTGAGCTACCCTGACCCCCGCGGCCGGGCGCCCCGCGCCGCCCTCACGGTGACGGGTACGCGGAGCACGCGTGACACGGATGTCAGAAGAGTCGCAGCCGGCATCAGGCTGGACTTAGCTCCCCATCACCCCCCGAGCATCTCCCCGCAAGCAAAGGGACCTTAAAAGCAGAATGTATCTGCTGAGAACCCCGCGGAGATTATTCATATGTTTTCAGTCCTAATTCCGAAATAATAAGCGGTTTACGGGCTCCAAGTTTAAAAATACATTCATCATCTGGCCCCTGCAGCAGCACAGTCCATGGGCCCGGGAGCCTGACGCCACAAAAGGCTCGCACCCGTGTATCCGTTTAGCAACTGGTGACGGGTGCGCGGCCCTGTATCGCCTCTTTTAATTTTATTAAAAACCCTATTTTAAGGCCGTTGTCAATAAAAGAGTCTTACTTAATTCCTCAGGAACACAGAGCTGAGAGCAAATGGTAAATCCGGCACTTTCTGGACAGCTCCTCTGACAGAGAGAGGGCCCGGCGTGTGAGAAACAGCGACTTATACTTGATTTCAAATGCCACCTGCAAACCTCTACACAGAGCAGCTCATTTCAGCGTCTTCACAGATGACAGGGACACAAGGCTGTGCTCAAAAGTCCCTTCTCCAGAAAGACCTCTTGAGTGTTAGGTACAGACGCATACGTGTGTACACACGCACACACCCATAGGCACACTCACGCAAGCATGTGTACCCCGCAGAGTCATCCACCCCAAACGCAGGGTACTGACAACGAGGTTCGGATCCTAGTCTGGCAGGTGGGGTTGTCGTGGCACGGCGGGTGGCCTCCCCATCCACGGTGGCCTCCTTCTCGGGGGACGGGGGCGGCGCGGCCGATGAAGCCCCTTCCAGCCCACGGAGCCCAAGGGCAGATTTCGGCAGCCGTGATACATGCTCGTGACTGCTGTGCTGGTCTGTGCCCGACCCCACACTCACACGTTCAAAGTTTTAGCCCCCAGGTTGACTATGTTCAGAGACAGGACCCTAAGGAGATAATTAAGGTTAAATTAGGTTTTGCAGTGGGGCGCCCACCCGAAAGGATTAGAGCCCTCATGAGACACAAGAAGAGGCGCCCCTGCCCTCTTGCTTTCTCTTTCTCTCCCCCCTCCCTCTCCCCCCCCGACCCCCGCCGGGCGAGGACACAGCAGGGTGGTGGCCGTCAGAAAGCCAGAAAGAGTGCCTTCACCAGAACCTGACCATGTCGGTCGGACCTTGATCTTGGACTTTCCAGCCTCCAGAACCGGGAGAAAACTGTTGTCAAAGGCCCCCGGTCTGTGGTGTTTTGTTCCGGAGGCCGGGGCAGACTCGGCCAGGACCCTTCCCACGAAGCCTTCCGTGACTGCGTGGCCAGGGGGACACCCACGCAGGAAGCGTCCACAGGGTCCCTCTCCGGGTCTGGGATGCAGACAAGGGGAGTTCCATTAGGTCCTGTTTCATGTAGACCCGGGCGTCCTAGGCTGGTCATTTCTAGACTCGCTTTGTGGTCTGGAGAGCGATGAAAATGAAAGTAGATGCATGGGCTGAACTGAAGATGAGAAAGAGAGAACGCTGCCTGGGCTTCTGACAGCTGCTTCTCAGCTCTGTTCACTTGCCTTTCAAAGGTGGGCTCCACTCTCCCCTTAAGCACCATGAAATACTCCCATATTACGGCAACAAACTATCTTGTTTAGCTTAAGTGGACACAAATCCTTTTTTTTAACCTACTACCAAAAAAGCCCTAAGGAATAAACATGAGCACAGACACTGAGCCCTTTAAGAGCCAAGGCCGTCTTCTGTGTGTGTGTTTAACCGCCCCACCCCCACAGTAAATGTCCACATTCTACAGCAACCAAAGTGACAAACACTCATTGAACTGAAACCAACAGGTATATCTGCCAGAAAATGCCCCTCAAAGATCCAGAAACCAAATACAGGCCGAGTCACGCTGCAGACAAAAATCAGCCTTAAACTGAAAACTGCCTCTTTGCTCGGCCCCAGATCTCACACAGACCTGAAGGACGCCGTGTTCTTCCCTTCTTGCGCCCTCACACACAGGGTGTGCGTTCAGTAAATGAAGAATAAAAGGCCGTTTCCATTTCTGGCCCCACCCTCTGCCGACCGTACCAGGCACACATCTGCTAGAATAAATGGTTGCCATAGAAATCACCATTTTTGGAACAGGCAAAACCCAGCGTCTACGAAGAACGCAGCCATCTCTGCCTCGGTGAAATCTGTGGGCCTGAGGCTCAGGAAGGGTCTTCAAGGACGGCCAGTACCTTGCCACCAAAGTCACCAAAGACAGGGTCACGACACCTCACGCCCCCCAGAATCTGTCTTCCTAGACCAAAGCGAAGAGCTGCCAACAGGAGCCGAGACCGTGCTGGAAGACCCTTCCTTGGGTCTATAAATGCTATAAAACTGGCAACACAAGAGTTCCTGTTGTGGCTCAGCAGATAAGGAACCCGACAGAGTATCCATGAGGATGCGGGTTCAATCCCTGGCCTCGCTCAAGGGGTTAAGGATCCGGTGTGGCTCAAGCTGCAGTGTAGGCCTCCGATAGGCCTCAGATCTGGTGCAGCTGTGGCTGTGGCGTAGGCCGGCAGCTGCATCCCCGATTCAGCCCCTAGCCTGGGAACCATATGCTGCAGGTGCAGCCATAAAAAGGAAAGAAAAAGAAACCAGAAATGTAATAGATAAGGTGACAGTTTGGGAGCCGGGATCACACAGTCCTGGTAGGAACCCCCCTAGGAAATCCCACAGGCTAGTCCAGGCTTCCTAGAGGGGACGACAGTGGTGGAGAGTGGACATGCGCACACACACACACACACACGCACTGTCACTCATTCATTCACACACACGACCTCCGCATCCTGCAACACAAAGGTCACCCCGAAATACCAACTGAACTCCAGCCATAGTCTGAGTGTCCCGTGCTCGCCAGTCCTTGCTGCCCCGCCTGCAGTCTGCTCCTCGGAGACGGAACCACGAGAGCTGGAACACACGCCACAGACACACAGTCCACGCTCCTTCCTTGAGAAACACTCCTCCCTTCCTACCCCTCCGTCCAGACTGACTCTCTCTGACCCACCTCCTGGGCGAGGGGCGGGGGGGGACAATGAAGCGGGAGGCCAAGGCCACTTCCCCTCTCGGGGCCTAAGTTTCCTCAGGGAAGGTAACAGTGTGTGGTCCCAGTGCTGAGATGCATGATACACACAGGAGAACTCGTCAAAGCTGCCAAGATGATAGTAATAATTTTTTAAAAAAACCTTCTCTAAGCTCTAGTCTGTTTTCTCCAGATGCTGTGGATTTTATAAAGTCATCAAATATGCAATGCCCTAATTTCAGACACACACCTGGGGTCCTGTGATAAAGTCAGTGGTGTCTATACCGCCAAGGATTAAAATTTCATAGAGTCATGGTTTCGTCAGTCACTAACTACAAAGGATTAATCAGGAGCTCGGGGAGAGCCCGCGGCTCCAGAATCCAGACCCAAGGACGGTATCTATCGCTGTTCTCCAGATGTCGGCAGACACACGAATAAACGTCTTTGAAGAAAACGCTTCTCATTATTCGGGGGACTCCAAAAATACTGTTTTCTGCCATGGAATTAAGATGCTTCTGATTCTAATACACTCTAAAACATCATCAAAAGTCAACACAACCGAATTCACACACAGACAACTCCTGCCCGTCAAAACATCGTCCCTCCGAGACTGGTGGCAAAGGCAGAGACTGCTTCTACATGGCTCCCAGGCTGTCCTCTAACAGCACGTCCAGAACATAAACGGACCTACCTGTCCGCCCAGAGCTTCTCTCTGTCCCCACCTCCCCCTGGGTACCCGAGCCCAAACCCAGAAGTCTCCTTAATTCCTTCCTCAGCATCCGGCCCGGCCAACGAGACCCGCCCATTTCACGCCGCCATCCACCCTCCCCTCTCCGCCTCCTCTGCCGCCGCCGTAACCCAGCCGGCACCACCTCTCGCCAAAGCCACCCAGCGGGCTCCCAAGCGGTGCCCCAGCCTGCAGGCTCACGCCCGCACATGCACCCCCCATGCCGCGCTCACAGCGCTCTTTGTAAAACGCTGTCTCCCATTATTTTCGCTCCCCCATGAACAGCTTTCAACATCCTGCCCCAAACTTACTGAATAAAGTTGCTGTCCCTTTGCTGAGCAGGCAAGACCATCCAAGGAGAGTCGACATGGCCCCCAACCACCACCGCCACCGGCCTCATCGTGCGTCTCAAGCTCCAGGGAAACCCAGCGGCCCGAGAGCCCTCCGTCCCTCTTTCCTCTGAGCCTCCGCACGTGCTGTTCCCTTCAGCGGGACTGGCTTGCCGCCTGCCTAACTAGTGACCCTCTGCTGTCTTCCCAAACCCTGCTCCGACGTCACCTTCTCAGCAAAGTCTCACCTACAGCCCCTCAAAGCACAATCACTGCCTTTCCTCCGCGTGTTCCCGCTATACCTGGTTCCTCATTTTATTGCTCCTTCTGTATTACCGTTTTGTATGATTATCACTCTAACTGCACGGTGTGTCTATGGACTCCCCCCCATAGTTTCTGAGACTGGCGGCAAGGACATGTCTTTGAACCCCCGCGTCCCCATTGTCTGGTTCCTACTCAACAAACACTTGTTGAGAGAAGGCGTTCCCACTGCATTTTCTGTCTCAGGGAATGCGTTTCATTCTGTCTTCTACGACGGCCATTTGGGTACTGGTTCTAACCCCAGATTAAGAGCTAAGCAAAGGATTATGCTGCCCCTTACGTCTCCAACAGAGCCAGACACATCTAGGAGGTATTCAGTAAATATTTGGTGAACTGAATAAAGTGAGTTCAAAGCTACTTGCCAGTGGAGGTCTAGCTTTAAACACACACACACACACACACACACACACACACACGCTGCTCAATCACCCACTTAGGAGGCCCTGAGTAGTCTCCGAACGTTCAAATATCCATCTTCTAAGCTGAGGTTACAGAGGGTCAGATTCCAACCTGAGAACCAGCAGAAGTTCAGCTAAGCTGAAAAGGAAGACTGGACATCTCAGGTCAGTGGCTCCCAGGTATTAAGGGCCCCCTCACCCCTCAGTTCACCTCGGGTGTCCATTAAACACACTTAAACACATACCTTCAGACTCATTTCTTTCTTCTAAGACTTTCTGCCCCAATTGCAGCAAATGCACACTCACGGACACCGCTTGAGAATGGGAAGTGAAAAAGCTCTTGACAGAAAAAGAAAGAAAGAAAAAAGCCCGGAGTTCCTGCTGCGGCACAGTGGAATCGGTGGCATCTCTGGGAACGCGGAGCTGAGGGTTCAATCCCCGGCCCAGCACAGCGGGTTAAGGACCGGTGGAGTAGGCTGCAGCTGCGGCTTGCCTCTCACCCCTGGCCCGGGAGCTCCGTATGCCAAAAAAACCCACCACGTGAACCCATCTCCAGAATATCCCCCGCAGTTCCGACCCCACGCTGCCGGGACGGGGAGGGGAGGGGCGTGGGCCACGGCCACCACTCGGGACCCACGCGTGAAAGGCGGCGTGTGAATGCGCGTGTGCGCCCGGGAAGCCGGCGTGGCGACCCCCCAGCCGCCTCCCTGTCCCTCTCCCTCCCTTCCTCCGGGAAAGATAAATCAGCAGGCTGTCAGCAGAGGACAGCCAAGGCAGTTGTGTTTCTGTAAAGGGGCAGTGGAAGTGTCTTTGATTAATGAAACCCTACCACGCGGCTGTTGGACAGCCTCCCCTCAGCAGCTCTGAAGGAAGGCAGACCCCTTCAGACGGGCTTTAAAAATAAGGGAGAAAGTCCTGTGCGCACCCACCCCCGCGGCAGGCCCCGGAGGAGGCACGGGGACCTGCTCCCACCTCCACCGGCCCAGCCCGGGGCTGCCCGCGGGGGCGGGGGCGGGAATGCGCGGGACCCCCAGCTCTGCCCCCAGAAGAATGCGGGGCTCTCGCCTGTTCACTAAAACCAGCACCTGCCCATGTGCTAAGAGTCCTCTTGAAGTTCCAACAATAGACATCAAAGCCGACGTTCAGGAGTTGAGATAACAAGGGGTTACGGGTGGGGGTGGGGGCCGACAGCAACAAAAAGTTTATCTCACCTTTGACCCCTGGAAAGGTGACAGACCCCCCCAGCAAGGGGCTAACACACTCCGCTCACATCCACATATAAGTGCAGCGACCCCTTTCTCCGGAAGGTCTTTTCCAGAGGGCGTAGCACAGAGCTCAGGTCCTCGGGTGAGGACGCAGCAATTCGAGGTTTCCAGCGACAGCCCATCCTCACCCAGGCTGGTCCTTCCTCCTCAACCACAGAAGAAAGGGACAGCGGGAGGGCGGGAAACGGAACGAATGGATGAGCGAAGGAGGGAATGCACCTGCACCTGAGACCGTTATTTCTGCACCCGCAGCCCGCTGGGGAGGGGGTCTGCAGGACCTCCGCGTAGAATCAGCTCCGGGCCGCAGCATTCCGGGGATCGCCTTAATTTCCACCCTGACTGCCCTCCCATGTTGAAAAAAAAAAGCATATGTTCTGTTCCTGGAAAGAACTCTGATAAAGAACTGAGGCGATCTGTTTTTTACAAACACTGCAGTTTATGTATTTATTTATTTTTGCTTTTTGCTTTTTAAGGCCACGCCCGAGGCATACGGAGGTTCCCAGGCTAGGGGTCGAATGGGAGCTACAGCTGCCGGCCTACGCTCAAGCCACAGCAACGCAGGATCCGAGCCGCATCTGTGACCTGCACCACAGCTCACGGCAACGCCAGATCCCTGACCACTGGGCGAGGCCAGGGGTCGAACCCGAGTCCTCAGGGATACCAGTCGGATTCCAAATACTACGATTTAAATCGTCTCCCTGCTCTCTCTACAGCACTAAGGCTGGGACTCAACAGCAAGGCACAGATCAACCAGATGAGAGAATCGAAGGAATTTTTTTAATGTTCCAAACAGTCCAAGGTCTAAAGAATAAAACACAAACCACCCATAAGCACTGGAGCCCCATCGGTCCCTCCCCGATCAGATTCTCCTCCCACCCCAACATCCGAAAATAACTTCTTTCATCAATTTCCTACTTCCAGCATTCATCCCCTACTCTATCTTCCAACAAATAGGAATCGGTCCCCAGCTTTGTGACAAACATTGTGCCAAGTATCGGGAACACGCTCTCCAGAAATCACCTCCAGTTTGAATACCAGGTTGTCCTGGACTCTCAAGGCAAGAGCCATAGTATTTCCACTGCTTTCTGAAAGTATGTCGCGCAGACAGAAATAGCACTATTTCTACTGAATCATCTGGAGGCTCTCAGCCGGCAGAAGGGGTTTCTCAGTAACAATTTTATCCCTGTCATCCTTTACTTCCATTAAAAATCAGCTTTTTAATAGAAAGACAGAGCTTTGTTGCTTCATGTACTTTCATACCGATCAGACTTTTTATTGAATGAATAAATGAATAAATGAATGAATGAATAAATGAATAAATGAATCCACAAATAAAAGAACAAACACCAGGTTCCTGGTGAAGAGCAAGCCCTTGTAACCCCCGTTTTATCTGGGTTACAAGACAGTTAACTACAGATGCCCCAATAACCTCCACGGAGCTGGCTTTGAAAAAGCCCCAACCAGCTTCATTTAAGAAGAGGGGATGAGATGACGGGAAATCAAAAAAGAACAAGGGATGAAACATGAAGGGGTCGTTTCTAGAATGTCTGCATTGTGTTAGCCCCCTTTCCTGGACAAATCTCAAACTAGAGACTATTTCACACAGGCAGGGGTCACGCCGTTTCTATCTGTCCTCCACCGACACCTGTCAGGTACCCAACACGTGTCTGCTGAATAAACTACCAGGAACTCAAGTCTGGGGGGGGTCATGATTAGACGGCTCTATTAGACATCCTGAGATCGGTGATATTCAGCAGTTCCAGAATGCCTCCTTCTCTCCCTTTTCTTCTTCCCCAAACTCCAACCAGTTTCCAAGTCAATACGTCAACCTTATTTATGCAAAATACATGGAATGCCGGACTTCCGGGCCCGAGATGCCTCTTCTGAAGGCTATATTGGTCTCAGAAGAGTGTGCAGGACAACGGTGGATGAAATAATTGTTTCACAGTGGCTGCTGGAGCCCGTGCAGAACCCAAAGACAAGGAAGACGGAACAACGGGGCCCTTGCTCGAAAGCGAGGTTAGAGATGCCGTAAGCCAGAAAGCAGCAGGTCCTCCGAGAGGTCAGAACGGAGTGCGTGGAAATAGAGGTGGTTTTATGGAGTCTCTGCGTCCACTAGGTCTGCTGAGACTGAGAAGGAAAAGCGTCTAGGAGAGAGAATGGGTGAGGCTGCCTTCTGGGGACGGACAAGTCTCAGATGAGTCCCTTCAGAGCAGGGAGAGCTTGGTGAGACAAGCACACGCTGAAATCACCAGAATAATATTGCCCTTGGAGAGAAGGGGGCCTCAGATGACCACGGCTTTCTTTATAGCGGAAAAAAAAATCAACCTTTTAACTTCTTCCTCTCTTTTCTTCTTCCCTCTCCCCTCCCATATCTGAATTATCTTCACAAATTCAAATTTTAAAACAGGACCATTAAAGGGTTTATACCACCCTTTCTACAGACATCACTGTGACATTTTCACATCAGATAAATTATTAAAATGGAATATAATAAAAGCAACCGTAATCAGAATTAAAGGACAGATGACAAACTGGAAAAAATATTGACTACACATTCAACAAGTAAAGGATGAATATTTCTGATTTATATAGAAAGAGCATCAACAAAGGTCTAAGGAGAAGACAAAAACCCAACAGAAAAACATGCAAAATGTTTTCAATTTTTGACGTGGTCGGGTACACAGAGGTACTCTATATACTCTGAGTTTCGTATATACTCCTTTAAATACATATATTATTTAAAATACATATATATTCCCCTCCCCTACCCAAGAAAACATATCTGACAAGTGTTCACGAGACAGAAATTCTTTCTTTACTGAAGTGGGTCTAGAAACCTCCAAAAAAGAGCAGAGATTTCGGGTAAAAGGGAAGAGGAAAAAATAAGAATAGTGGAGATAAGTAAATTCAGCATTCTGGCATCTGTGGACCCAGAAAAACTAGACCACGGATTAAATTAGTTAGGAAAACTTCCCCCGACAAACCGAGAGCAGGAGGAGAGGGGCGGAAGGGGACCGCGAGGCAGAGCAGTGTCCGAACACAGCTGTCGGCACAGGCGTCAGAGAGCCGGGCACTGGGGCTCAGCGCAGGCCGTGGCGGCCCCGTCTCACTCGGCTCGTCGCCTCGGCTGCGGTCCAGAACCACAGAAACGTCTGCACAGAAGGAGGCAACTGATTTCAGTGAGATCATTCTGGAGACCTCTCACACGCTGGGTGTCGATTCCTGAAAGGGAGATGCAGGCCATGCTGCACACAGGTGAGGGGTCAGGTCACACCAGGGCCCGCTTCTCGCTCTCCCCCCGCTGCTGTGAAAGTGGGGGCGGGGGGGGGGGCGGTTCCGAGATGAAGAGGGGAGGAGGTAAACGATTTAAGGAGCACAGCCGATTATACAGGTTGGTTTTAATTTTGAAACTAGTGCTTAAACACCAACAGTACTGCCTTCAGCTCCCCGGAAACCACAGTGTAATCAGGTTCACTTGACTTAACCTAAAACATGTCCAGTCATTAACATTTTTCTTGATCCCGCCAAGTTAACACACACACACACACACACACACGCACACAGATCTCTAAGCCAAAAGTACATCAAGTCCCCAAGAAATAGCAAAAAGCATGTCACTGCTTTTCAGAAACCATGCTCGTGTTTCATGACCTTCCTTAAAGATAATGTTCTCACGATTAATTAATTTATGAACAGTACCCCCCCAACGTGCACAACAGGTTCTATGCAAATTCTTGAGCTTTTAAATTATACTGTTAATGAAAGCAAATAAAGGCAGTTAAAAGGCGATTTGCTCAATTGGTGTTAATATTTAAGCACAGCATGTGTAAAAACAAGATCACAGAATTCAGTTTTTACCAAGAAAACTTTAACCCAACTTCATTTCCAAAAGATCAGACGGGCGTTCCTGGGAAGCTGCTCCCCTCACCCTTCAGCATCAGGTAATGAGGCTTTTTATTAAGTAAATATTTCACATTAACCTCACCAGTTTCTACCACTTAGAAATTCCAATCTATAAAATCAAATCAGCTTAATCATGTTTAGATTAGATCCTGCATCCTGAAGGCAAACCGAACTGTTTACATCTTCCCTCTCCTCGCCACGCTTCAGGCACCCAGACTCCAGGATGCCAGAATGGGGAGCTTCCAGCTGTTTCCCCTGTCGCCTGACTCTTAGTCCCAGAACCCGAGCCAGTGAAACCGACCCGCTAGTCTTGGCACCTCTGCCAGTTCTTTCGAATCCGCCTCAGGCAAAAAGCCCTTTCAAGTTTGGGGGCCGGACAAGAGCGGTGGCTGCGACCTTGCCTGGAGTTTGCCTAGACGTCCCCTCCCAAGAGCAAACCATCCAGGTCCGACGTGTAATGTGTGACCCCAGACGACCGCTTGGGGGGCGGGGGTGACCGCACACGGGGAGCCACAGCCTTCCGCCTTAAGATCTGGATGCAGTACCAGGCCTCCCGGAAAGCCTGAGCCCCGCAAAGAGCGCGGGAAGCGGCTCAGTCTCGGGGGGCGCCAAGGCTCCCCGCCAAGCCCCCGGCCCCGGCCCGGCTCGCACACACACGGCCTCACACAGGCACACGCGACGCCCTCGTTCTTCACAGCCCTGCCCTGGGAGTCCCGTGGCCCCGACACACACGGTTTCAAAGCAGTGCAGCGTTGAGCAGGAGGCGGAAGGCTCTCGAAGTCCAGCGGGTCAACCAGACCCCGGTTCCCCGGCTCTCCCTCAGCAAATCCTTCTGCCTGAGAGGGCTGGCCAGGCCTGCACCGACCGCAGGCGGGCTGTTCCCGCTCCGCGGCCGCCCGGCACCCACCGGGAGCTCAGCCCCCGCGCCAGGCAGCCCCGGCCTCCTTCCCTGCCCCCCACCCCCACCCCCACCCCAGGCCGGCTCAGCCCCGGACCACTTCGATTCGATCAAGGGCACTGGCCACAGCAGGGCTGTTTACTTTAGGCTCACTTCCAGGCCGTAACCCGTCCGGAGGGAATACATTCCTGATGCGGCAGTGGAAAAAACTATGCAAAACATCTGGGCCTCTCTGTGCAGCCGACTCCAGCCTCGGGGAGCCCCATCAAGCCCCGCGTCTGCCCCGGAGACAGCAGCGACCCCAGGACTCGCGGGCCAGGGCCTGGTCTCGGGGTCTGAGACGCCAGGAGAGCTGCCGACCATCTGGTCGAGCCAAGCCAAAGATGTCCCACCTCCACACGCGCAAAAGCCAGCCTCACCCACTACAGACCGGCTCTTATTTCTGGGGAACAGCATTTCCCAGAGGGCCGGCTCCGGCCTGGGACCAAGCTCCTTCAGACGGAGAGTCGCTGAAAGGGCAAAGTGAATTCCACTACAAGAAGAGACAGGCCTTGTCTCTCAAGGAGGCAGAGGTGCCCCGTTCTCTCCCCGGCTCCCCCTGCCCGCGAAGGCCCCCTCCCACGGTGCCAGGTCTCAGCTCAACCACGCCAGTGTCATCACGGGACAGGATGACACACGTGCCCCGTCCGCAGTCCCCAGATGGGACTGACCCGCTGAAGAAGCGAACGCGGGAGGTGGGCACGACCGCAGTCGGTAAAGCCAGTTCCAGCCAGGGGCCAGGTCTAACCACCAACCCCAACGCCAGCCCATCCCAATAGCCACAGAGAAAATCCCAGAAGGCCTTAAGGGCACAGGGTAAGCACTGAGACAGATCTGGGTTTGATTCGCAGCCACCCAGCTTAAAAGGATGGGAGAAATGTCTAACCTCTTTGAACTTCTCGTGTGTACCAAGGAGGCGTGTCACCTGCCACGCCGGGGTGCCAGAGCTCTGCGGGGGGGCCTGAGGGAGGTGCTGTGTACCAGCGCTGAGCTCAGAGCCCGCCACACCAGAGGCGGTCAGCCGCGGCAGCCGGCCACCCCGCCTAAGGAAGCTGGTCTCCACCACCGGCCACCCTCCTCCACCCCTACTGGCCAGTTCCCAGCCCCTGCGGCGTCTTGGAGAGGTTGAAGGGGCACGGAGAAGGGGAGGGGGGCCTGAGCTCAAAGGCTCACCGTGATGGAAAAGAGAACTCCTTCTAGAACAGAAGGCAGGGGGCTGACGGGGGGGATCTGTGAATAAACACAGGGCCGTGGGGTCCATTCTAAAAATCGGACACTTACTGTGACCGCTTCGGCAATAATAGACACTGGCTCACTGATTCATGCTGGGCTTTTTTTAAAATGGAAAAAGCCAAGAGGAAAGGATTCCGAAGATGCTGGAGGTGCTCGGTGTTCTAGCTAGCTCCTGAGCCCGAAGATCCCCGACGGCTGCGAGTATGTCATGCACGCAGCTGCTCTTTGCGTCCGCCTTTGTCAGGGCCTGGGATCTCCGGGCTAAAGCTGGCACCGAAAGACCATCTGGGGCTGCCTTCTCACACACGGAAGGCTAAACAGCTCAACGAATGAACCCAGGAACTAGCAAGTGATACGGCCCTACGGCCCCCATCGGCCTTCTCCTCTCCCCAGCAGCATTCAAACCCTCCCAGCGTCTTCACAGTGAATGCTTCCAGGTACAAACCAATAACAAGAGCAATAAAAGCAGGGGGTGGGAAAGGGATTCCATTAACAGACTTCCAAAAAGAAAAGAAAAGAAAACAAAAACCTAGCCCCCAGTCTCCTGCTAAATTCTCTACTGGCTCCAGCTTAGTTTGAAAATCTCTCTCCCCAAATAGGACAGGAAAAAAAAAAAAGGTGAACAGCATACTGTCACCAGGCTCCAGCCCCAGCCCAGCACACTATTCCCCTTGGAAAAACACCTCTCTCCAAGGTCGGTTTTACCAGCCTGTTCTGGAATCAAGAGTATATATATAGTTCTCCAACCTTGCAGAGGGGGAGGGATTTGGGGGAGGGAGGCGTGGGAGGTCGGGGTTAGCAGGCAGAAGCTACAGGCGCGGGGAGGGGGGGATAAACAGCAAGTGCATGGCACAACAGTGTCAATCAGCTATAACCTATTTGACCGCACCTTTCTTTTTTCAGCTGCGCGCTCGGGCCAGGGATCGAATATCCATGCCACAGCAGCACCCAGAGCCGTACCAGCAGCACAGCGGGGTCCTGAACCTGCTGTGCCACAAGGAAACTCCTCAACTACACTTTACTAAAAAAAAAATGTTTTTAATACATCTACAAGCGTTCCCACTGTGGCAGGGTGAGTTAAGGATCTGGCTGCAGCTGTGGGGGTGTGGGTTCGATCCCAGCCCTCCACGGTGGGTTAAGCGTCTGGTGTCGCGAAGCTGTGGTGTAGACTGCAGCTGCGGCTTAGAGTCCGCCCCAGCCGGGAACTCCCCACGCCGCGGGTGTGGCCAAAAAGAAAACCGAAACACTGACATAACATAATACATGCTACAAGAAACACACAAAGAAAGAGATACACATAAAAATATAAAAAAGATGGAGTTCCCATAGTGGCTCGGCAGAAACAAATCCGACTAGGAGCCATGAGGTTGCGGGTTCGATCCCTGGCCTTGCTCAGCGGGTTAAGGATCTGGCGTTGCCGTGAGCTGTGGTGTAGGTTGCAGACGCAGCTTGGATCCCGTGTTGCTGTGGCTGTGGCGAAGGCTGGCGGCTACAGCTCCTGTTAGACCCCTAGCCTGGGAACCTCCACATGCCGCAGGTGCGGCCCTAAAATGACAAAGGCAAAAAAAATAAAAATAAAAAAGTCTATACTGAATCACTTTGCTGTACAGCAGAAATCAGTACAACACTGCAAATCAACAGCACCTCAAATAAATAAACAAAGAGTACGTAGTTCTCGAAAACAGACAAACAACAAGGACCTAGAGCATAATTTACATGGGAAAAGAACCATAAAAATCATATATATATTTATATAGTGATTCAATATGTGTAACTGAATCACTATGCTGTACACCTGAAACACACATAGTCCAATAAAAAAAAACCAAGAATAGCGTCTTCCCAAGATGCACGTGTTGCAGCCAGGCCACGCGGCTGAGGAAAAGGCGGGGTTGCGCACCCACCCCAGGGAAGGAGGATCTCTGGGTCACCTGCAGCGGCGGCACAAGCGATCTTCCGAGGTGGGAGTGCAGCGCTGCCCTCGCTCGGGGGGGCTCAAACACCACGTTCTTTGGAGAAGAGACGCCGTGAGAGACGGACGTTTCTCCAAAGTGACCTGCTAAACTCGGCAGCCACTGGATGTATCCACACTCGGCGACCGAGCGTCTCATCACCAGAGCGCGGGAAGCGGGGCCAACGGGAGGCGGTTCAGTCAGATCTGAACACGACGTGCGGCGCTGTTGCAAGGTCTGCAGAGCTCTTCCCTGGACACGCTCTGAACCACAAGAGGGGGACACTCCAGCAGGTGAGTGCGTCACATGAGGCCCGAGGTCCCTTCCAGGACCCGGATCTGGAAAAAATCCGGGAAGTGAGTGAGCGCACAGCGAAGCAGTCAGCCAGGCGAGTGGATCGCATTCAGGCCAGGACCCTCGCTGACGGGGAGACCCTGGACGGGTCACTGAACCCCCCAGGGCTCACTCATCTCACCTACAAAATGAAACGGACCGCCAAGATCACGCCCGCCTCGCAGCTGGGCTCGCCGTCCTTCCCGGGCGCGTGGACGTGTGTGCGTCTCTGTGGGTCCCCGGCCCCCCGAGCCCAGCAGCCATAGAGGGAGGGACTGGGCTGTGACAGTTGCTATGAAGGGAGAGAGTCTGGGCGCCGAGGAACCGTGGCCAGAGACAGACCGCAGACACGAGGGCCTCCTGGGGTAAGGGGGTTCGTGGGGATGAGAAAGAGCGGGGTCCCCTCAAGAACCAGAAAAGACGAGCTGCTGAAATCTGAGCCCTCAGGCCGATGTTCACGGGCTTCTTCTCATGAAATGTCCAAGAGAAACCAGGGCTAAGCATTCGCATTTGACTTCCTTTTCCATTCTCCGCTGCAGTAATGGAGTGTTTTTTAAGTCAGCAACGGGAGTCAGGGCCCCGTGACCTCAAAAGAAGGTAAACAGCCGCGAAACAACCCGGCGGAAGGGATGAGCGGCCTTGTCTTGAGGAGGCAACAGAACACTTCAGAAAGGAGCGGCCACCCTGTGTAAAGCGGAGGAA
This sequence comes from Catagonus wagneri, assembly GCA_004024745.2. Taxonomy (NCBI): domain Eukaryota; kingdom Metazoa; phylum Chordata; class Mammalia; order Artiodactyla; family Tayassuidae; genus Catagonus; species Catagonus wagneri. The sequence continues at coordinate 1,344,616 of PVHT021183653.1, read as the reverse complement.
GACACAGCAAGACCAGCATTTTCCTCCCAACAACCCGCGACTGTAAAAGGTTAATAGGGACTGGGGGGTGGGGTGGGGGAGAGGCAGGGGAGAGGAAAACATTATGCAATATTAGAATGCCACTTTTATTTTAAAAGCCATCATGTGTAAAGCATTAGTGTTTTTGAAATTGCATTCTTAAGTTAATTAAATGGACAATCTTTTATACATAAAAGTGAAAGAAAGCAATTAAAAGCTAAATGAAGAAAAACCGCCTTCCCCTGGCGATCTGGGCTACCCCCTCCCTTTGTACGAACACGGAACAAAGTCAAGGATCTCCCCGGCACCGCTGTCCAAGTGTCTCTTCTATGGCCCCTCGGTGACAGTTTGAGAATATTCGTCTTCCAAGTTTACCTATGAGACTGTTAGGACAAGAGAGTGAAAGAGCAGTGGCGGGGGGACCTCATCTGAGCTAAACAGGGGGAACCCAGAGAAGGGCCAGACCTCGTTGCCTCCAAAGAAGCCTCAGCAGGTACCCCACCCCTCTTGTCACCTCCACCAAAAAATCGCCACACCCAGGGTTTCACCCACAAGAATCAGTTCAGAGCTTGGGGCTGTCTGGCCGGCCTCAGCTCACGGGTTCCTTGCGAGACTCAGAGAAGTACATTCAGATCATAAGAGAAACTAAGATGCGTTCCCTGGCGTACCGCTATGTCAGCCTTGCAGGTGCCAAATGCCAGCTGCTCTAACTTTTCCCAAATGTGTCGTGGGAGGAAGACGATGCGTAAAACTGCTAACTCGCCTGGCTGAAAACGGGTCAGGACAAGGCAAGCATGGCTGCAGAGCGCCAACCAACCCTGATCTCACACAAAACAGGAACGGCAAACTCCCCTTCTGGCGCCTGACGGGACTCGATCCTGCAACTCAACGAGGCTGCGCCAACTCTGGGCCTCGACCCGACCACCCGGTGATAAAGGGCTCATACGTCTTTCTCTTTTGTGCGAGCAAGAAGAAGAGCTTGAATGAGTCAGCATTCACCCAGGAGAACGGTTTTCCAGCAGAAACATGCTGCAGAAGCTAAAAGGATGTTCTCTTTTTGGGAGGCTGGGTAGGCTGACTCCTGCGAAGAGCGAATCCCAGAGCCCGGCCCTCCTGCATCCCAGGAAGCGGGATCTCCAAGCTCTTCGTTTCTGGAAGATCCATCCCTCCACTGGATCTGAGAGTCACGCCCAGGAAGATTTGGGAAAACGCACGCGAACCATCACAAAACGGCCCCGGTCCATTCTCCGGCTCCCACTCACCCTCTGTGCTGCTAAGACAGAGCCTCCTAGAGGCAGCGCTGACCGGGGACTTTCTTTCCCTTCCTGCTACGGAAAAACAAAAGCGTAGGTGGGAAGGAAAGGCGACGGGGAGACAGCCAGGCCCAGAAAGAGTGAGAAACGCTTCAGTCGTAGGCGCTGGAGGTGAAGGCTGATGTCCTTTGCTAGCCGTGTCCTTCCCCAGACAGCAGGCCGTGTCTGCAGGCCAGCCCGTGCCTGCGACTTTCACACAAAGCTGTGCTAAACTACCCCTAGTCTGCTTCCATCCTTCCTGCCTTCAAAGTAGGAACTGTCGTGGGGCCAAAGAGGAGACCACGGGTAGCTGCCTGTTTTCCGTGGACGTGCAACCGAGGACAAAAACAGTCTCCACCTCTACAGAATCCAGGCGCACCCAGGTTTAAACGAAAAAAAAAGAGAGAGGAGCTTCTGCGGCTGCAGAGGTGCCTGCTCGGCTTTCTGCTCCCTTCCCTGCTCGCCTTTGACAAACGAGCTCACACCTTGAGCAGAATGCTGGGCTGCCATGAAGGGAGGAAGGGAGGAAGGAGGATGTGAAGAAAGAAGAAACTGGCGTGGATCACCCACCAGTTCAATTATTCAGCCCCCACACAAGAGAGAGCAGTCCGTTCAATTTCTCTTTGATTTCCCGGGCTCCAAACCCACACACCGGTGTCAGGGAGGGGTGTTAAATAAGCCTCCGAAATGAAGCTGCTTTGCGCCACTGCACCACAGGCACCCCCACCTCCCTTTGAGAGAGAAAGCTCGGCACGGTTTGCTCCAGCCACCCCCCGCCCTGGCCACCACCGCCACCTCTGCTCTGCGGCCGAGTTTCATCTCGGGCCCCCGCGCGAGAAAGGAATTCAGGATGGGTTAAACGTTACCTGTATCTCCTCCCCACATCTCCTAAACCATCTGATAAGCGCTAGAGAAAACATCCTGTGTACAGGGGTTGAGATGCTGACACAGGGTGGGGGTGGGGGCACCAACGACACGGGGGGCCACGAGGAGTTAACCCCCCGAGAGACAGGGGCCCACTCTTTGGAAAGTTCAGAGAAAGCAAAGACAAGAAAGATTCCACTGGCCCTTACATGTGGTTACCAAAAACACACACGCAAGCAGAGACTTCTATGTCCCAAAGTTACAAAAACAACCACCAAAACCTCTTCGGTCCTAACAGACGGTACTGGCTAAAAAAGAAATCAGGAAAAAAAAAAAAGAAAAAAAGGGTGTGTTTCAGCAGAAGGTTCGGCCAGGTGGCCGTGCCCGGCAGCCCCGCCCGCTCAGCTCCGGGTTAACAGGTGCTGGGGACGCAGGCTGAGGCTGAGGCGGGCAGGTCCGCCGCCAGGGCTGCAGACACTTTCGGAGCCTCCTCCCTGCGCAGTCCACACTCTCCCTCCTTTCAACACAGGCCCGGCCGCCCGAAGGCAGGAGACGGCTTCCGATGACCTCCAGGCGCTCTCAGCTCCTACATTTCAGCCTCAGCACTGGCGGCGTTAGGGCTCAAAGCGGAATAATCATCGACACAGCCAAATGCCGCTTTACACCCCTCCACCCCCGGCACCCTTGATACGGTGACGTCTGCCTTCAAGTAAGGCCTCTGAACGTCCCCGGCAGCCGTGAGGAGCAGGACACCCCGGTATGGAAGGGCGCTCCCGTGGGCCTGGATCGGGGCCGTGTGGACCCGTGGGGAGAGGACGGTTCCACCGACGCTACTGTCCCCTCCGGATACCCGCGTGGCACTGGGAGCTCCGAGGCCTGTGGGGAGGCGTCAGAGGCTTCAAGCCCAAGAAGGAGCTGCACAAAAAGCTTCAGGACAGGCCCTGTTTTTTTTTTTTCCCCCTAGAATTGCCCTAGCCTCTCCTGCCTATAAAACTTTGCAAGCACCCAATAAATAACTGCGTGACTGTTTACCTCTCACTAAAGCACACCTCAGGCTTACAAGACCAACCCCAAGGCCAGCAGCAGAAAGCACCCCTCTTCCTATGTATGCCTGCCAAGGTCACCCCAGGAAACCTGGCCCAAGCATCTCCCAACTGGTCCGCTTCCAGGAGGATGGGGTCGGGGAGGGGTGGGGACGGGCCCTGACGGAGGAAGGAAAAATCCGAACAGCGGAGTCCACCCTCCCCTCTGGCCGCTCTCACTGCAGCCGTGACGGATGAGGATCGTGATGACGAGTGACAAACCCTCTCCTGAGGCCCCAGAGTGAAACATCCACCCAGGATCCCGGGGACGGCCCGTGCATAAAGCGGCAGGAGCACGTCAGCAACAGGCCTTGAGCAACCTCGAACCCCAGGGAGCTCCAAACCCCAACCTGGCCTCCAACGACACACCAGCACCTAACAGCCACGGTAAGAAAGTATTTTTCAAGGACTATTTTTTTTCCTGGAAGGAGAGATGGTCAGTCTGCAGGGCGCAGCGGCTGAGGCCCGTGGCTCAGCGCCAACCCAACACGCCGGACAGGACCCACGGTAGAGCTGGACACAGACCACCAAACCAAAGAGGTCCCTGACGCTCGGGCCAAAGGGACAAGTGACTGTCCCAGGATGTCTGCTCCCTGATTTCCCAAGGAAGAGAAACGAAAAGCCGCTGGGAGAACCTGGCCTGTTCCTCCGCATCTGGGACGTCACCAGGTCCCTTATCAGCACCGTGACGGACACAAAGCAAAGCCACAGGCACACAAGTGCATCTGCCGTGAACAAGGGCATCAAAAAAACAAAGAAATACAAGCAGGCCCGCTGCTCTCAAGAAGAGAAAGGCAGACAGAGAATGCACATTTATTGGACGCCACCTTAACTGCGAGGAGAACTACACGTGTTTTTCCATCCGATCCTCACAATAACCTTACGAGCAAGGTGCCATCACCCCCACCTCCAGGACGCCTCTGAGGACAGACAGTTCAAAAGGTGGCCTGGAGCTCGCACTGTGGCTCAGCGGAAATGAACCTGACTAGCATCCATGAGGACTCAGGTTCGATCCCTGGCACTGCCGTGAGTTGTGCGGCAGGTCACTGAAGCGGCTCAGATCCTGCAATGCTGTGGCTGCAGCATAGGCCAAAAGCTGTAGCTCCAACTCGAACCCTAGCCTGGGGACCTCCGTATACCATGGGTTCGGCCCTAAAAAAGACCAAAAACAAAAGTGGCCTGGAGCTCCCGTTGTGGCTCAGCAGGTTAAGAACCCGACACAGTGTCCAGGAGCATGCAGGTTCCATCCCTGGCCTCGCTCGGTGAGTTAAGGCTCCTGCGTTGCTGGGGCCATGCTATATAGGCCGGCAGCTGCAGCTCTGATGTGACCCTTCGCCAGGAAACTTCCACAGGCCGCAGGTTTACCCATAAAAAAACATTTTGTTTAAGTTTTCTTAAGTGGCCAACCTCTCTCACAATCTAGGTCTATCTTGCCTCCAAAATTTGGGCTCTTTCTACGATATCGTGTTTCTTGGCCATGCAAGGTTCTGCAGAACCTCTCGAACCGATCTGGTTAAACCGATGAATTAATAAGCGGTCCCAGGAAAAGGTGCCGCCGGGGCCCCTGAGAACGTCAATGCCGAGCTGGAGCACCCGGGGAGGCTGGGCCGCAACTGAGTGGATGTCCCGACCGCTTTGCAGGAGGTAACTGCCCCAAATCAGCACTCCCCGAACACCCCCGAACCCAGCCTGCAAGGTTCCCGGTCTCAAGAGACCGTCTGGATCCGCCCAGAGCTGGCCACGCGGCTACCTCCTCCCTCGGAGCTACCCTAGGGTTCCTTCCAATCCGGAGACCAGCACCGCGTCTCGTGAAAGCAGTAAATACCTGAGCTTTCCAAGGCAGGGCGTTGCCCGGCCTCACTCGACGTTTACAATTATCCCAGTCTTACAAAAGGTTAATAACTTCATAAAGCAAGGTGTGCTGTAGCTCACCAAAGCGTCTGTCACAAAGGTCAGAGTCAACCCAGTTCCCGGTACCACTTGGTCATTAAACGTCTCCGGGAAATTAAAATCACTAGAAGGGCCCAGTTTCTTCTCTTTCCACCCGCGGTTGGGCAAAGTCAAGAGGAGAGAGGCCAGCTTGCCTTCCACCCCCCACCCCCAAACCCATACACGCAGTAGAGCCTGCACCCCAAGATCAGCAGGGAGAACTACTCACTAGAATCGGTTTTGGTTTAAATGCTTTCGTCCTCCATCCGGGCCAGGGCGGCAAAAATTAAATAAATGTCAAATATGGACTAGGCTCCTCAGAATAAGTCAACTACTGTGCCTGCTCTATTCTTAGGGAAAAGCAGTGTGGAGGGCGGTGGAAAAAGAATTTGTTGACTTGAACCCCTGCCTCTGGGCCAGCCGCGCAGAGGCCCAGTTTCAGTGTCCCCGGGTTTGGGCTGGGACGACCCATCTCTAAGCGCCCTCCCGCATGGCACCTCCATCTAATCGTGAGTGTCACCTTGGGAAAAACCCGAGCAGAGGGGGACGATCGGAGAAGCCACTGACCATCCCGTGGAAAACAGAAAGGAGAGCGACATTTTGCCACGGCTGATTAAGGCGGACCTGACAACCTGGGTTACAAAACAGTCGAACACACAAAAAGCGGGTCTCAGAATATATCAGTGTCATTCAGAGCTCGTCTCCCCAGGACGCGGGGTCTTGGCACAGGGGGGCAGCTCCGTGGCGGCTGCCTCGGGGGTAAGAGAGCTTGTGTTTCTTTGTAAACCTTTAATGCACTTTTTGGCAAAACGAAGCAGACCTGACTGTTTATGTGTGAGCGCAGGCGAAGTCACAGAGCGGGGACTGGAGACAGCGCAACGCTTCTTCGGCAAAGGAACCCTAGGAGGGTCTGTGCTGCTGGCACCCCGAAGGGCAGCGACGCGTTTCACACCCTGGCCTCTGAACGTGTCTGCGATGGACTTTAGAACGCCCGCATCCCCGGGGCACACAGAGAAGCGGCATCACTGCGCCTCTTTTCCAAAACAGAAGGCCAAGGACGGACCCGGGGGCTTCTTCCTCCTTCTCCAAAGCTGCCTGCGCCATCCCCCTCACCCCCAACACACACACACACACACACACACTCCTGCACTCCCCTGAGCTGACAATGCACAGCTCTCAGAACCATTAACTCATCCGCGGGCTGGGTCACAAGACAACGGTATTATCCCCGAGTTAAAATACAACCCCACTGGAGACTTGAGATTAAAATCCTTATTTACTGTCGGCTACAGATATGCTTCTTGTTGCGTTTGGTTGCAAATGTGGGAAAAGCGTTTATCAGGGAAGATCAGGAGTCTGGAGAGAACGGATCCGGTGTGAGCCAGGAACCCGGAGGAGAGAGACATGCAGACAACACCTTCGCTTCCTTCTTACGAGCTGCCCTCCTTCCTTTAACGAACCACATCACAAACACTCTACAACGGGTCTGGATCTACACGTAGAGGGGATCGAGAGCACCCACCGCCCTTTTTCAAGGTGAGGGGGGCGGAAATCGGGCCGTAAGACCACCGTTTAGAAGGGCAAGTCCAGACTCAGAAAAACTACGATCAATATCTGTTGTAGCAGCTTGCTCTCCCCAGTAAGATCGCGGTCGTTTCAGGAGGATACAAGCTTCTGAAATGCAGCCTTAACAAACAAAACATTGCTCAACTGTTCCAGAGGCAGGTGTCATAAACAAGCAGCCACATGGCAAACATATTGATTTCCCGGCCCTTATCTCACAGCAACCAGTGCTCAGTTACCAGGCTACTTTAATATGTAATTTACCGCAGGGGGAAAGAGAGCAGGGCCCAGGATGTCTGAAATATTTACTGGAGAATTCGGCAGTGGCACGGAGGCTTCCCACAGGGGGTGGCGGCGTGCAAGCCGATATGAAGAATTCTGGCTTGGAAACCACAAATGATCAGGAGCGTTTCCAGGCTGTGGAAGGAAAAGGCCCAAGCCCGGCCCTCTCATCCTAGAGCCAAGAGCCCCTTACTCTGGCGCTATTGATCCTCATCAGCTACATCTACGCTATGAAAATCCAGCTCACCACCGCTGGTATTTAAATGCAGACGTTTCATTTCTGCCAAAACAGTACAAGGAAACTGCCTCCATCTCTTTCTGTGGCTTCCACTGGACTCTTGCTTTGCAGCCCACCTGACTCAAGATAAAAATAAAGAGGAACGGTGCGGGGCTGGGGCGGGGGGGTGAGGTGGTTGGGATTTCAAAAGCTCCTGTGCTTCGTGAGAATGTTAGAGTTTGCTTCTTCTTTTTTTTTGTCAGACTTTTTATATATCCCGAGCTGCAAAACACCAAAAAGGATCCAACGCTAATTAAAAGCAATCAATGTATGGTTACATTAAGTGGGAAAGCAGCTCTGTGTCTGGCGTGAAAGGTTGTAGGTTTAAAATAAACCTAGAAATGCCAAAGTTAAGCTTTCTCAGCTCAGCGCCAAGGCGCCCACACGCCTGGTACTATATATACGGCGAGCCGCGTCCCTTCCCTGGCTGTGGCCACTGAAGCCTCCGAAGCACAGAACAAAGCTGCTGCTGCCACACGGCCACCGGGAAGAGGAAACTTCCATTTCCAGAACTGATATTTTCATCTCAAGATGCCAACTCATTTGGGCATAGATTTTTCACTGTGACTCTCCTTAGGACTTTGAAAATCTGTCATTTCCATAAAAACCAAACCAAGGGGAGCCGCAAAGTTCCTGCTCAGAAGCTCCCAGGAGCCCCAGCTACACGGGCCCCCGGTTGGGGCGGGCGAGGCGGGCCGCAGAGGGCACGGAGGCGTCCAAACCCTGACCACACAGGTACCGAGACGAAAAGCATAAACACCTCTTCCATAATTTTCAGAAAGTTTGCAAACCCAGAATGAATTTCCTTCCTCACTGAAACCTCCCTGTGTTGTAAAACCACAGACGTTTTTAAAAATGACTGACGTGGGGGAAAAAAAAAATCAGAGGAAGATTTTCCTCAGCCTTCCAGAGGGAAGAAAGAGGTCAATGAGCGAACGTTTCAGAGCCAAAAATGGGGAGACTTTTCTAGAATCGGACGAGTAATAACAACAAGGGCCGCAACAATAATCATACCTCTTGAGAGGTAGTACCTAGCGGAAACATTTTATCTAGCTAAGAACAATAACTGGTTAAAGGGTGCCAGGCTGGTAGCCGATAATTAAGACTATATGTGCAGGTAATTGTTTCTTTAACATTTAGCCAAGGGCTTTTAACAGTATAATGATCTAAGTGCTTTCCAAGAAATTTTGTCTCAAATGGCAGGTATCGCAATTAACATAAAACCATTTTTATTGTGGTAAAAGAGACATAACATAAAATGCACTATTTTTAACCGTTCTCAAGCAGACAGGTCAGTGGCACGAAGTGCATTCACACTGCTGTGCCACCGCCACACCCTCCATCCGCAGAACTTCTCCATCGGCCCAAGCTGAAACTCTGCACCCATCAAACACCCAGTCCCTCTCCTCGCCCGCACCTCCCAAGCCCCCGGTAACCTCTACTGCACTTCCTGTCTCTATGATTTGCTTCTTATACACGTAAGTACTTCATATAAATGGAACTATACCAGACTCACCTTTCACATGTGGCTTATTTCACTTGGAACAACATCTTCAAGAGTCGCCCACGCTGTACCAAGAGTCTGGGTCAGAACTTCATTCCTTTTTAAGGCTGAATAATATTCCACTCTGTATTACCCTTAGATTTGTTCATCTGTCAACGCACATTTGGGCTGTTTCTACTTTTCTGTTATTAGGAACGCTGCTGCTGAGAACATGGGTGTACAAGTTACCTGAGTCCCTGCTCTCCATTATCTGGGCTCCATACTAGAAGTGGAACTGCTGACGAATACATTTTTGTGCTCTTAAAAGGAATCGGTTGTTTGTGCTTTGAGAGCCAACACCTCCATAAGAACCAAAAAAAAAAAAAAAGGCAGAACTAATTTGGAAAACACAGTCAATCATGTTGCTAAAGGAGAGGGCCCTGCAGAGAGCGCCTATGTGGTCACAAAAGTTCCTGGGAAGTGCCACCCCGGCCCCAAACCGGGGGCTGCAGTCAAAACCCCTCACTGCCTCGCTGGAGGGGTGAGAGTTTTGAGTTCAATAGCAGAAGTGGGCTTGAATAAAGGAAGGATTTGTAGGGCCCAGGGAACACAGGTGGACAGCTTAATGAACGATGTGAACATGCCAGGACTGCCTGGCACCTTTATGAGCCAACAGCGTTAAAAACTCAGGCCTATTTTTTTGACGTGACCTTATTCAAACCTGCCGGGGATCTCTGTACTGGGCGGCACAGGAAAACTAGCATGTTGACATTTTAGGACAGCAAAGGTGCAGGCGACCCCAGAGATCTGTTCACCCATCTCCCAACAGCTTAATAACTTAAAATGCCAAGGTAAAAAAAAAAAAAAATTCATGTATACCTTTAAGACAGGCATATGTAGAAGGTTATGTCTTACCACAAATCACAATTCATAGATAATCCAAACCCTCCAAATTGTAATGAAAATCCAGACCACCTCAGCTCTCCACCATCCGAAGCCTGGCAACATATTTCGGAAGCTCAACTGGAGATAAAAACTGAGACAAGGGAAAAGGCAATTTTCAGCTCCTCCGAAGGAAGTCACCGCTTTAATATTAAAATGGCCCTGGGATGCTCAGACTATGAGGAATTTACTTTCTCAGAGAATAAACTTTTCTTTTAAAAGCACCCCTTTTTTTTTAATACAGTGTCTTAAGTAGATCTTTTGGAATTTACAAGATAAATACTGGTAATTTGATTCTTATCTTCTCTAAATCCAATTCGAAGCCAATTTTGTCTAAAGGACACTAATTATAGCCTACAGGGAGAGAAAAGGTAGCCTATGAGAGAGAATACACTTGAAACATTTAAAAGGCTACGGGACCCTGAAAAGTTAAATAGATTTCGAATCTACTGGAGTAAGAATAATAATTAGTTAAATGCAAATTATTCTCAGGCCCTGGTCCACTGACCGTGGGCCCTTCAGAGTCCTGTCATCACAGCACCCAAGGGTGCGCAGGTTAAAGGGACCTAGGCTTTACTCTCCCCCAGGCCTACGCCCAGCAGCTGCTTTTGAAAGACCCTTGATGAGCAGAACTGCAAGAAAAGGGGCACGGCCATCGGCTCTTCCTGCAAAGGGCTGGATCCTGCCTTGTTAACTGGTCCCCTTCCCCCAGCTCCACATGGAAGTCGAAGAAATCGGTTGCATAAGATGCTGTGCTTTTCCGGACGGCGCACGCGGCGTCCTTCACCCCTCCTACCCCTTCCTGTTGTTTTTCTTGGCCTCGGTCACAAGAGACAGTCGTGCTGAAAGGATGCCATAAGCCCCACCTGACGTCTCTGGCGGCTGTAAGGACGCCGGAACAGGCAGAGGGGCCCCGGGTCTCGCGGAGTCGAGCCGCGGCGGCCCGCCGGCTGGTGCAGCGGGTGGAGGGCCCTGGTGCGCTCCGGGCTGAGGCACCACCCAGACCGGCTGAGGGCTCCCCGAAGCCCCCAAGAGGCCTCAACCTTTGGAAACTCCTGTTCCCACCCACAGACACCCAAGGTGCTGACGGCTCGAAACATCTCATGAGACCAGCTTTCACTTCGAGATCACTCCAACCCTGGAAGCCCCCTTGGGCCGGGGACCACGTGCAATGGTCCAGCCGAGGGGCGAGCAGGTACAGAATCTCACCGCATCCTGCTCGCCAAGTTCACGGGCCCTGGAGGGAGTCCCCTGTCCCCAGCTGGAGGGGCACCTTTTCTAATTCACAGAGCAGCACCACGCGGACTAGCAGCAGCCGTGCTCAAGCCCACGAAGAAACTTCCTGAGCGGCCACGGTTCTCCGGAGGACCACCCGCTGGCCGTCGTCTGCCCAAGCCCCCCCCCCCGCCCCCCGGAGCCGGGGACCCAAAGCGCCACAGCACCGCGGTCCATGGGGAGGTCTGTGCACCCTGGGGGGTAAACCTCTCCGGGGGGCTTGTGTGAGCGAACCAGTGTCTCAGACCATCGATGAACTAGCTAGATCTGTTTCACTGAAAACTTCAGATACATACTTTTAAGGGCCTATATTGAAGAGTTTAACCAGAGAGGGGCTCGATGTCTGGACCAGTGACACCGTCGCTACCCCAGCACCCAGACACAGAAAGTGTCTCCTGACAACACAAGAACCACCCGGAACCATTCCCACCACGTGACGGTCCCTAAGAGCTAGCAGGAGGCCTTTTCCATAAACCACCCAGAAAACGGTCCATGTTTCTTACAGGTTAGCCCTGCAGAGAAACCAGGCAGCAAAGAATCAATGTCTTTCCGATCTTTTTCGAGGCTCTGGCTGCTTCCAGAACAGAGAAACGGCCCGAGAGATGAGCACACGGTCAAGGGACTTGCCGAGGCTCTTTCAATTCCGCACTGGGGACCGAGGTGCAGCAGCCTCATCCGGGCCTTTGCTCGCCTCCTTCCAAATGCCTTCTTCCTTCCACCCGCGGCTGTTGATTAACTGCCTCTCGGGAAGGTGCCCAAGGACCTCGCAGGCTTGGGAGCAGCAGTAAGGGAGGAAGGGGGAGAAAACAAAGGCTGAAAGGCAAAGGCCCCTCGGGGGTGGGGGCAGCCCCTCCCCACCACGTGGACCACCCACGGCTTCTGAATGGCCCGAGGTTCTCCACGATGGGCTTGAATTTAACCATTCTGTGCCACCACTAAGCCCCGATTTTTGGCTCTGACAATACGGTTTCAAAGATATAATTAAAGGGCAAAAGCAAAAACACTCGAGGCTTCCACACCCATCTGGACTCAGCTACTGAAGCCACGGCGAGTCAGTGAAGAAAGCCTCGTCAGGCTTCCAGAATTTACAGTGCTGGGCAGGCACTGGGGTGGGGGGTGGGTGCCTTCTTTCAAAGGGCACTTTGGGGGTGCGGGGCGTTCTCTGTTCCACAACCTCAAACCTTCATGCTTTGCATGTTCTTTGCCACGTCGGGCAGACCGGAGGGTGACAAGGATAAAGAACCCCAAGAACCAGGGGAGGCAGAAGAAAGATTCGGCGGGGGCACTACCAGGCGGGGTCCCCAGCGTGGCTCCCCGGGCTCAGAAAGGGACCGCGGCTGGGCACTTGGAAAGGAGGGAACCTTGTGCAAGCCAGCCCTTACAACAACCCCGTGTCTTTGGGAGATGCTGCCGCGCCCTCACTGCAGAGACGGCAAACTGAGGCTCGGAGGGATCGCGTGGGGGCGGGGAGCAGGAAATGGCAGGTGCGAGGACCCGAGAGCTCACGGAAGCTGGTGGCTGTCCGTGAAACTGCTCTCTGGAGGGAGGAGAGTGATGGGGGGTCCCCTCCAGGTTTAACCCCAATCCAGCTCCTGTGAGACAGCAGACCATCGGGGGGACACGGGGGGCCAAGACATCCTCGGTTACGACCAATCCGGACGATGGAGACACAGCCCCCACCCCAGCCAGCCCCAGCCCCGCAGATTCGTGCTAAGGGGCGTCGTCGAGCCGTCTAAACACACACACGCTCACAGTCCGGGCGGCGACCCCCGCACCTCGCCCACCCTCCCACCCCAAAGCGGGGACAAAAAGCCCTTCAGTGCTGCGGGTGCCCCCACCTTTTGTCGCAAGCCCTGGAGGCCTGGGTGCACAAACACAGTGCCCTTTCACTGCAGCCTCTCGGGGCTCCTGTTTCACTGGGGTCCTGAAAGAGAGCACTGTAAATAAAAGAGGCCTGTCTGACCTGCCCTGGCCCCGGCCCCCGGCCCCCGGCCCCTCTACTGTAACAGAGCTGCTGGGCGGCGTTCCCCTCGGCCCCACCGCCCCACGCCCACAGGGCACCACAGGGCAGGAAGGCAGAGGACGGGGTCCTGGCTGGTTTGGGGCTGTCAGCGAGGAGGGGTGCTCGGGCCCGGCCAGTCCCCATGACTTTTGGGCATCTGAGCGCTTGTTTAAGTGGCTGCAGTAAGATCAGCTCAGAACAGCACTGCGGGGCGGCTTCAGGGGAGGGGGAGGGGTGGCCCTTTGGTTCTGTTCTCTTTGTCCGGCCAAATGGACAAAAGCAAGGAGAAAGGGAGTGGGCCAGGAGACCGGAGTCCACCCTAGGTCGCAGCCACAGGACTCTGACCCAGCCAGCTGGAGAAGCAGAAAGGATCCGGATCACATCAGCTGTAGCCGCACGCTTACACAAACCACCGAGAGGAGAAAGAAGGAAAGCTGAGATGGGGGGAAGGCACAGAGAAGTGCAGAAGTAGCGACCAAACCCCAAACCAGAGGCCACCCGCCCACCCGGAGCCGCTCAGACCATAACCAGGGAGCATGGCGCTGATGGAGTCAGCACGCGCGGGCCAGGGACTGAGAAGTCACGTCTACCGGCTACTCGACGGAGCTTAGGGCTTGGTGGGGAGAGACATGAGACTCTGGCGAAAGGTTCCTTATTAAATGTCGATTGCCTGTCCTCTCCGAGGCCGGGGGGGGGGCCACAAGGACCTCTGACCATGCCGCGACACCCCCCGATTTTCACTAACTCCAGCTTAGGGCAGGTGGCGGGGCTGCAGGAGAGGAGGAGGAAATCCGAAAATGAGAGGACAGAACAAACAAGCAGAAACAACACTTTGCTTCAATTTTCCCTCAAAGATAAAACGTGGCAGAAAAAAAAAAGCAGAAACAATCTGAGTTTCGTAGGGATGTTAGTTATCTTACGAGAAAGGGCAGGGCGGCCACAGGGCACACACCCCATCTTGGCCAGGAAAACAGAGGCAGTCTCTGACCACTCTTAGAACGGCCCAAGGCCGGCCCACACGGCACCCAAGAAAATGAAGTCCTTTTTTTTAAGTTTGAAAATGCGTTTCTTAGGAGGGAGGGACAAAAAGGCTGGGTCTCTAAGCCACCGGTGAGGAAGTTCTCACCCCAACCTCAAACAAGCCCCAAGACAAGGCTCCAGCCACACAGGCCCTCCAAAACTACCTTCTTCTTTTTTTTTTGTCTTTTCAGGGCCACACCCACAGCATATGGAGGTTCCCAGGCTAGGGGTCAGATCGGAGCTGTACCTGCCAGCCTACGTCAGATCCGAGCTGTGTCTGCGACCTATGCCACAGCTCACGGCAACGCTGGATCCTTAACCCACTAAGTGTGAGGCCAGGGATCAAACCGACATCCTCGTGGATGCTAGCCAGATTTGTTTCCACCTAGCCACGATGGGAGCTCCCGAAACCACCCTCTTAGAACTAGAAAGTCCAGGCATTTCTGCGATGCGGGGCTGGTGGGTGTCATCCCGGGAGCTCTGGCGAGGCCAGGCATCCCCACTTTGCTTCCCAAGCCACCAACAGCCTCTCGGGACCAGCCAGGCAAGGCCTCGCCTCGGAGAAACCCCAAAGTTCAAGAGGCCACCCTGTCTTCCTGCCGCCCTCTCTGCATGAGGCCCCAAGATACAAAGCAAGGACGTCCTTCCTGGCCTCGAGTGACAAGGACGGCCTCGTCCCACATAGAATGCACCCAGTCAGCGAGGCGATACGTCTCCACAGCCATCCACAGCGTGCCGTGGTCAGGACCGAAAGGAGCGATCCGAGGGAGCCCCGTTCAATGACTGAGAAGTCCTGAGGCCGGCCCATCGCCCTGGCCTCAGCCACCTGCCCACGGAACGGGCCTGAGAAGACCAGCAGCCCCCTTCTAGCCAGAGGTCAGGACCCGAACTGGATGATCGTCCATCCTGTCCAGATCAAAGACCCTGACGATAGGAACAATCTCAGCAGCAAACAAGAACAGCCAGGTGACCCAGAGTCAGCCACCTCCTGCCCCGAGCCCGGCCGGCTGCCCCCGGGGGGCCCCGCGTGGCGTTACAGACTCACGCCCGTCACCCCGATGCCTAGAAAACCCCTGGGCCTCTACGCTGCCGGCACCTGGAGATTTACCTGCCGACTCTAAAGGAGGAGAAAGGGGAGGAGAGGCCGGGCCTCCCCCTAACCCTCAACCCTCCGGTCTCCAGACCCAGCTCGTGTCCGCACCGGGTTCCCGAATCCTGCGGAGAACACCCAGCACCCTGGCAGGCACAGACGCAAAGGGTCGATCCCCCAGGGGGCACCTGGGGGCTGCGGCTGCATCGCCGTCCCCTCTACCTCCTCCCAGCGAACTCGGGGCGCTCCGTCTCTCCCCCCCAAGCCCAGCTTTCCGGGAGCCTAGAGCAGGCAGGGGTCAGGGCGCCTCCACAACTCAACACACGGAGCACATCGTGGGCCACTACCCTGTGCCAGGTTGGGCACAGGGGAAAGAAAAGAGGAGCTCCTGCCGTGGCATAACAGGATCAGCGCTGTCTCTGGAACGCCGGGACGCGGGTTCGATCCCCGGCCATAAGGATCCCGGCTGCAGCTCAGATCTGATCCCTGGCCCGGGAACTCCGTATGCCGTGGGGTGGCCAAAAAGCGGGGAGGGGGGGAGAAGAGAAAAGAAAAGGCCAAAGAGCCCTCAAAGAGCTCTCTAGTTACTGAAGCATGGCACAGAAGTCACTGCAGCGATGTAACTGCCCCCAGCAGGCGAGCAGGGGCAGAAGGGAGTCCCTGTCTGGGCCCTTTCCTCAGCATCGGCCCCGTCCAGGCTCCCTGAACCAAGAGGAAAACCCCGACTGGGGGACCAGCAAATGCTCCCCCACCCCCGCCATTCCCAGCAAAGCTCTCCCTGGCTCGCTTTCCCCATGGGCTGCTTCTCCTTGGGAGGTGGATCCCCTCGGGGGGTGCTGGAGGGCCAGGGAGGAGGATGCGGGGGCTCACGGTCCTTGCCCCGGGCTGCCTGCTCACTGTCACCGGGGGCAGAGGTGGGCAGCGGCGTGCGAACACCTGCACCTGCCCAGCAAGGCCTTGCGCGGGGGCCTGGCCGCCTCCCTTCACGCGGCATTTGCGCTCACCCAGCCGTTCGCTCCTGCCTGGACTATTCCTGCCGCGATAAGGATGCCCATTAGGACACATTTGGCACTGACAAGAAAGGAGGCGGGAGACATTCAAAGAAAAAAGAAAAAGCAGCGAAGCTGATCTAAGTTGGTTCTGCTTTGGCGGCACCCGAGCCTGGGCCCGCTGTCCGCGCTCCCCTCACTACCAGCTCTGCCCCGATGGTTACCCACCCTTAGTAGCCGGAATCTAAGATCCTGGAGAGCTCGAATTCTCCAGTTCATTCTCACAAATAGGAAACAGTCACCGCGGGTTTTTGAGCAGGGCAGCAACACGGTCCAAGCTCTGCTTCAGGAGGATGAGGGGACGAGTCCCCACCGGGGACACTGCAGGAAGGCTGGTTAGGAGCCCGGGACGACCGTCTGGCTAAGTGAGAGCGAGAAGATGGGCCAGAGAGGCAGACGACGCCGGCGAAGGCAAAGGGCAGGTTAGGCCAAGACGAGACCACGGTCCAGACGAGCCTCTGGCAGAACGAGAGGACACAGAGACGGCGAGAGAGGGACGAGGCTGAATTCGGCCCGACACACACCAGGTTCTGGTTTCTGGCAGGACCAGGTACCCAGCGGGCCGTTAGAAAGGCACGTGCGCAATACAAGGAAGACAGAAAACAAAAAACAGCAACAAAAGAAACAGAGACAGAGATGCAGCGGTCATCCACAGCGGGGAGAGCTGGGGACCCCGAGAGGGCCAGGAAGTAACTGGAGCGAGACGCGGAGCGGCAGGGATGCCGTCGCAGGAATCTGCGCGTCACAGGCGAGGGGGTCACGCCCAGGGCCCATTCCCTTCCCTGTGAAGAAGAGAGAGGACCTGCACTTTGCAGACGAGGAAGCAGACCACGGGGACCAGAATGTCTGCCCCCCAGCACGGGGGACGGATAAGCAACAGGACCCACTGTGCAGCGCAGGCAACTACGCTCAGAGCCCTGTGATAACCTGTAACGGCAAAGCATCTAAAAACATACGTGTGTGTGGTATACCTGAATCACTTTGCTGTATGCCTGAAACTCACACGTCACTGTAAATCAATCATCTGTCAATTAAAAATGTTTTTAATGTTAGGAATTCCCATGGTGGCTGAGCAGATTAAGGGCCCGACTAGTCTCTGTGAGGATGCGGGTTCGACCCCTGGCCTGACTCAGTGGGTTAAGGATCCAGCGTTGCTGCAAGCTTCGGTGCAGGTCACAGATTCAGCTCGGATCTGGCATTGCTGTGGCTGTGGTCTAGGCAGGCAGCTGCAGCCCCGATTCAAGCCCTAGTCTGAGAACTTTCATATGCTGCAGTGTGGCCGTAAAAAGAAAAAAAATGTTTTTTTAATTTTAAAAGTCTGCCGGTAAATATTTTTTTCTTAAAGGCAGGCAAATCCAGAGGCTGCAGAGCTCCGAGCTCCAGATCACACTGCCTCTAGGGACGGGGTTTCAGGAAATGCCGAGGGGTGGGCAGGGGTCGATGTCACAGTCCAGGAAGGTGCAGTGCTTTCGAGAACTAGGAGGTCACAGGTGACCTTCGAAAGAACAGTGTCAACACAGTCACCCTGATGAAAGCTGAACTGAGATGCCCGAGGAGCAGACAAATCTAAGTCCAAAGCTGGGGAGAGTGCACCTGCCAGGCCCCAGGTGTTCCCGCGACAGCACCCGGCCCGCTGGGTGGCTCTGAGGGCGAAGCGTGTTATTTCAGGGGAAGGGCTTAGTACAGCGCGAGCGTCACTTAGCTCCGAGGTCCTGAGTACCTGCTGCCTGCTCGGCGAGGCGTCAGGTGGCACAGGGAGACAGGACGCAGGAACCACGGTCGCTGCCCTAACAGAACCTGTTCTGCAGTTGGGGAGACAAAACATAAACACGAGCAGTTTCATAAGAAGGCGGCAGAGCCGGAGTTGCTGCTGTGACGCAGCGGGATCAGTGGCATCCCTGGAGCGACCGGACGGAGGTTGGATCCCCGGGCCCACTCAGTGGGCTGAAGGATCTGGCGTCGCCACGGCTGCGGCACAAGTCACAACGATGGCTCGGATCTGATCCCTGGCCTCATACGCTGCAGGGCAGCCAAAAATGGGAAGAAAAAAAAAGGGGGGGGGGAAGGCAGCAGAGCTTATCACGAAGTAGTGCACACCTAGAAACCGGCCGGAGACAAACAAGGGGCAAGCGGAGGGCACACGGTGAGAAACGCTGCCTCAAGAGGCCCGGCTGGGGGCCCACAGAGAATGAGAAGGACAACCCAGGTGGGGTGGGGGCGGGGGAGTGGAAAACGCCCCAAACAAAAGCACTTTCATTCCAAGCCCTGCTCTCCTGGAAGGGGCCTGACCCCCGGAGGCCCGGGGCCGAGCGCGCGCTGCGGCGTCGCGTTTGCAAAGGCAGAGCCCGAATGTGAGAAAGGACAGGTGCGCGCCAGGTCTAAAGCTCCCACCCAAGGTCCCGGCCAGGGGGCTCCGGGGGCAGCTGTCTCTTCCCCAAAGCAGGGTGTGGGCCGTGCGCAGGAGCTAGGAAACTCAGGCAGAGCCAGCATCCGATTCAGGCCGCCTGCAAAGCTCTGCCCCGCCCCCACCCCCAAAACACTCAGAGAAGGCTGGACGGCCACAGAGCGGTCAATGCTCTGAGCGACTGAACGGCCTCGACCTCTCCCAGGCCTGTCTCCTACTAAAATCTCTTACCTCCAACCAGCTAAGCCCTGCGAAGGTCCGGAACGTCCAGCACGGCGTTCGGAGCGCTCCGTGACCTGGCCCGAGTCCGTTTCTCCCACCTGCTCTCCTATGCCCCAGTCCAGCACACTAAGCTGTCTGTGGGCTCCCCGCCCCGACTCGTACCCTGACACAGCTGGACGGAAGGCACAGCTCCTCTCTCTGCTTCTCCAAAGCCGTGCCGTCCTCCCGGGGCTAGTCAAATGCCACCTCCTCCATGAAGCCCTCCTGAAGCTTCGATCAGAATCGTTCAGCTCCTCTGCCGTACTCTCCAAGCACCTCACTTACACAACAACTGAGCCTAAGGTCCGACGTACACACACACACACACACACGCACGCACGCACAGCCATATAAACGTGTGTGGCTATCCTGTGTTTCACTGTGAGCTTGTAAAGGGCTTTTTTTTTTTTTTTTAATTTTTTTACTTTTTGGCTGCCCTGAGGCATGTGGAGTTCTCAGACCAGGGATCAGATCCAATCCGCAGCTGTGACCCACATCGCAGCTGTGGCAAAGCTGGATCCTTTAACCCACTGTGCCGGGCTGGGGATCAAACCTGGTTCCCGGCGCTGCAGAGACAACACCGATCCCGCTGCACCACAGCAGGAACTCCCAAGGGGTTTTATTAATATCTGTACACTCCCCCAAAGCACCTAGCAACCACCTAGTACACAGTGGGTGCTCAGTAAACACTTTTTAATTGAATACCCCGGCTAAGTCCTCAATATATTGATGCGTTCCTTAAACTATGAGTGACGATCCATCAGTGGGTCTTAACATTTTTTACAGGTTTTTATTAAACTATAGTTGAAGGAGTTCCCATCGTGGCGCAACGGAAACGAATCCAACTAGGAACCATGAGGTTGCAGGTTCAATCCCTGACCTTGGCTCAGTGGGTTAAAGGATCCAGCACTGCCATGTGCTGTGGTGTAGGTCGCAGACGCAGCTCAGATCCCACGTTGCTGTGGCTGTGGTGTAGGCCGGCAGCTGTAGCTCTGATTCGACCCCTAGCCTGGGAACCTCCATATGCCAAGGGTGTAGCCCTTAAAAAGAAAGAAAGAAAGAAAGAAAAGGTATGTATTTTTATATATGTATATTATGTGTATATATATGACTAAGTCACCTTGCTGTACAGCAGAAATTGGTACAACATGGTAAATCAACTATACTTTATTTATTTTTGTCTTTTTTTGCCTTTTAGGGCCGCACCTGCAGCATATGGAAGTTCCCAGGCTAGGGGTCGAACTGGAGCTATAGCCGTCGGCCTACACCACAGTCACAGCCATGCAGGATCCCCGACCTACTGAGCGAGGCCAGGGATCGAACCTGCGTCCTCATGGATGGGAGTCAGATTCGTTAACCACTGAGCCACGACGGGAACTCCTGCACATTCCTTTTCTTCCATCACAGCCTATCCCCGACAGATTGGATTTAACGTTTTTAAATGAAATAGGAGAGAAAAAGCAGGAGAGAAAGCGTCAGAGCCCGCAGCAAACAGAAGAGATAAAGAGAGTTCCCTTGGACCGCTGGTTGCGGGTACGCTGGTGTGCACCGGGTCGGGATGGAAAACGTGCTGTTCGCCGTGGGCCACGGCCTCCATTCTAGGATGAACCAGCAAATAAAAAGCGTTACCAGAGGTTTCATCTAGAACATAACTTCTGGCGAGTTTGGGGGGGGCCGCTGTACACCCCACTTGCCCGTCCTCCGCAGCTTCAGACAGAATCATCACGGCAGGGTTGTGGAATTCGGACAAACGATCACTCGCCGATTACCCTGGCCGGTCCTCTAGACTCTGCCTGCGGAGGCGGGAAGGAAGCGCTCCGCAGCAGGTGTGTAACCGGCTTCGTGACTAAAAGGGCTGCAGGCTTTAGCCCCCGGCTGAGCACACCGCGCACACGAGCAACAGTCGATCTAAACACCGTACTTAAAATATACGCATATATTGGCTGCGCCCATGGCATATGAAAGTTCCCGGGCCAGGGACCAAACCTATGCCTCAGCAGCGATCCAGGCTGCTGCAGGGACAACGCAGGATCTTTAACCCGCTGCACCCCAGGGAACTCGAAGCCTTGTATTTTAAACCTCGAAAGCCACGTCCCTGGAAGATGGAGGGCAGGCCTGCTCCCAGGGCTGCTGTCCCCTTGGAGAAGGACACCTGATGCGGGCTTGGCCGCCAGGCCTCTGGGTCCTCGCCTCCTGACCCTCCGCCACTCCTTTCCACGGCGCGTGTCCCGCCAGCTCTCCCCAGCCCCACCTGCTACCTGGGAATCACGCAGCCTGGCTGCACAGGTCCAAACTGGTCCGACAGCCCCCCTCCTCGGGAGCCCTTACCCCTCTCAATAATGAATTTCCCAGCCCTAATTAATGCCAAGAAAAGGATGACATACATTTCTCTGCTGCTTTAAGTTACAGCTAGTTAGACACGTTGAGAGAAGTGCAGCCTCCAGCTAAAGGGTCAGATAAGCTAAAATCAATACAAGCCACCACCTCGAATCTTTTAAATCACCACCTTCCCTCCTGACCAACCCTGATCCAAACCCCTGCCGTGGGCACGGAGCAACCACCAGGCCTGCAAGCGACCGTCCATTCCGGCTAATATCCAAAGACAGATCGCCTCCCTTCCAACTCCTAATTCTTGTCCCCCAGCCCTGTTCCCTCTCCCACACGAAAAAAATCACTCTAATCTCCGGGCGCAATCAGACGGCCAAGAACAAGAGAAATAATCCCAGAGCGGCCGAGGGAAACAACGGAGGAGAGACACTCAGCAGGCACGTTAGCAGAAGCGCAGCACCTTTAACAGGCTGAGTGTCTGGTTCTTCTTCAAACTGGTCACACTCGCCTGGCGACGTCACTGCTTGTAATAGCCCCGCTGCTTGGAGTGGCATACAACGTACGAATCTGGAAATATCTAAAAGAGGGTTGCGATGAAGTTCCCGCTGTGGTGCAGTGGGTTGAGAACCCAACTGCAGTGGCTCGTCAGGGGGATTCAACTCGCAGCCCCACGCAGTGGGTTAAAGGATCCGGCATTGCCAGACCTACGGCATGGGTCACGGCTGGGGCTGGGAGTCCACCCCTGTCCTGGAACTTCCATTACGCCACAGGAGTGGCCATAAAAAATCAGTAAATAAGTAAGTAAATAGAATTATTAGAATGGCAAAAGGGACTGAAATCACCACTGCCCAAAAAAGGAAGACACACAGCCGCCCTACGAATACCTGAAAGGCTGCGGCCCGGAGCCTCTGGGACTCCAGGGAGCAGGACTAGTGGCGGGTAGTGAGAACTCTCTGGAAACACAACGCTGCTCAGGGAACAGCAGCACCCCTCTCCTGGGGGGGTCAAGAGAGAGGCGAGGTGGCAGGGAGCACACGAGGGCTGGGCACCAAGGTCCCTGCCAGCCGTCACCCATCAAGAAGGGGCAAAGCCAGAAGCCAGGACACTGGGCCCTGTCACCCCTTAAAGGGCAGGAGACACGCCGCGTGGCTCACTCATCTATTCCGGGAGTGGCAGGAGCGACAGAGGGAGAAGGCGCACCAAGGACAAATACAGAGTTAATTCTCTCCCACAGCTCGCTGGACCCAGCTGCCGGGGGAGCAGGAAAGTGCCCCCAGACCAAATTTCCAAAGCCGGCCTCCGAGGGCCCGGGAGCACCAGGCAGCGCAGGTGCAGGAGTGGTCTCCTGCGTCTTTTCGGGTTACGGACGGTGGGTGCCAGGCAAGACTGTCCCCCTTGCAGCTTCTCTTTTTTAAGAAAGACAAAGAAAAGAGAAAAACAAAACAACCAAAGCCCCGTAGCCCAAGCGGGCTCTGTGGGCGGCCTACATGAGCTTCCTTTTATCCGACCACAAAAAGGCATCAGTGGAACCAGCGAGGGGCCCCGGAACGGCCTCCCAGCAAGGGCCCGCCGCTCCGTTGAGGTTAGCAGTTAGCCAGGGGCCGGGAGCCGCCGGCCCAACAGCCCGAGCCCCTCTTACACAACGCGGCCTTATCTCCCCGAGCCGCCGTGGCTCTGCAGACACTGGCTGGGGCTCCAACCACAGCCCAGACTGGCCCGAGGCAGATACCGGGCCCTGGGCCGCTATCAGGGCGGCGTGCGGGCGGGGACGGTTGGGCTGCGCGCAGACGTTCAGGTTTCTATTAAAAGAGAGTCAGGGGGTCGCTAACAGCCGGGCTGGCCAGCTCCGTGGTGTCATTTCCTACGATCCCAGCGCCGGAACCCCCCCTCCCCCGCACCCCTCCCTCTCCCAGGCCCTCCGCCCACCGAGAGCTGGCAAGGGTTCACTGCCTGCCACGCTGGGTACAAAACCCAGGACGAGGGGCTGAGCGTCACCCTCGAAACGAACTCCTTTTCAGACAGACTCTTTCCTTTTTTTAAGGTTGGATTATTTATTTATTTATTCTTTTTAGGGCTGCCCCTGAGGCATACGGAAGTCCCCAGGCTAAGGGTCCAGTTGGAACTGCAGCTGCCTGCCTACACCACGGCCACGGCAACACAGGATCTGCGACCTACGCTGCATCTGTGACCAATGCCACATCTGTGACCTACGCTGCAGCTCACAGCAACGCCGGATCCTTAACCCACTGAGGGAGGCCAGCGATCGAACCTGCACCCTCACGGGCACTGTGTCAGGTTCTTCGCCTGCTAAGCCACAACGGGAGCTCCTAGACTGACTCTTGAAGGCAGGGACAGAGCTGGGGTAGCAGGAAGCAGGCAGGCAGGACACAGAGGGACAAACGATTAACATGAAAAGCTCTGAGCACGGCCTTCTCAAACGCCTTCAGAGGCTCCCAACTGCCCCAGAATGAAGTCCCCAAACCCGACAACAGTTATGTTTATTGAGCAACTACCTTGCTCCAGGCACCCCGCAGAACGACATGTGAAGGGCACTATCTGAAACCCTCAGGCTGGCCCCCGCCGTCCCCCACACCATCAACCCCACCGCAGGCAGGAGGAAGCCACGGTGCACAGAGTTTCAGGCACGGGGCCAAGACCAGCGTTTGCAAGTGGCAGCAGGAAAGTCTGCCCTTGGGTCCGCCCACGTTCTCGCCAGCCCTCCACGCCGCCTTGTCCCCTCCCTGGCCTGGCATTTCTGGCACCTCTACCTGACCCCAGCCGACAGTTCTAGCATTAATCACCCTCATTCCAGGCAAAGGAAGTGACATTATCCAGAATCCTAGCATTTATCACAATTGCAATGCTGCAGTTCTTCACAGGAATGCTAGCCAAGTCCCTCTCCCCCTTTCAGAAAGCCCCGCAGGCCAGAGGCTCTGTTTGTCTTGCTTGCCACTGATTTCCTGGGGCCTAGCCTGGCACCCAGCGCACAGTGAGAGTTCAACAAAAATGTTTAATTAAAAATGACTCTCTCAAACGTATACGTGGGTGTGTGTGTGTGTGTGTGTGTGTGAGTGAGAGAGAGAGAGGGAGAGGCTGGGTCACTTTGCTGTACATCAGAAACTGACAGAACTTTGCAAATCAGCCATAATAAAAAAATTGTTTTAATTAAAAAAAAATTACTCCCTCCAGGGGAAAGGCATTTCATCTCTGAATTTCCTGGTGTCGTCTCTCCCTCTATCTACCATAATCTTTCCATTTTCTTTTCTTCAAGTTATCAACATACGCACCCCCGTTAAGTATTTTAACCCCTCTGCTTAAACCATAAGCTCCTCAAGGGCAAGTCCCGGGTCTCGTGAATAAGTATTTTAACCCCTCTGCTTAAACCATAAGCTCCTCAAGGGCAAGTCCCGGGTCTCGTGAATAAGTATTTTAACCCCTCTGCTTAAACCATAAGCTCCTCAAGGGCAAGTCCCGGGTCTCGTGAATACTCGAACCCCGAGCACTGCCCTGCCTGTGGATCTGGAGGACCCCGCGCCTCAGTCTGCGCGGCAGAGACGTTCACGGGAACCCCTACCCCGGGAGGGCTGGGCAACAGCCATAACAAAATCCAGCCAGGAGATCCGAAGATTTAAAACCGCTCTTGGAGTTCCCACTGTGGCTCATCGGTATCGAACCCGGTTTGATCCCTGGCCTCGCTCAGAGGGTTAAGGATCTGGCGTTGCCGTGACCTGCGGTGTAGGTCACAGACTCAGCTTGGATCCCGAGTTGCCGCAGCTGTGGCGTAGGCTGGTGGCTACAGCTCAGTCCCACCCCTAGCCTGGGAACCTCCATAGGCCTCAGGTGCGGCCCTACAAAAAATAAAGAAGAAAAAATAAAACTGCTCTTAGGTCAGATTCTATTTTTACCTCCTCCTTGGTGGGCAGGAGACGTGAGCAGTCACGGGCAAGCCTGTGAAGGAGGAATTAAAGCAGACAGGGAATCAGAGGTGTGGGTTCCAGTCCCGACCGGTGTGCTGTGTGACCTCGGGCAAATCAGAGAGCACCTCTGGGCCTCCACTGAGTCCACCCTAAATGATCGTTTCTTTCTTTCTTATTCTAGAAGCTATAAATTCCCGGTTGGTTTTTATTACTGCAAATACTTCTACCAACCTGTCTGCCTGATCGCTCCTGCTATGGGGTCTTTCCTCAATCGGGAATCTATTTCTTTTTCTTTTTATGGCTGCACCTGCGGCATATGGACGTTCTCAGAATAGGAGTGGAATAGGAGCTACGGCTATGACCTACACCACAGCCACGGCAACAGCGGATCTGAGCTGCATCAGTGACTTATGCTGCAGCTCACGGTAACACTGGATCCATAACCCACTGGGTGAGGCCAGGGATGGAACCCGCATCCTCACGGATACTAGTTAGGTTCTTAATCTGAGCCACAACAGGAACTCCGAGCGTGTTGAAATAAACAATTCTACGGGCCCTTGGAGCTGGGACAGTTTATGATTCTCTGTCACCTTGAGAACCCACACCTGCAAAGCAGGTGGCAAGCCCTAAGAGCTTCCCCTCAACAGGTGGTGAGGAGAGAGATGAGGGGCCTGCAGAATCCCCCTCGCACTACCCCTCAGCCTTCCCAAAATAAACAAGCCCTAGCGAGCGAATAAGCCCGTCCTCTCATTAGGAAGGACGGCAACCAGGATCTGACTATGGATCAGAAGTAAAGAAAGGGAGAAAGCAGATACTGCGATGGATTTTCAATAAAGAGCCTCCCTCTGGTTCAGCCTGAATTTTTTCCCACATATGCACACTTTCACAGATCAGTTTGGGAGCGTTCAAATTAGCACAACCTGGTCTTAAATGCTGTGCAAAACACATAGTAAGCATTTAGCTTTTATTTATGTCATCAATGGAGTGACTCAGGCGTCCTCTGTAACACCCTGTTCTAACACGGTTTACTCTAAATAACGCAGCCAGTGAGGGGAGAGGGCGAGGGCGCCTGAGCACTGGCCCCACACAGTCGGCTCACAAAAGATCCAGGTGTGGCAGACAAACCCACGGTGGATGCGAGCCGACCGACAGTCCAGAGGCGGTTCCCACGGAGCGAAAGACAAACAAGCGTCCCTCCAGCCTCCAGGTGTCCAGGACAAGCAAGGCTGTTCGAAAAGCAGGCCAGTCACGGCCGAGGATGTGCCAGGGAGCATGCTAGGATTTTAACACACGAGCCCCTTCACCTGCCAGGGCCCTCCCAGAGGACGAAGCCAGGGCTCGCACGCAGGCCAGCAAACCTCCTGGGCCCCCCCGCTTGCGGCGTATGAGTCACAACTCAAGCCGCTCTTCCTGCCTCCAAATGACATCCACCCGTGGTGGTCCAGATTTTTTTAACACCAGCCGTGCCTCTTGGGAACCCAGACTCACAGGAGGCCCAACCACAAAGGCAGGAACGTCAGAGCAATGAAAGGAGTCCACCCCGGGCCTCGGTGATCGGTGGCAATGACTCCTTCTAGGACAGCGGCTGGAAATCACAAAAGCGCCTTGGCCTTGGCCGGCTCCCACCCAAGATCTCAGGCCCACACTGGCCCCAGGGCTGAGCTGACAAGCCCTCTCTACACACTCCTTCCAGAATCTACCTCCAGCATGAGCCACAGTCACCAACGTCATCACGCACCGGAGTCCTCAGACTTGTCCCTGGATTATTGTGACCATTTCCAAAAGTCAAAACTACCTGAAGGACATGGCCAAGGGCTGCGGCACAGACTTCAGACGGGATTCCACGAGATTTTCAGACTGTCCGGGGCTGTGGCCACATCACGGGATTAAGCGCTCACTTACAAGCTGTGCAGGTTCTTTAAACCAGCAGCCGCCCCACAAACGGAGACCTTTATATCACAACGCACTGAATTATCCCCCTAGTATTTCACCTGCTGGCTGCCAGCACATGGCCAGCGCTTCCCCCCACTTGGCAGCGCCCCAAGCAAAAGACGTCCCTGGTGCCTTGCAGAGTTGCTTCCTGGAGCCAGAATAACAGGGTTCTAGGTGCCTCGTTCTAAAGCCTGGCAGGGCCTGTTTACAAAATGAAGGGTCACCAGGCTGTGCCCTTTATACATATCTGGCCCATGCAACCACTTAAAAGGTGCCAGGCTTGTTGTTTCACGGGACAAGGAAACGGGGGCTCAGAAAGGCACACAGCTAGTAAATTCTGGAGCTGAGGTTTTCATCTCGCTCTGAATCTTGCCTTCTTCCCCTCGCTCCACACCATCCCTAGAAACACCTCCAACACCCCCCCGAGCGAGGAACCCCCCCC
>PVHT021183653.1:1212873-1316164 GCA_004024745.2 Catagonus wagneri | reverse complement strand
TCAGCATCTCTCGGACTTTGCGCTCGCTGGTTCAGCTTCCCGGTAAGTCCGCGCTGGTAGATACCCTCTGCTCTAAACAGCGCCCTCCGTGATCTGCAAACATTACAAGGACATCAAAACAAAGCTATCAGTCGGGTTCCCAGCTTGAGCAGCTAGTCCAAACCCTTTCTGTTTGATTCTCAGACAGCTTATTGACCAGGTGATGGGGTCAGGAGTTTTCACCTAGCTGCTTCCAGAACCAGGCACGCGGCCTGCAGAAGCGAGTTCGGGGCAGGCGGGAAAAGTCAACCCATTTAAGATTTCAGATTTACGGATCTGCAATAAGCACACACTGCTTACCAGACAACCACTTGTGGGAGTGGGAGAGGATGGAGGGGGAAGACAGGAACCGAGAGGCGCGACCCCCCTCTGCAGGGCGGCCCACTCAAGGAAACGTTCTCAGAGGCCGCCTGTCCACACAAAGGGGAGAGAACCCAGGAGGGCAGGAAGCTGATAAGCCGTGTGATAAAGGCAGCGACTGTGTTTTACAAGATACCTGTTTTCTGCCCTCAGGTGCCTTCACACATCTCCACCCCATCTGAAAGAGGGTCCCGGCTCCCCACCCCCGGCCCCGCCCCACCCCTCATCCTGAGCCCAACAGTTTATCTCTGCATATTGGAAAACCCGGCATTTATCAAGTCATCTACCGCTCATAGATTGTTGAACAGACCTCAGAGGTTATCAGTGGACTTGATAGAGGAAGATAAACAGCAACCTCTTATGCAAATAGCACCGGGAGACCGGCCACGGGACAGAACGGGAATTCAGGAGAACCTGAATCTGAACACTGTTCCTCGGTTCCAATTCTGGAAATCCGCAGGAACTTGGAGAAGACTGCCCGGATGGATCGTGCAGGGAGGAGCAGTCGTGTGGGCTGGTCCAACCAGCTCTGCCAAGAGTGGCGGCCTCGTGTCTGCTTAACAGAATCCCCTCTGTGGCCACGGGCTTCTCCCCCCCGGGACAGCCACGTCTTTCGCTTCTCCAGGATTCAGACCCACCGGAATGGGCTCTGTTCAGAAAGGGAGAGAAAGGTATTCTCCAAGGTGGGAACAGGGGTCCGCGGGAAACAGTGAAAAAGAATCTGAGGAAAACCAGGAGTTCTGGGGTCCCAGCCGCCGTCCACGCGGCCAGATGCTGGCTGGCCCTGGGTGCCGCAGACCGGCCTTGCCCCGGCAAGAAGCGGGCCCAGGTGGCATCTTTCCAAACCCTTCTCATTATCTGAAGGGCAAATTCACAGAAGCACCAAGAGGTGAGTGGCTCCGAGTGACAAAAGAATTGCACTCGGACAGACGGGAGCAAGCTGCTTCTCACACCAGGCTGTGGGCTGGGGAGGGGGGGAAATGGGAGAATGACAGAATCCAGGGCTGCCCAGAATGAAAGCCTGAATGGAATAGGCTAATTTACACAGGAAGTAAGCACTTACCAGACCCTTCATCTCAACACACAAAACCCTCCGCCATATCTGGAAGCAATTACATCCAGTTAACATGATCTGCTTGCCACTAAAATTAACTGCAAACAGAAATATTTTTCACTTTTGCAACAGGGGGTGCCAAGGTTTGGCCTGTCCCCCCTCAAGCCATTGAATCTGGCTGCCGGGCGAATATTTAGCAGCTACTCAGCTCAAAAAAACAAAACCCGCTCTGTGGCTGTCAGGACACAAAAAGTAAAATAGTGGATAATTATGAAGGGGGGAAGGGGGGTGGCGGCAACGAAAACCATTGTGCTAGCAGTTGAGGAAGGGGCCAGCCCTGGGCCCTAAACCGGTCTCCGCCACCCTTGCAAGTCCAGCCCTGGTTTTCCAGGCTCAACTTCAAGGAAAGAAAAATGTTTTTAGAGTCCCTCGATTTAGCAGCGGCCTCACATTGTTTCTAGGTGCCGTCTTTATCCCTTCTGCCAAGGGGACGGGGGTGGGGTATGCAGCGAGAGGAAGACTCAGAAACGCGAGCGGATCCTTAATTTAGCAGAGCGCCCAGGGGACAACTGTCACGATTTCACTTTTCGCATCGAACATTTCCAACCCCGACTCTGCGAACGCCCTCGGAGCAGCTTTCACCTGCTCTGAGAGGGGCCGGGGCCGCCGCTTCCCTGAGAAGATGGAGAGAGGGCTGCGCGGGGTGGAGCCGTGCGCCCCGAGACGGTGGGTGCCCAGCCCTGGGCCAGGGCCCCGAGCCCCACAGCCCCAGGTCCAGCTGCCTCCACGCCCGACCACGCTGGTCCCTGACTCCGAGCCCCAGCCCAAGGCTACTCTTCTGCTTCCTTGACCGACTGCCAGCGAAGCCACCGATGCCAGTGACAGGGGACAGCTTCCGTCTGAGGCTCCTGAAGGAGGTGTCCCGTCAAGGCCCCCCCGCACAGGCCCGCCTCTTTGGGGCCACCCTCCGGCCTGACCTGAAGCGCGGCCCCTCCTCTGTCACCAGGGCCTTGAAAACGGCGCCGCAGCAACGGCAGCAGGAGTGACGTGTTCTTTGGCCAGAACTCACAAACATCTCTTCTCCAAGAGGCAGGCAAAGGTTCCCCTCAGGCAGGAGGTCAGATGCCGCTGTTCTCTGCAAAGCTCACTTTTAGAATGTGGCACACACGAGCCAACAAATTCAGAAGAAGAAATCAACTAAGTCTTTCCATAAAGATTCTGGGCTGCGATTGGGGGGGGGTCTTGATGTGTGACAAGGAGAAAACGCTCTGCCTTTGTTTTCCATTTCAAAAACCATTTCATGATGAGAAAAAAGGCAACACGCTCATCTCTTCCAATGCGGTGCCCTGCGACCACCCCCGTGCCCGGTCCTGTGGGCACCGGCTCATGAAGGACATCACGGCGGCACGCGTGAACTCCGGGGCCTTAACTGCTCGAGCGGGTGAGGATGCGGGTGGCCGGGCACCCGTGGCGAAGCTTCCAACGGGCAGAGGATGGACTCCCACCGGGTTCGGCCGCACACACGCCGCCGCCCAGCTTCCCAGCGTTCTGCAAGCAACACCCAGCCCAGAACACCCAGAAGCTCCCACCAGGACGGGAAAGCGAGCCGAGCGCCCTGCCCCGGACCCCCTCCCAGAGACAAGCTCGGCCGCACGTGGGGGTCTCGCCCCCCGCCCCGCCCCGGCCCCCGGACTCCACACCCACATCCCGGCCCACACCCTCCGCTCCAGCGGCCGCAGCCGTCCAGGCACGGAAACGGTTAAGTCGCCCTCGCCGAATAAATCAAAAGTTCAAGGCTGCGACATACCACAATGATTCCTTCTTTACATATGACGAGAACCAGAGAGGGGCCGAAACCCCCGGCATCCTGAGCGGGGTCTCCCCGGCCCGCACGGGTTAGGCCGCCGGGGTCAGAGCTGCCGACCTTTAGCGGCAACATTCATTTCCTGAACAGGACAAGTCCCCCGACCATAAAGCTAATAGGAACTTCCTCGCGCGGCGAGCCCGGCTGACAGGGCTACTTGTCACCGGCCGCGCAGGAGGGGAGCGCTGGTTCCCATTAGCGGGTTATGATGCCAGGTGCTACTAATAAGGTACATCGGCCAGAAACAAGAGCCTGCTAAGCTGTCCCTCCAGCTCTGGAAGCCATCAGGCCTGGGCTTCGGGCCTGGGGAGGAGCCGTCTCGGGGGGGAAGCCTCGGCCACCGTGGACCCCTGCCCGGCAGAGCTAGCCTGCCGAACGGCCGAAATAAATACACTTCAGACCATGTCTCTGCGTGTCCCCCGGCTGCCATAAAAGACTCCCCCAAATTAACACCCCTAACGTCTCCCCCAGCGCCCCAGGCCTGATGGATCGCCGGGGCCGTTGCCGTCAGCCACATCTGCTTCTCGCTGTGGCCACGAGGGTTGTGCCAGCAGGCCTAAGCATTAAGGTCACAACGCTCAGTAATCCACTTAGAGACCAATGCCCGGTGAGGGTGGCGGGGGACTTGGGGGGCGAGAGGCCCCCTTGTCAGGCCGAGGTCACAAGAGAAGTGGGAAGCGGGGAGGCGGCCCCGCATGGAGTCCCTGCCGGGGGCTCACTGCGCCTGTCTGAGCCCCGTCGAGAGGGAAGGGCTAAGCTCGCTGCACGGAAGAGGAGGCTGACGGTCAGACAAGGGCGGCCCCTTGCCCCAGTTCACACAAAACGAGGGGCCAGCGGGCAGAGCCACGTCTGCCTGAGATGGGTCTGAGCCCTGGCCTTACACACCCACAAGCACGGGGTCTGGCGCTGCCTGTCTCATCCTCAGCATGCCCGCCCTACATGTTCTTATGTGTCATCGGGGGCATCGCAATGGCTCCCAAGACGAGAGAACGCTCAACACCACTTTCAACCGGCCCGCCCTGCAACCTGCCAACCAAATATCGGCAACGCCATCTTCTAGTAGTTTCGCCAGTAATACCCCCCACCATATGGGGGGAGTTCTTTCTCTTATCGGACCTGGATTCTTCCTACTGCAAAGCTGAACACAGTCTGCGCCTGCTGCAGAAACTCAGGTCTTGAGGACAGAGTCGAAAGTGAGGGAGGAATTTCAAATTCAGCAGGTTTTTTTGAGTTTTTAGCTGAAGTTTCCGTGCTGACGATCAAGTACCGGATCCCCTCTCTGCAGCTGCAGAGTTAAGCCTCACGTAGGCAAAAAACCCAACCAGAGTTTTTCCAGACTGAGCCGGCATAATAAGGACAAGGGGGCTTTTAAGGGGAAACAGCAGAAAGGGGAAATTCTGATTATGCTGGCATGAGATTAACAGCATGGAATTTTTATTTTTGTAAGTGGGTTTCTTTTTCTCTCCCTTTTTCTGTTTTTGGAGTCAGCATAAAAGGCCTCTATCCCTCGAAGCCGGTCTCTGTGTAGAGACACGATGGAGCGCTCTCGGACCCCCGAGGCCCCGGCCCCGAAGACACAAACGCTTCGAGGCTGAGCGGCACCTCCCCCCGCCTCCTCGCAAGTCACCAGAGGAAGCCAGGCGGCCGTGCTGGCCGCGTGTGGAGCCTCGCAGTCACCGGCTGCAGGGAACACGGAGCCGGCCCTTCCTGTAGCTCCCCCTGCCCCTCCGACTCCACTAGGGGCTGAGGATCCAAGCAGGACCTTCTGGAGAAAGAAGCATGAACGTGGACCCAGAAGACTAGACGCCAGTGCCGGTGCCACCCTTCACAGCTCACCAGGGTCAAGTCCATTAACCGCTCAGGCTCCCCTCTGCCCTTCGGGGAACGGGAAACAAGCGTCTGCCCCCCAGGGCGGCTAGAGGGCTTGGGAAGAGACAAACACGCTTGGCAGAGAACCTGAGGCGCCTCGAGCACTCCAAGCGCAATGTGCCGAATCCGCCCTGAGGAGCGTCCTGCGCTGCGGGACAGGGACGGACCGGGAAGGGGCTCCGAAACACGCCGCATCCACAGGGCCGGACTTCTCGGAACAGGGGTGTCCGCGCCCCTGGGCTCTGCCCCCGCTGCGGTGATTTGCTGGCCGACCACATGCACAGGCAGCGGCACAGGGCACCGGTGAGCCATCTCGGCATCTGGAGCCCGATGCTGGGGAGCGCCGCCCGGCTAAATCCAGGTGAGGACGGGGCGACTCACCGGTGCTCAATGGGACAAAGAGCGCCCTGGCCGCTGCGCTGCAGGAGATCAGCTTGGGGGGGAAATGCGGGGGCCGCCGTGTATCGGCTCCGAACACAGGACGCCAGAGGCGGCAGCTCTTATTTAGGTGCCGTGTAAACACCACCTCTGGGGGAAAGCAGGACCTGGACCGACACGAACGTGGTTTTCACCCTGCACTGCCAGCTTCCCAACAATGGCAGCAAAAACACAACAGCAAACATTTACTTAGGGTCACCTGCCTTCCTAGCCAGTGATAAACATGTACTGATTAATCCCTGTAACAACCCAGCAAGTAAGTACTGTTATTATTCCCATTTCACGGATGAGCAAACAGGCACAGTAAGGTGCTGTGACCCAGAGTCGCGTAATGATGTTGAGTGACGTGACCACAGCCACACAGCTGGCGAGCGCTGAAGCTGGGATCCGACCCGGGGAGTCTGGCTCGCCCCAAATGTCCACTTACTACGTGAAAAACAGGGGGTCGGAGTGGGGGAGTGGGAATGCCACGGTAAATCTTGCTTTCTACCAAAGCAAGTGCCGCTGGGTCAGGGCTTTCATCTGAAACCACCAGGACAGAACTTGACCGAGAAAACCTTGCGTGCTCGTGGAAAACTCCAGAACCCTCCAATGGACAAAGTGAGGCACGCCTGTGTTCACTGAGCAAGACTCTTATGTCTCACCCATGGGCTTTCGGCTGGGCTTGTTTTCAAGTCATTAATGTTTCAACCTTAAAATAATTGGAAAGGTTTTTCCACAAAGCAGCAACACAGGAGAGCTGTGAATGGAGTTTCGATTTTAACTTTTAGGATCACCACCATCTGAAAGGGTCACAGTTGTCCTAGGACAAGCAGGAGGAGGTCAAGTGCTGCTGAATGAACGCTTTCCTGCCCTCTCCTTCCAGCAGTTGGCAACTCCATCCAACAGTGACAGCAAAGTACAGTGTGTCTTCTCACCGAGATGAGAGCGCAGGCAACTTTCTTCCACCAGGAAGAAAATAAAAAAACTCATCTTCAAATTTCCAAGAGTCCAGCCTGGATCCCAGATGACTCAGTAACCCTAACCAGGTTAAAGTACTAAAAAAAAAAAAAAAACAGCGAAGTCCAAGCAGACAGAATCAAATCAAACGGACCCTATTTGAGCTGGCTGACTCCCAAATCAGATTCCAAAACAGAGCAAAATTCAATTAACCGAAAGGACTTCATGAGGATATAAGCAAGCGCAGAAGGGGCCAACTTTTTAAAGACTTCACCGATTCGTCATCCAAGCGCCTAGTTTGATAAACGAAGAAGTTAAAGCTCAGGATGAAAAGGAGACCGATGATAGTGACGGAGTTAAACAAAGAAGAAAGCAAGCAAAGCAAAGCCGAGTTTGGAGGCCCGGCCCCTGAGAGAGCGGGGCTCAACCCCACAGAGCCTCTGCCACCTTCCTCTCTTCACAACCACCGACTGACGGCTCCAAAAGACGAGATTTCCAGGAGCCCCGGAGCTTATAAACTTAGGTCGCTCATCACCCCCAAAAGGATACTTCCTGGAAATAGAAACGGCTTCAGAAAGGATTTAGGCAGATCTGTGAATGACAGAGCAGCCATAAATAGCTACTAAGAGAACCGGGTCCCACCTGACCTTTAGGATTGACGTCAAGGAAGACAGCGGTGGCCTCCGAGGGTGGCATCTTAGGGACGGCGTTGGCACCTCAAGACTAGGTCAGATGGCTCTGACCCGGAACGGCAATGCCCATGTGCTTACATGGCCTGGCGAGGAGCACCCGGGACTGTGAATCCCAAGTGAGCTGAGCTCCTGGCTCTAACCACTTATAGCTATGCGACCTTGGGCATGTCACTTACCCACAGTTCATACGCCCCTTCTGTAAGTCAGAGACGATAACGGTCAACAATTTTTTACTGCAAACCCTTGGGTGCTTCAGAAATGCTAACTGCTCAGATTTTAGAAGGTACTGGGGGCCCAGGGTGTCTGCCAGTCCCAGAGTCGTCTAAGGAAGCACTCTAATCAAACACATTAATGTTTTTGCAGCAAAACATATGAATATTCAAAATCGGCAGGATAAATATAGCCTCGCATCAGTTCAGATCAGGTTTTGCTGCTAAATGAGTTTGCTGCAAACTTACACAAATCCTTTTAGCTTTCAGAGCTTTTCAGACTTCACCATCCCAGATACGAAATGAGGGGCCCGCATCCCCTGAGGGGAGGCTGTGAGGTTAGGAAAGATTAAGTCACCAAAGGCGCTTTGCAAAGGAAAAAGTGGGACAACCGATAAAAGACTAAATCATTAATATTATCGCTGTTGCCATCGCTAGGCCCCAGCATCCTCTTTTCCAAACAGATTTCGGTTTGACCTCAGAGGTGCCCGAAACTGGCAGAAGGATGAAAGGGGATCAAGAGTTCGGGACAACTTCTAAACTCCCCTAAACTGAGGCCAACGGCTCCTGGCGCGCTCCAAGGTCAACCACCGAAAACCGAGCAGCTGGCCACCTGAAAGAGGCCAGGGCAGAGGGCCAGGCAGAACCCTCACGTCGCTCCGACACGGTCCGCGCACCCTACGGCTGGCCCCGGAAGCCGCTCGGAAGGCCTGCACACCCGAGCACAGGGAGGGGCTGAGACCAGCTCTGTGGCTCCTGACAACCCTTCAAGAATCAGGCGAGAGTTTCTACTGTGTGTGTGCAAGGCACACACCACGGCCGGAGCACGGGCTCGTCTGCACAAGATCCAGAGGCGCCTGGGAACCAGAGCCACCCTGACGCTGTAGCTAAATTCAGAAACACAGTCAGACTAGGCTAAGAGTTCCCGCGGTGGCTAGGGATCCAGTGGTTGTCACCACAGTGGCTTAGGTCACTCCTGTGGCTGTGGCATGGGTTTGCTCCCTGGCACGGGAACTTCGGCATGCTGCAAGTGCGGCCAAAGAGAAAACGACAGGCTAGACAGGCCTGTGGGGACCGAGGACTATGGGGGCTGTGTTGACCCTTAAGGAACCCCACTGTTCCCTGTGACCTTATCACGTACAGGAGTACAACCCTGAGAAGGAGAGCGTGCACTTGGCCTAGTGGGGCTGGTCCCTAGAGCAGACGCAGACAAGGCTACACGCAGAACACGTTCCGTCTTTCAGGGAGAGAAAGAGAAAGAAGAGGGCAGGCCTGGGAAAGGAGAGCGAAACCCTTCCGATGTAACTCTGACGTGACAGACATGGTCCTCTGCAACGTGGGCCCACTGGGAAGGCTCTGGGGTCCAGAGTTAGCCCCGTGCAGCTACCCGAAGATAGGTCTGCCGATCTATCAGGTCTTCCGATTGTGCTCAGATGCTTCTGGAGACTTGAGGCTAGTAAGTTCCATTTGATTTAGCCAAGCAGCATCTCTGCGTGGTCTTTCCGCCAGTGCTTGGCTACGTCCCTCAGCTTTTACCCCTCACCGTGCACGGCAGGGACCACAGGTTCACAAAGGCTCATTCACGCCGTCACACCGACAGCCTCCCCTGCCACCAGCCTGGAAGCAGGTCATGAGGAAAGCTGCTGGCGGGCTTCATAACACATGCTCCTTCCTGCATCCCGTGCCAGGGTCCCAGTACCCGCTTCCTTCCTCTCCATGCCCCTTCCCCCCCCACCCCCCACCCCCCCCGCAAGAAGAAAGGCAACAACAACCAGCAGGTGCTTAACCTCTATCAGTGCTCTAACCTACTGGCCTAACAACAAAATAAAAATAAACCCTGTGGCCTGTTATTTCCCCATGTTCATCACTGTTATATTTACAGCAAGTCCACGGCCTCCCAGTGTCAAAATCTCCTGCCTTTTCTGTCCGTGCTGTGCCTGGGAGCTGCGATGCAGGGGCAGGAACAGAGAACAGCAGGGACTGGGGCGGAAAGCACCGTAATCCTGGAGGTCTGAGAGAGAGGAAAGAGGCAGGGCCGCCCCAAAGTGCATCTGATCAGGAGCCGAGGGCCAGTCAGAGCCAGGACGGAGCGCACGCGGGAACCTTCCCTCGGTCACTGAGTGCCTTTGGCCCCACAGCTTTCCGTCCAGGGCACGGCCCCAGGCTCCAGCCTCTTGGGCGGCTGCAGCCTCCTTTCCACCTCAGTCAAAAGCACATTCTCTGTGCCAGCAGCCCGGAGCGTGGTGCCGAGGACGCCGGGACCAGCGCCTCAGCCTCGCGAGCCCCCAAGGACAGGGACGTTCTCTGCACAGCCGCACAGCCAGCTCAACTCATCGACGGCAGCGCTGTGGACGTTCCGCACTAGAACTCAGAGCCAGTGGGGTGACGCGGAGATGAGACCCACACGAGAAGGGAGACGGAGGCCAGTCCTTCAGACCTCCCAGGTACTAAGTCACAGCTCCAGGGACTTCTGGATGTCACGTCATTAACTCAGCATCCCTGCAGATCAGCTTCTTTTTGAAGAAGGTAAAACAAGGGCTCAAGAAGGTTACAGAAGGAGTTCACCCCTGGCTCCGCAGGCTGAGGGTCCAGCACCGTCACTGTGGTACGGCTCTGGTTGTAGCTGTGGCACGGGTTTGATGCCCAGCCCCAGGCACAGCCAAAAAAGGAAGGAAGGGAGGGAGGGAGGGAGGGAGGAAGGAGGGAGGAAGGGCTTACAGAACTTTCCCAAGCCCTCACACTTAGACAGAGCTGCCCCCTTGCTCTGGGGGCAGAACACGGCCGGGCCTCCCCCTCTTCCCCAGAAAAGCAAGCACCCCGCAGACGGGGAAACTCCCGGGAGAGCGGCACCTTCTGCCGCCCTCGCAGGTAAAGAGGAGCAAACAGGCCCCAACGAGAGCCAGAATCAAAGATTACTTTCCAGGGAATGGAGGTGGGGGAAAATGGGTGAGAGGACTCAGGCACACGCTTCCAGTTGGAAAACAAACCAAAAAAAGTCCTGAGGATTAAATGTCTAGTACAATGCCGCTAACAACACTATACTGTGTCTGTGTAAGCCGCTAGAGAGCAGGTCCTAAAAGCGCTCCAGGACAAAATGCGTTACTGTGTATGGTGATGGGTGTCACTGACTGACTAGAAGGACCGCAGTGACCATTTCGTAACAGACGCAAACACTGCACCTCTGTGTTGTACGTTCTCCGTCCATGACACCCCAACTTTAAAATTTACTTTCCATCGCACCCCATTCTCATAGCGCGTAACTGAAATAATTCACATCCGGAGACGATAAATCTATCGGGTCAAGTCTGGGGAGTGGGTTTCCTCTTTAGGAAAGTTTGAGCAAAAACAAACACAACTTGGGTATGTTTCTGAGCAGTTCAAACATCACGAAGACACACGGTAGGGGCAGTTATTTTACGTTTAGCTTAGCGGCACTTTCCACAAGGTAAATCTAAGAGCCCCCGATAAAGCCGTGTTGGGGCAGGTTCCAGACGTGTGGGCTCAGCTTGGGGCACTCAGCTGACCTCCGGAGGCCTCCACCTCTGTGTCCCCAGACCCTGTCCTGACAACCCGGCGTGTCCCTGAAAGAGCAGCAGAAGTTGGGGCAGGGAGGGGACAGTGGGGGGAGAGATGGGCCACGGTGAAGAATCCACGCAAGATCAGCAGAACAGCAGCCAAGAGGGTGCGCAGGGCAAAGCCTCCCAGACAAGACAGGAGCTGGACTTCTTGACGTCATCTACGTGATCCAAGGGACTGGAGGGTGACGCGACGGGCATTTCAGTACGGCCGACGCAGGCCAACCCCTGGCTCACTGCTGAGTCCCTCCGTGTTTACTGCGCTTCGGACTTGCAGCCTTCAAAACCCTCTGTTCTGCACATACAATCCTCTTCGGAACTGAGTGATGCCAAGAGGCAGCAAGGTGCGAGAAGGCTGAGACCTGAACTGGAATCCAGCTCTGCCTCTCACACCCACATCATCCGGGGAAAAGATCTGGGGACCCTCCTAAGATCTTAGGACATCATCTGCCTCGGAAACTGCAGTAACAAAAACCTGACTCCTCGGAAAGCACTTGAACCAGGGCTGTCACAAAAGCTCAGTGAATGCTTATTTCCCAGAGACAGAAACAGAAGCCAGAGGGGAGCCACGGCTGGCCCAAGCGGCGTTTAATTCAACGTCAGTAGGGGTGGCTAAGAATAAGGCTGCAGGCTTTGCAAAACCAGCGTCTCTCACAGCCATCCTTCCCCGGTGAATGTAAATCAACTCCCTGGAAATGTGTTTACGGGGACAGCGGATGAGAAGGGAGAGGAAGCAGCGTTCCTGGTGACGGACGTTCACCAGGAATGGCGTTCGGAACCGGAACCGGCAGCCGCCCCTGTGGTCTGAGCAGCACCCAGCCCTCCCATCTTCCAGAGGTGCCGACGGGCCGCCCTGGCAGACACCAGCGCGCGGGAAGTGGGTACCTGAAAGCTGGCCACGTGGCCAGATCCAGGCTGCGGGACCTTCCTCCTCACCCCACTTCTCCCTCCCTCCACTTCGGCAGTCGCTCCAGCAGAAAAAGCAAAAGGGAGCCCAAATGCAAAAAAAAAAAAACAGAGTTAAGAGCCTCGTAAGAAACCGCGCACCTGAGTTTCCCGCTGTTTAGGAAAGACCCCCCCCCACCACCACCACCCCTGAAAAGCGTGCCCCCCGCCCAGGTGGTTTTACACAAACAGCAAGGAGAACAGAGGAGCCGGGCCCGGGACTTGGGCACAGCTGGCTCCGAAGACGGGGCTCGAGGCTGGGAGCTCAGGGCCCGGGGGCCGGGGTGGAGAGGCGCCTACCTGTGCTGCTCCACGGCCTCGTTGTCAGGGAGCTCCACCCCGCACACGCTGCACTGCTCCCCCGCGCCGCGGCCCTCCGCCTTCATGCCCACGGCCAGCTCCCCCAGCTTGCTGAACAGCTCCCTCTGGATGAAGCCCTGGGGCAGCAGACCCCCGTAGCTGCTGAAGTCCATGGAGACGGCCAGCGCTGGCTGCACGTGCAGGCCCGAGGTCACCGAGGACGGCACGCTCAGCACGGCGTCGGCCTTGTGGTTGGGCAGCACGGAGTAGAGGCCCAGGTGCTTCTCGGCTGGGGCCGCGGGGGGCTCGGGTCGGCCTGCGGGGCCCTGGCCAGCCTCGGCGGGAGGTGGCAGCTGCTCGGCACTCTCCTCGCGTCCGTAGTGCAGCTCCCTGGCGCTGGTGATGACGCTGCTCCGGGTTGGGGTCCCGGGCCCCTCCTTGCCCCTGTCCTCAACCTTGTCCCCCATCCCAGCCGAGATGCTAGCCTCGGCCGGCCCCGGGCTGTCCTGGCCGGGCGCCTCGTCCACCTGCATCATCTCCGGCTTCACCTCGGCCACCGCCGGGTGCCGCCCGCCCCCGGCCAGGGTCGGCTCCTCGGGCCCGGCAGGAGCCTGAAGAGCCCCCTGCAGGAGAGACTGTCCTATGGTCATCAAACTGTCCACCGCCGCCTTGGTGGGACTCATGGCTGAAAGGCCGAAGGCGGTGGAGACGGGAGGGCTCTGGTCCACCGTGGGCCCAGGGCGGCTCTGGGCAGCCGCGCCGGCATACCCGCCGCCCTCCTCGCCGGAATGCTTCGAGATGAAGATGTTCTTGAGGCAGCGGGCCTTGCGGTCCTCTTCTTCCTCGGCCCCGCCGTCCGCCATGGTGGCCTCCGTGTCGTTGTCGTCCGAGGCCTGGATGGTCTCCAGGATCTTCAGGCACTGCTCCTCCAGGTACTCGATCTCCAGGATCTCGGCCGCGTACAGCAGGTCGTCCAGGTCCTCCGCCTTGGCCTGCAGCGTGGCCGTGTAGGCGTACTCCAGAATCTGCTGGAAGGTCTTCGGCGAGAGGAAGTCCAGAGTGTAGTGCTGGCTGTTGCGGTGGAAAAGGATCTCAAACATCTTGCTGGTGCAGGCCAGCACGGTCCGGTGGGCGTGGAACTCCTGGCTGTCAACCATAATGACCACGTCGCACAGCGTCCCCGCCAGCCGCATCTGGTTGGCCTTGCACAGGAGCCCCGTGGGGTGGCTGGGGTTCTGCAGCTGGATCACGCCCATCTTTGTCAGATCCATGGTGCGGCCCAAGGCTCAGGCATGAGGCTCCCTTTCCTTCCGGGCTCTGCGTGGTGGGGCGGCGTGGACTTCCTGGGCTAAGGTGGAGAAGGGGGAAAGAGGCAAGAGAGATGCGAGAACAAAAGGTAGGTCAGTTAGTGCGCCGAAAAGTAAGAACTCAAACAACAGCACCCACCCCAGACCCTTGGCCGGGGAATCTGATTTCAGTGGAGGCGAAGGGCTTCCTAGGAGTCTGCGTGTCTGCCTCCACGGGCCCAGGGACGAGGAGAGTAAAGAGAAGGTTCTGCACAGCGCACGCCAAGTTCACTGCTCTAGGATATCTGTTAAATGAAGTACAACGAGAATTACAGCCGTGTCTTACGGAACCTCGGGCTTTCCGTAAGTCTGAGGGTCGGGGGCTCCCGTGCAAAGCCAACATTCATTATGAGAAGGTGCCCGGCACTTCATTTAAATTAATAAGAACTGAAGAGTTCATGCTGTGGCACAGTAGACTAAGGATCTGGCGTTATCTCTGCTGCAGCTTGGGTCACTGCCACGGCACAGGTTCGATCTCTGGCCCAGCACAGTGGATTAAGCGTCTGGCATTGCCGCAGCATAGGTCACCGCTGCTCAGATTCGATCCCTGGCCCGGGAGCTTTCACATGCCACAAGTGTGGCCGAAGGGAAAAAATAAATAAATAAGAAGAATTTAACCCCTTCCTCTAGGCAGCGTAAGCACTCGATTTCATTCTCAAACCCGCTGTGCAGCAAAACAAAGCTTTTCTAAATCCTGCCTCGTACGGTAGACCCAGGAGCAAGGCCAGGCTGGCGGGGCTGGCGGCCTCGAGTCGTGTGCACAGGAATCTACCGGCAAGGCTCTCCTCCTTCCGCTCTTCTCGGGGCTGCAAAGCACTGAGGAACCCACACGAGACTCCCTCCTTAGACACCGAGAGGAAGACACTCAAGCCACATTCCAGCTTGGCCGACTGCCGCCCAAGGTACCTCAAAGTGCTCATAAGCGAAGCGCAATCCAAAATCTGGACTGTGTGTGTGCGCACACCAGCCAGAGAGGAAGAGCGAGTTACACGTGTGTGCACTTACACACTATGCCGTGCTTATCCCCTGCCCACAGGCTCCCGCCGGTCAGGAGGACCTGCCTAATGTGAGCTGGTCACGGAGAACCTACAGGGGGCCGTAGGACACAGGCACCGCTAAACCCAGGAGTGCGCGTGCTGGGAGCGTGAGTGGGGAAGTCCCATGACTCAGAGCAGTAATTGATGCTGGACATGGCTTGGAGGTGCAAGCAGTGACCCTGACACCAGGATCTGTGGTGTCGGTTTTGATGAATACGAAGGGAAGACAGGGCTGGAGACAAAGGCGTCTGCCAAGGCACCATTTGGGATCAGGAACAGGGCTGTGACCCCCAAACCTGTCTAAAGAGTGTCAGAACGACCTGGCAGGCCCAAGTCCCTCCCAGCTTCTGCTGTGCTGTGGTCAATACTGCAGTGAAAAGAGCTGGGAGCAGAGCAGAGCCGGGCTCTCCCTCGCTCTGCTGGCCTCCGCTCCCAAAAGCCGCCCTATTCGCTCCAGAGCCACAAGTCTTACGCTGAAAGGGTTAACAGGCCGACTGATCAAGACTCTTCAGCTCCTCGCCCTCGGGTGAGAACTGAAGCCGCGGGGGGGGGGGGGTGGCGGCCATTCATGGCGCTTTGCCACCATGCGCTTTCCCGCAGGCTTCGGGGTTTCGGAAAACGAAGAGGGGGCAATCCAAAGAATGGAAGGCGGGCTATCCCGATTTCCTTCCCCGACGCAAGCTCCTCGGGTCCTGACGGGAAATCAGGGCGCCCTCGGTCCGCGGTCCCCGCCACCCGCGGCGTGGCGCCCGCGATCCGGCTGGCGCTGGTTGCAGCGCCCGGCCCCGCGACGCGAGGGCGAGCCGGCGCTAACCCTCTCGAGCTCCGGGATCGATCGCGCTCTCACGCGCCCCTCGTCCTCAGCCACCCCCACAGAGACTTGGAGACTTCAGCAAACTTGGAGAAGCAACTTTTCCGAGGGATCCAGACAGACAGACGGCAGAGAGAAAGGCGGTCGGGCCAGGGAGAGGGAAAGCGAAAGGCGAGAGCCCGGGCGGGCCGGACGCCTGGGCGAGAGCGGCGAGGAGGCTGACCCGCCCCGCGGCGACGGAGAAGCACAAAAGCCCGACAGCGAGTTGGGGCAGGAAAGACGAAAAGGGCTCTGCGGGCTCTCCCTCTCCGCCCCAGGGCCGTGACCCCCGGGAGCGACGGGCAAGGTCCCGGGCTTCGGGCCGGTGGCGCCAGCAGCCGGCGCGCGGGCCCGGGCACCCTGCGAGCGTCCCGGGGAGCTTGGCCAGCGAGTCGGCGCCGAGCGCGTCGGTGCGTTCCAGCGGCTCGGAGGGCCGGCGAGGTCGTGCGCGTCTCGAGCGCGTGCGGGAGTTCCAGGGGCTCTGCGAGCGAGCCGCCGCCGTGGCGGGGTGAGAAAAGCATCCCGAACGCATCAGGTGCAGAGCCGAGCACCCACCGAGCGCGGCCGGGAGCGCAACTGCGAGCTCCCGCGCCACGGCGGGTCCCGCCGAGAAGGGCCCGGGGCGCCGGAGACCCTCCGGAGCGCGCCGCCACGGCGCCCCTCCCCCCCAAAAAAAACCCGGGGCGGGGGGGGGGGGTCCAGTCCAGTCAGGAAAAAAGAGCCCACCACGTTTTGCAAGGAGAAACAAAACCCCACTGAGTCCCGGTTCTGTTTCCCTCCGCCCCCAGATCTAGTCCTCGGATCCTCCGATTCCAGCTTCCCAGCCGGCCGGCGAATAAACACACAAATGAACCACAGCCCTATCTGGCGCCCGCGCACCGGTCGGCATACATATGAGCACCCACAGGCTCCCGGCTCCTCCGCTGGCCCCTGGGGGTACAAAGCCTCCCGATCCCCAACGCCCTGCTCGCGCCCTCAGCCCCCCGCGGAGACCGCTGTGCCCCCCCACCTCTCGCCCCGACCGTGCCCTGGAGCCGAAGGGCTGGGGACGCAGCTGCGCCCAAGCTGACAGCCGAGGCTCCCGCTTCGAGCCGACCCCCAACCGCCGGTGGCGACGGCTGCAGCGGCAGGAAGGGAACAAGCGGAATAAAACAAGGCGCAAGCCCAGCGGCCGAGTGGCCGAAGCGAGCGCGCCCCGCCGACCTCTCCAGCCCCGGGGCGCCCCGGCGCAAGGCTACGGCGGAGCGCGGCGCCCCTCCCCGGCCCCCCACTCACCGCTGCCGAGCCGGGCGCCGGGGGGTGGGCGTGCGTGCCTCCTCGGGGGGTGTGCCCGTGTCGCGGAGGGGTGTTGCTGGGGAACTGTTGCTCTCGCTATCGAGGCGGCAGCGGCGGCATCACCCGGCAGTTCGCAGTACCCGCTCTCATCGCCCTCAACTCCTCTCTACTGCGAGGTTAGCAAATCACCACTGGCTGCGGCGCCTCCGCCGCGTCCCACGTCAACGCCGAGCCCCCTCCCCTGCGAGGCCCCGGCGCCTCTCCATCTTTAGTGCTGGCGGCCGAGCCCGGCTCGCTGCCCACAGCTGCCCCCCTCCGCTCCCCCTCCCGCGCGGCCCCCGGCTCGGCCCGCCGCCCCCCCGCCCGGCCGAGCCCGCGCCCCGCCCCGCCCCGCCCCGCGCTCCGCGCTCCGCGCGCCGGCCTTTGCCTGACATCTAGCTGCTGCTGGCGCGCCGGCGGCCGCCGCTCGCTGGCCCGGCCGGGAGGGAAGACGGAGCTCGCGCGGAGGAGGGTCGCGGACTCGGAAGCCTTAGCGTGGGCCACGGAGGTGAGGGGCGAGGAGCAGCCCCCCCCCCGCCGCGGTTTTTTAATTTCCACTGGACACGGGTTTTGCTTGCCC
Organism: Catagonus wagneri; assembly: GCA_004024745.2. Taxonomy (NCBI): domain Eukaryota; kingdom Metazoa; phylum Chordata; class Mammalia; order Artiodactyla; family Tayassuidae; genus Catagonus; species Catagonus wagneri. Next base: position 1,298,753 of record PVHT021183653.1, on the reverse strand, counting down.
CAGCTGCTCCAGGCTTGGACTTTTGGCCCTGGCTCCAGTGTTTGCCCCGATTCAGTGCGTGTCGTCTCGCCTTTCACTTTCCCTAAACGGACTCGGGGTGGCACCCCCCTGTACCCCGACATGGGTTTTGGAAGGGCGCTTTCCCGGCCCAAGCCCAGGCCTTTTGTGCCTCCAGGTCTTCTGAGCACCCAGACTGCCAGTGGCCTCCAGGCGCAGCGGTCGCGGCCCGGGTAAACCAGATGGTAGAGGGTCCGCGGGATCTGTCGTCGAGGGGCGAGGCCCCATTTTAGCTGTCGCGACCCCTGGAGGCCAAGGTCAGGTCTGAGAGAAACTTTTCTCCCTCCGGTCCTGGGCACCCTCTGGGCTTTGCCCTCCCGGGAACCTAGCTGGAAACATTTCCGGAGAACTGCACCCCCTTCAGGGCAAAGCCTTCAGGGGGCGAGGAAAAGCTTGAAGAGGCTTCGGACCCCTCCCCCCCAAAGTGGCTCCTCTCATCTGGCTGCTCCACTTCAGAGCATGGGGTTGAGGTCGGTAACCCCAGGGTAGAACCGCTAGAAGAAATCTGCGGCTGCTGCGTGGAGTGCCCTTCTCCGCCCTTCTCCCTGGGGCCTGGAGAAGGTAGGGCCCAAGAGGCGCAGTGGGCTAACGTCCAGGAGCCTTGGGGTGACGGTGACGGCCGGGGGGGGGGGGGGCGGAATGCCCTCCCTGGGTCTCCGGAGAGTCAGACCTGGAGGCTATAAGTCTCAGCAACGAGGGGCTTCAGTCACTGGGTCCCCACGTTCAGTGCGTGACACGCAGGTGGGTCAAAGGTTTTCCACAGGACTCGCACATTATCACATCCCCAGGCACGCCTCTGGCACTGCCCCTAACGGAGTGTCGGCCCTGGGAATTAAAGGGTCATGGAAGGTGGCAGAAGCCAAGGTGAGAAGCAAAAATCTGCTCTGGCCCCAAAAGGCCACCTGCGGAGGTTAACATCAGAACGGATCCCGGTTCAAGGGCTGCCGGTGGGCCAGTCCCAAGGACAGGCAGCTCCATGCCAGCCAGCAGCTCTCTCGATTCACAGGCACGGTGCTCGGACCTGCAGGAGTCAGAGGAGAGCAGCCAAGCCCAGGGAGAAGCACACTTGAGAGTCGAGGAAGGGAGTCAGTTATGCTGTGAGAGCAGTGAATGCGACAACGTCTGCCAGATGCCTGGGGAAACCCAGGCCCTGGTGTTCGGTCTGATTAACAATAAAGAGCCATCTACACGCGACTCTTTTCCTAGCCAAGGTCTTCGCGGCCTGTGAGATGAAAGGGATTTAAAGAAAGTTAAGAAAGAACTGGTTTGATGAGCAACAAGGATTTCCTGTACAGCACAGAGACCTGTGATGGAAAAGAACCGGAAAATATGTGTGTGCGTGTGGACCGCTCTGCTGCACACCTGAAACTGGCACAATGTTGTAAATCAACTACCCTTCCGTTTTAAAAAAGAGGAAGAACTGCTCTTCAAGGAGGGCGGGGGGGGGGGGACGATGGTCCTGACGCCTCCCCAGGGAAACAGCAGAAAGAGTCATTAAACTGTTGAGCTTCTGCCTCGACGGTACCTGCTGCCTCCCTGCCCACATCCACCCACGAGCCCCTTGCGAGGGCAGTGGTGGGAGAAGCATGCAATTAGCCCCTGATCTAATCTCCTGTCAATCCTCCAATCAGAGAAGGAGAGACTGCCTGGGAAGGGGGGGGGAGCAGCCCTCCGTGCCCCCCACTCCGGGCCGTGTTCACGCTACGTGAAAATCTCCCTTGCTTCGTAAACTCGGCCCATTAAATAGCCCAGCCCTTGTTAGTAAGTGTTAAAGAGAGATGAATGCTCGAATTTAAGAGGTGGAGAAGTAACAAAAAAGGAGGAAGGCAGGCAAGGCTATGGGCTGAGTGCCAGCCCTGGGCTCCGAGCATTTCCACTTAGCGCTGAAGGCTGGCTGCACAGCAGTTTGATAAGGTTTATTGGGCCCAGATAAAGCGGCAGCAGCTCCCCCGCCCAAACTGGCACCATTTATAGCCAGAACTATGTCCTCGGGTCTCCGGAAGGGTGAAGAGAACCCCCAGTTCTGAGATTTCATACAGCAGCACTAAAAACAAGCAGGAAAATTACAACAGAAAACACTGTGTCTCTCCCCCCACCCCACCATTCGTGTATTTGTGGTAGGCGTTTTGTTTTGTTTTCACTTCTTTCCTTAAAGGGTATGGTAAGAGAAGCAGGCTGGGACATCAGCTTGGACAGATCCTAAAAAACTAGGAGAGGTTTCAGCCTTACGGGAGATCATGCGGCCGGCAGAGGAATAGGCGATTTGGGTGGAATTCCGTTGCTAAATCTGTTATTCCCTCCTCTCCTCCTCCGTTCCCCGCCCCTGCACTCGCGGGTCGCAGCCTTCCGAGCTCAGCCTGTGGGAGAGGAGGTGTACCCGGTCTGAGCGGCCCGACGGGGAGGAGACAGGTGGGAAAATGTCTCCCTGTGAGCGCTGACTGTGAGTCTTAACCCGTCACCTGTATTATTTAATCCTCATAACAACTCTAATAATAAAGGCGTTCATCATTCCCCCCCATTTCTTCCTGTTGTCTTTTTGGCCACACCCGTGGCATGTGGAAGTTCCCAGGCCAGGGATCAAATCCAACCCACAGCAGCGACCCCAGCCACAGCAGTGACAACATCGGATCCTTAACCCACTGAGCCACAGGGGAACTCCCCCTTTCCTCCATTTCGTTGGGTGGGAACATGGAGCTCAGAGAGATCAAGTGCCTCACCCAAGACTGTAGAGCTAGCTATTAAATAGAGCTGAGGATTTAAATTGGACCATTCCGATTGCAAAGCTCATGATCTTAACTTCTAGATTAAACCACCTCTAGTGAGATGGAGAAAAGGAAATAGAGGCTTTTAATTTCCCTTCTCGTCTTGCTCCACAGAAGCCAAGGTCTCCACAGCAGCCAGCCAAGCTGAGGACCAAACAGCTCTCCATTGAGTCAGGCCGCCAGGTAAGTAGACTAAGAAGGCTGGATCGCTGCATTCTCCCCCCTCTTGGCAACCTCAGGCAAAAGCTGAGGAGGGAGTTTTGAATTAAAAAATAATAATAATAAAACTTCGGTTAAACAGGGGCCTAGGAAGAAGGCATATTCTGCCTCAGTGTTCGTAAAATATTCCAAATCATTTTGTCCTAGCTCTTTAATTGGAAAAGAATTTTTATTTATTTATTTATTTTGGCTTTTTAGGGCTGAACCCAAGTCATATGGAAGTTCCCGGGCTAGGGGTCAAATTGGAGCTGCAGCTGCGGGCCTGCTCCACAGCCACAGCAATGTGGGTTCTGAGCCGCGTCTGTGACCTACACCACGGGTCTTGGCAACACCGGACCCTTAATCCACCCAGCAAGGCCAGGGATCGAACCCGAATACTAGTCAGGTTCGACTGATACTAGTCAGGTTCGTTACCATTGAACCACGATAGGAACTCCAAGAGTTTTAAGTTTTAAAGGTAAACTTTCTAATCATGAAAAATATATCAAGGACCCCTATCTTTCCAGCTTCTTCCTACTTCTCCTAGCCCCCCAGACCCCGCGATGAATGGAGAATGACATTTTCAAGAAGGGGTTCGGGTACTAAAGGCCCTGAATGGCACAAAGTAGTCTCCTCCACAAGTGAGAACTGCAGGCGGCCCTGGAGAATGCAGCAGGCCGTCACGCCGCTCCCAGATCTTGCCCCACTGTGGACCTGCTGTGCCCTTTTTTGGAGGAAAGGATCTGGTAATGCTTCAAGGTCATCACTGAGATAGCTTCCAGATAGATGCAGACGATGTCAAAAGCTAAGCAGCGTCAAATCCGCCCTCAGTGCGTATGTTGATAGTTTTCTTTGGTTTGTCTTTTTTCTTTTTTCTTTTTTTTTGACCATGCCCAAGGCATACAGAAGTTCCCTGGCCAGGGATCAAACCCGAGCCACAGCAATAACAACACCAGATCCCCAACCTCCTGAGCCACCAGGGAACTCCTCGTTTGTCTTTTCTTTTTTCAGTTTAATTCTTTCATATTACTTCCTTACATGCCACCACCAAAAAACAGAGGGGCAGCTCATCTGGTGACATGTGGATTCTGGTCAACTGAAGCCTAGAGCACCAGATAAGAAGAGGGTTTCTTTGATGAGTGATTCAAAGAGGGGGCCACCTTTATCCCCCCGTGGAGACCTGATTAGTGGTGGCTGCAAGTCGGCTTCTCTTCCAGGTAGTAAGTCTGCCCTTCTCCACTGCAGGGCAAAAGCAGAAGATGAGTGTTATTTTCGCCCCGGAGGCCTCGGGTCACTGTGACCCCCAGGTCTTCCTGGCGAAGGAAGAGAAAGCTTTTTCTTCTCTCTCTTTCTCTCTCCCCAGCATATTGCAAATGGTGTTGGGACCTAATGTTGTCAATTCAAATAGCAAATCTGAGTTGTTATTAGTGGCAGAGATGCCCCGAGGGGGTAGGCCGTGTGCATGAAATCCACAACGGATGTTATGGGGAAGTGTGTTTATAATTATAATGGGATTTAATGTACACTGGGACCAGATGATGGCAGCCATTTAAGAAAGGGATGCCTAATAAGAGAGGTCCCTTAATGACGGGCAGCAGGGCTCAGGGTATTACGGAGAAGTGCGGTGTTTCACTGGGTGTCGCATACCATGCGCCAGGTTTTGCGGGGACCCTAACGAAGCTTTGCGGGTGAGACACAGCAGCCACGGCTGACAGCTATATCAGGCATCGTGTTTGAATGGCGTTGTCTCTGAAGGGCCGTCCGCCCTGAACGGAAAGGCATTTTCTCCCTTTCAGAGACACACAAGCACAAACGCACAGGCCCCAGGCCAAGACTGAGTAGTTTGGGTATTTTCTTGAAATCTCGTTTGTTCTGAGAAAGCCGGTCTCGATTTCAAAATGAAAATTTTGTGGCCATCCAGAGGTACTCTCATACGGGTGCAATGAAACCGTGTGACTCCCATTAACGGGAGTCCCACAGTGGAATCCCCAGCATCCTGCTGAAAATTAACCCCCAAGTCCTCATCAGAAACAGAGTTGGTGGGGTTTTGTTTTTGTTTTGTTTGCTTTTCTGTTTAACGTTTTGTGTTTCTTTGTGGGGAGGCCAGGAAGAGGGGAAGCATGTAACAATTTCTTAAGCTGGTTAAATAGCCAGCTGTTTAACTCCCGCGGCGTTGGCGGCGGTTCTGCCACAGGAGAGCTGTAGTTTCACGCACAGCCTGGAAGGGCGTGCACCTGCACCGGAAGGTCACGCTGCGTGAAGGTGGCACCAGAAGCACCGCGGTCCAGAAACAAAACTCACGTCCCCGTTGCATTATTCTATATGCTTCTCACCTGACGTGGCAGAAGGCTGTGAAAACAAGTGCCTTCCCCCGATCCGGCTTCTTCCGCGGGTATTGTGCTGCGGTTCACAAGAGCCTCAGAGCCCTCCAAGCTGAATGAATGATCGCTTTATCCTGACAAGGAGAAAAGACAAGGGATAGAATAAGTGAAAACCGAACTTGCAGCCATAAACTCTCAGAAGCTGAGTTTCTGGAGAGGGTTCTCTTCAAGCAGGAGGGCTAGGCCGGGTACTCGAGCCGCAAGACGAAATGATTTTACTCCGTGACAGGTAATTTAAGCCAATTATGTTAAAAACATTACAGCAAAACAAACGTTGGGATCCTGTGGCGTGGCATTCAAAATCTGTATGAATTTTGAAGATGAAATGAGAGACCGTCCTGATGCTGTCCTTGGAGAGAAGCTGGCTGCTTTTCCCCGTTGGGGCTGAGCGGGGAGAGACTGGGGGCTGCCCTGTGGGTGAAGGCTGTTGTGGGTTCCGAGCCAGACACGTGGGCTCAGCCTCCCTGGCCAGGGCTGCTTCCTTTGTCTCTTTGGGAAGTTCACTGTTGGATCTTTTTTTTTTTGGCTTTTTTTTTTTGCTTTTTAGGGCCTCGTGGCACATGGAGGTTCCCAGGTGAGGGGTCAAATCGGAGCTACAGCCGCTGGCCTACACCACGGCCACAGCCACAGCAACTCGGGTTCCGAGCCGCGTCTGCGACCTACACCACAGCTCACGGCAAAGCCGGATCCACAACCCACGGAGCGAGGCCAGGGATCGAACCCTCATCCTCACGGATACCAGTCGGATTCATTTCCGCTGCGCCACGACGGGAACTCCACACGGCTGGATCTCCAAGGTAATCTTCTCCGCGCCACCCTCCAATCAGAGTTAAGTTCTTCTTCCTCCCTAGGCCGGCACTGTTTAGGACTTGGCGTGCTGTTGCCGCCATGGCCTTGCGTCCGACTGAGATACGTGCCTTCTGACCGCCCCTCACGTTGTGAGTTTCTAGAAGGCTTGGTCTCGGTCTTGTCGGACTTGGTGTTCTCGCTCCCAGCCCTCAGGGCCTACACGCCGTCAACAAGAGTAGGTCTCAGTGAGTGTTGTGAACGGGCTAACTGAACAAGTGTAGACATGCAGACGTGCGTGGACGTGGCCCCAGGGCCTTGGGGACCTGAGAGGGCAGGACTGTTCTGTAGCTTAACATTCAGGGCAGACTTCTTTGTACCTGTGGGGTTTTCCTCAGCCTTTGAAAAATCTAAGACATACAGGTAGGCGCTGAGGATAGCTGTTGACTTGAGCTGCATACAAAGCCTTGAGGGTACGACCCGGTTCTGTTTCAGGTTGTATCCCCCTCAGAGCCCTGGGACCAAGTGTTTCTCTCCGTCCCAGGAGCATTAGTAAGTGTTTGTTTGGAGTTCTCTGGTGGCTCAGTGAGTTAAGGATCCCCGTTGCCACCGCTGTGGCTCTGGTTGGGGCCGTGAAACGGGTTCAATCCCCGGCCCGGGAACCGAATGCTGGTGTTTGTTTGTGTATTGATTGATTGGCTGATTAAATTGCAGTGAATTGAAATGACCTGATGTGAGTTCACAGCGCGCCTCACTCCCAGAGCGGCCCGGTGCTCCCAGCGGCGGATGACTCTCAGTAACCGGTCCAGGGCTGAGAAGAAGCATCTGATCTGCTGCTGAGGGCATCGGTGGGCGGAAGTTAATTCCAAACTGGCACATAAGAAACGCGTTGGGCACAAGTACTGACTGGGTAGTTCTGCTGTGACAGGGTGGCGGAGACTGGCCGGCTGCCCTCCAGATGGCTTCCTGGGCACACGCCGCATTACGTTTTTCGGCTTTCCCCGCTGCTAGATACAGGCCACGTGATTGGGTTCTGGCCAGTGGATGGATTGTGAGCAGAAGTCCATTGTGCCCTTTCCGGGGCCGGCCCCTGAACGCTCCCAGGTGGATTTATCCATGCCCTTCCCCTTCTGTGACCTGAGCCCGTGAGCACAGAGATACCTCGAAAGCCGAGGGATGTGGGCGAAGGCACAACTAACGTGGGAGGAGCCTGGATCCCTGAATCACAACTTGGAGGGCCGCTCCCTGTCTACTGAGAGCTTCCGCTGTGGACTTTGTAGAAATGAGAAATAGACATTTGATATCTTGAGTAGGCTTGGTAAATGAACAGCAAGACACTCAGTTAAATTTGAATTTCAGATAAAGAATAATTTTTAGTATATCTCAAATATTGCCCAGAACATAATTACATGAAAAAATTATTTGAAATTCAAATATAAATTAATGTCTTTGTTTTCACTAAATCTGGCAACCCTAGTTTTTGCCTCTTATACATTTCAGAGTTTGTTTATTGTAGTAGCTAGCCTTACCTTAACTAATACACCTAGTGTCGTTTGTCAGAGCGGCAGGGCCGTGGCACCTAAGCTGGCATTCTGGCCAGGGACAAGGGGCGGACCCCAGGTCCTCTTGACAATTAGATTACAAGTAGCGCGGGTCCATCTGGGAAATGGAGTGTCCTGTGTGGATGGGCCAAAGGAAAAACTAGGAAAGATCCAGCATCTTCTCAGAGATCCTGTGAATCTACTGTTCTTTCACTGCCCCTCTCACTAGACGAAGTTCTTTGGGGACAAAGAAGATTGTGGGGTTCTGTTGGGGGGAGGGGTTGTTGTTTTTTTTTGTTTTGTTTTGTTTTAACAGCCGCTCCAGTGGCATATGAAAGTTCCTGAGCCAGGGCTTGAATCTGAGCCACAGCTGCAGCAATGCCGGATGCTTTAACCCACTGCACCAGGCAGGGGCTCGAACCCACAGAGCCTCAGCCACCCGAGCTGTTGCAGTTGGATTCTTAACCCACTGCGCCATAGCGGGAGCTCCAGAAGACTGCGGGTTTTACCTCTGTGTCTGCAGTACTTGGCTCGTTTGTGGTGGGAAAGCAGCATGCCTGCTGGGGAAGGGCGGATGGCACGGCTTCATGGTGTGGACCTGTCCGAGCTTTTGAGGGATAAAATTAGGAAGCTGAGAACACTGTGCCATTCTCTGCCTGCTCCTTGGTCCCATGAACAGCCAGCGTAGCAAAAAGGCTGAGAACCTGGGCTCCGATTTACTCAAGAGGGTCTGTGTTCGGGACCTCTTAGGTCCTGGGAGATTTGGCATCTGTTACTTAAACTCACTGAGTTGCGCTGTCCTCATCTGCTACCTGGGGACAATAAAGGTACCTGCCTCGCTACGGTTGCTAGGAAGATGCACAAGGGTGCCTGACTACCACAAAAAATCTGAAAATATTAACTATCATTAGCAATTCCTCAGATTCTCTTTCTTGTCATGCTTTTCTTACAAATTGCCTCCTTAGGAGTTCCCAGGTGGCTCAGTGGGCTAAGGATCCGGCATTGTCACTGCGGTGGCTTGGGTACACTGCGGTGACACTGGTTCGATCCTCGGCCTGAGAGCTTCTGCATGCCTCGAGTTCAAGAAAAAAAAAAAAAGCCTTCTTATAAACATTTGGGGTGTGGTCTTGTGAGAAATAAGCTTTACCTCTTTCAGAGAACGAAGGGTGACCTGTGATCACTGACGTGATGGTGGCTCGGAGAGTCGGTCTGTAGCCCTGTCCTCCCAGAGTCCTGTCCCACTTACTCGGGGGACGAAGCCAGTGAGGCAAGTGGCGAAGGGACGGTGAGGCTGGGAGGCCAAGGGGCAGCGTTAATTCCCACCTCGGGGCACGGTGTGTTTATTAGCGTGTAGGGGTGCTCAGCGCTGCAGCCTGCTTCCCTGGAGTTAAATAGCAGTCATGCCCGACTGGCTCTCCATGTACCATTACTCTAAGTGATCGAGCCAGTTTCTCCCTCTGCCATGAGCTGAAGTTGTAAACCTCTCAGCCAGACGGGGCGGCAGTGGTGGGCTGCCTGCTGTGATTAATAGTAACCTTTAGGGTTGCGCTCCAAGACCAGCGGGTCTGCAGACAAGCCCAGGATAAGGCAGGTGTGGACCCCACCCACCCGTCTCTGCCCAGCCTGCGCGCGCGTTCACTTGGGCTTTGCAGAGAGGCTCTAGCCCGGCAGCCCCAGGTGACTGTCTCTGGCTGGGAGGATGGCGAGGTGTTGGGTGTCCTCCATTGCCTGTGGCCGGGGGTGGGGAGGGAAATTGCGGGAGAGTAGTTGTCCCAGAGGTGCCTTGACATTCGAATTTCTTTTTTCCGCTTTGCCGTGTGTTAGTAAGATGCCGCGTTGCCCAGCTGTAGCCCTCAGGGGCAGTGGCTAGCTGTCACACCCAGACACGTCTGCTTAGCGTGATTATGCCAGAGACCCAGAGTCACAGGGGGCTGTGGGGCTGGAGGAAAGTGACAAGCAAGCTCTCTCTCTTCCAGTCCATATTTCTTCTCTTTTGCTTAAAGGAAACTTCTTCCTTGTTGATTAATCATGAATTGGTGGGAATTTGGGGTTAGTAGATGTAAACTATGGCCTTTGGAATGGATAAGCAGTGGGATCTAGCACTGGGAACTTTGTCTGGTCCCTTGCAATGGAACACGATAATGTGAGAAAAAGGAACGTATACATGTGTGTGTGACTGGGTCACCTTGCTGTGCAGCAGAAATTGACAGAACGCTGTAAACCAGCTATAATAGAAAAATGAAAATCATTATAAAAAATTGAAAAAATGAATTGGCAGGGATGGCTGATCTCTGAACGCAGGCAGCTGGTTTTGTTTTTCTGAACAATTTAGCCTCTGCAAAAATCTCTAAGAGGAAAGGAGGCCACCCCTCAGCCTTGGTGTGTCTGCCGTGCTCCTTTGTTAAAAATCCAAGTGTACCTGCCATCCCCTGCTGGGTGAAGTATGCAGTCAAAGAAAAAAATAATTCTGCCTCAGAAGTGCAATCCGACAAACAAGGCTGGACTGGAAAGGGCAGGTGGGGCTGGGGCTGTTGCATTATTGCTTCCTTTTTTTTTCAAAATGAAAGTGAGGAGCGGAGGGGGCGTTCGGGTGGCCAGGCCCACACAGAACCTGCTTGTGAGCCAATTTAACAGAGTAGCCAAAAAAGCCCAAGTCTGACCTCTCCATTTCCTCTGATTTTGTCGAGCCCCTTCTGCAGTCTCTTGGAGAGACTGCCAACAGGATGATAAGCTCTGGTGTTTATGCAGAATGAACATTATTTGTTAGGCTTAAACAAATCTAAGTCACGCCTTCAGTTTATTTTTGCCCTGACGTTATCAAACACTGCTTGCGAGATAACAAGCACTGCTCGTCACCCACAGGTCCCGACCCTTGACACGGGTCATCCTTTCCCCCCAGATAATCAATGAGGTGGCTGCAGTTGTCATCCCATTTTACAGCTAAGGAAACTGAGACAGGGAGAGAAAGCAGCCTCCCTTTGGCCACAGAACTAAGAGGAGGAGGCGGCCAGTTTCCAGACCCCATGCTCGGAATCACCGCCACGCGCGCCTCCTCTTTGGGCTGATTTCCCCTCGTGGTGGCAGAGTCACCTTCATCCGCAGAGGGGACGCGGGTGGGCCGAGGCAGGCTGGTGGACCTCTGAGCTTTTCCAGCCTGACCACCAGGCCGTTAGAGGTGGGAGAAGTAGGTGCGGTGGGGAGCTCTGTTTCTTGGGTACCGAACTCCGAGACCCCCACCCACTTGCTGGGGAGCAAGAGTGCGGGTCTGGGAGCGGGCTTTGCCCGTGGCCTGGCTGCTTCCACAATTCCCTGCAAACGATGAGGAGAGAGGAACTGTCCAGCAGAACCCACTGGGGAATCAGAAGAGGCAGAGGTGGGGAGCGGCTTTGTCACCCCAGAGCACCCTTGGCAGAGGTTAGAGACAGAATTCACGGTGCTGGAGTAAGACGGCAGGAGTCAAGCGAAGGGAGCCCAGGAAGTGGTTAGACGACCCCGGACGTGCTGGTTGTAAGGAGGTGGTACGTCCCCTTTTTCCGCTCACACCCTGCCTCCTCTGGGCTGGAGGGAGGAAGTGAGCCCGTGGATTAATATGAAAAATGGGTAGGCTGGCCGGCTGTTGCATTTATTTCCAAATGAGGTCCTCTGCCCCCACTCATACGCATTAGGCATGACTAGAAGGCAAGACGTTATCTTTTCGATGAGCGGACTGGACCTTAAACAACCAAACAGTGCTTACCTGTTTCAGAAGGCCTGACACACTCATGTCTGAAAAGGATTTAAAACATCGCCTAGTGGGAGCTCCCTGGCGGTCTGGTGGTTAGGATTCAGCACTTTTACTGCTGAAACCTAGATTTAATCCTTGGTCTGGATTAACTGAGATCCCATATGCCACTGCACGCCTCAGCAAAAAACCAAAGCAAACAAACAGAACAAAATAAGCCATCGTCTAGTCCAGTCTCACCATTTTACGAGACAGGAAGCCGAGCAAAGAGGCAGAGCAATGTCCCCAAAGCCACACAGTCGGTCAGAGCCGGACCTTGGGACTAGAGCCGTTTGGGGCCATCACGAGAACGTCACTGAAGCCTTTCAGCCACTCCTGGAACCCTTATGAGGTGACCTTCAAAGTCTCTCTATTTCAGCTCCTGCACCTACAAACTCAGAATAACAGCGGTCCCCGCCTCGCAGGGATTCGTGGCGGGCATCTTCTGAAAGTCTTCGGTTGTGACGTATCTTGCGCACAGAGGGAAGCCTTCATTTTCAAAACAAGCTCAAGCAGGTGATGAAGCTGGAAAAGAAAACTGGGGGTCAGAACTCGTGGGACCGGAGAGCGGCGAGGCCGAGATTTTCCCCTGGCTCACGACCAGCAATAATAGTCAGGCGGTGGTAAGGGGTATGTCGTGTCTCCCAGAGTGGCCGGTTGTACGTTTGGAGATGCCTTATGTCGCTGACCCCTCGTGTGCCTAGACACGCATGTACACACAGAGATATCCTTTCTGAAATTTAATTTTGTTTATTTAAATTTGGCTTAAAATCGATCCTGCTCTTAGATAGTCGTGATTCCCACGTCCGCGATGCATGAACGTGCCCTTCGGGGCTTAGCTCGGGTGACAGCCCTCTGGAGAAGCAGCGTGCTGTGTCGCCTGGGCTCTGGAATCAGACTGCTTGGGTCTCCGACCCAGACTGTCACCTAAAAGTGATGTAAAATTTGGCAGGTTTCCTGACTCAAGTCTCAGTTTCCTCATCTATGTCGTGGGAATACCCAAGGTCTCTGTAACCTCAAAGAAGCTTAGGAGCTGGGCCGTGATCCCGCCATTCCTAAGGGGCAGAGCTGGGATTCAAAACCGGGTCTGCTGGATTCCCCAGACCTTTTCCCTGGATACGGTCCGCCCGTTCCCCACGCTGAGGGAAGCAGGGCGCGGTCCCTTAGGAGACAAGCGGCCAGGAAGACCGGTGCCGAGGCCCGCGCCCTGCGCAGCCTTCTCTTTTAAAAGCCGCGTCCTGTACTCTGCGTGAGAGCAGCAAATAGGTTCAGTCACATATAATTCTTGAGATATATATGTCAGACTTCAGTTTTTTAAGAAACGAAAAATCCTGTGCCACTCCCTCACCCGTGTCTAAAATTAAAATGCCAAAAATATTACCAGGAAGAGAAATTTGGTGAAAAGCAGGAAAGACTATAAATTGACTGCAGAGTCTACTGCAAGACCTGGATTTCCAGGGTTTCTTCAAGTCCCACTCTGTAGGAGCTCGTTTCAAGAAGCACTCAGAGAAACTGCACCAATATTTGACAGCATGGAAGCTCTTTTCAAAGACCGCGTGTCCTGCCTTCCCGGAAAGAGAATTTTCCTCCTTTTGAGTTCACTGCCTGTTGAGCGCCTTCCGTAAAAAGAGAAAAAAAGGAATCGTGAAGGATGGTAATATTTCTTTCTTCCCTGGTATCTCCTTGGAACGTTCTGGAATGTTTACCTACTGCTTTTCTGTTAGGCAGATTGCCGAGAGCACCGTGAAATGATAAGAACACTGACTTCCAGTTAGAAGACCTGGGTTCAAGGCCAGCTTGGACAAACACTTCCTGTGTGACCCTGGGCAGGTCGCTTTTAACCTCTCTGTGCTTCAGAGTTCGCTATAAGAACGGTGCTGTTATATGGACACTGCCTCTGAGCTTTTTTTTTTTTTGCCTTTTTGTCATTTTAGGGCCGCACCCGCAGCATGTGGAGGTTCCCAGGCTAGGGGTCTAATCGGAGCTGTGGCCACTGGCCTTCGCCACAGCCACAGACGCAGGATCCGAGCTGCGTCTGCGACCTACACCACGGCTCACGGCAACACCGGATCCTTAACCCACTGAGCGAGGCCAGGGATGGAACCTGCAACCTCATGGTTCTTCGTCGGATTCGTTAACCACTGAGCCGCAACGGGAGCTCCCTATTTTTTTTTTTTTTAATTTTTTTTTGTTGCAGCTGCACCTGTGGCATATGGACGTCCTAGGCTTGGAGGTGAATCGGACCTGCAGCTGCCGGCCTACACCGCAGCCACAGCAAGACCGCATCCGAGGTGCATGTGTGACCTACACCGCAGCCTACGGCAATGCCAGATCCTTAACCCACTGAGCTAGGTCAAGGATCCAACCCACATCCTCACGGATACTACATCAGGTTCTCAACCCACTGAGCCACAGCGGGAACTCCAGTCTCTGACCGTTTTAAAGGGCTTGCTCGGTTCTTTGAGAAGAGCCTTGAGACCTGTCCCTAACTTAAGTGCCCGACTTTGAGCAAGTTACTTCCCCTCCTGGTGCCTCAGTTTCCTTGTGGATCACATGCAAGTATTGGACTAGTTCCGTCACCAAGCTGACGGCTCTAGCTGTGAAATCCTTTGCGCTCTGTGAATCCGTCACACGCACTGAAATTAGGTCCCAGCACGTTCGGATTGAGAGAAGGCATGACGTGGGTGTGTTCGAGGGAAGTGAGCGAGCTCTCTTAATCGTAACCCTGGGTCCCCCCGGGAGGAGCCCAGGTGCTGGGGCACCGCCTCCCTCCACCCGGGAGCAGACCAAACAGAGAAGGGCAGCTGGGCTTCAGCCTGGGCAGGAAACGGCAAAGGTGTTTCTGTCGGGGATGTTGTCTGTGGTTCTAGAGAGGAAGGCGAGTGTCAGCGGTGAAGCCTTAGCCAGGCCACAGAGGAAGGAGTGGGGGAGGAGGGCAGGGTTCGCTGTGACCCAGATAAGGTTTCCTTGGTACAGAGAGGGTGATGGAGAATTAGATAGAGAGACGAACACAGATGGGCTGCTGTGCGTCGGGTCTAGAAACGCATTTTCTCCTCTCCTGTTCAGAAACCGTGCCGCCGACCCGAGATTGCTGGCAGCCGCCCCAGGGCCTCTGCACTTGACGGGTCCCAGGCTCCCACCCTCCGCCGAAAACCTTCCTGCCGTCACAGGACACACTGGTTTCTACCTTCAGAACTCAAAGGGCCCTTCTGCAGAGAAACCCTTCCTCCGAAGGCCTTATCAGGAGCTGCCCCCGGGGTGCCCTCTGCCCCGCCTCAGTGTTTTCTCAGCACCGGCCACACCGGAGGTTGTCTCCTCGGTTTATCAGACAGCTTGTTTGTTTCCCGGCTACCCCCAGAGCCTCCCAAAGCTCCCTCCTCCTCGGGCTAAGCTTCCTGAGGGCAGGGGCCGGGCCCTCCCGGGGCCGAGTGGGAAGCGCCAGGGCCGTCCGGCGCGCAGCGGGCTCCTGACAGGTATTTGTTCCCAGGAGCGAAAGAGCGGACCGAGGACCGAGCCGCCTTTGGAAGACTGTTCTAAAGGAACAGGCGGCCCGTTCTCGAGAAGGGGCGCTTCGGGCCGAGGCAACGCACGGCCGGGAAGACGCGGCAAAACGCTCTTCCACGGGCTCCGCGTGGCCGGGCCGAGCGCGCAGGAGGCGCTTTCACTGCCACGGCTCCGGAAAGGCGCCTCCGCCGGACGTCCCGCCGAGGCTGCGCCCGCCAAGGACGAGGCCGCGTGGGGGACGAGGCCGGGGTTGGTGCAGCGCCGTCCCCAGGCCTTCGCATCGTTCGCCGTTGCGTCAGTGAGGCCCCAAGGCGCGGAGATCGCCAAGCCTGAAGTCGGGACCGGGCTCCGGGTCTGCCCCGCAGCATTTGAACTTGTTCAGAGGAACGCGGGCTGGCGGCTCCGTCCCTGCCCCGCGGAGAGCTGCGAGCGCCCGCCTGCACGCGCGGCCAGGTCCGGGGCGGGGGGCCCGGCGCGGAACCCGCGTGCGGAGGCCACGGGACGAGCACTTCCCGGCTCTCGAGCGATTCCGAGAAACGCCGCGCTCAGTTTTGTCCCTCAGGCACCTCGCTCACCTGGCCTGGTCCTGGCCCTGCCCCTCGGAGCCTTGGCGAGTTCTCTGGCCTTTCCTCTCAGGTCATATGACACCACTTTTTCTGGAAAGATCATCAGCGTGACTAAATGGTGGGGCCCTCTCGGAGGCGTTTGACTCGCTTTGCCAGCCAGCTTCCAGTTGGCGGCCGGAAGGTGCCCGGCCTAGGCGGTGAGTGCGGTCGGGCCAGCAGCCAGGGCTCCGGGACGCCTTCTCATATTCTCTGCAGGGACAGACAGCTCTGCGTTGGGAAGGTCACCTCCAGTGCTCGGCCCGGCAGTGCTGACTTCGTCGCCTGGCTAGGTGTGATTCTAGCCTTTGAACTTTTTTCTTTGTTTTTCTTTTTAGGGCCGCAACCTGCAGCACATGGAGGTTCCCAGGCTAGGGCGCTAATCGGAGCTACAGCTGCCGGCCTACACCACAGCCACAGCAACGCCAGATCCTTAACCCACCTGAAACTGACAACACTAATGTCCTGAACCAAGCCAGAACTTGAACCCGCTGAGCGAGGCCAGGGATCAAACCCACATCTTCATGGATACTAGTCAGGTTCATGACCACTGAGCCACAACGGGAACTCCTGAAATAAGTTTATATTTTGCTTTAACAATGAGGATTCAAGTTATCAACGACAAAGTGAAACCGGGCTCCGAGGTAGCCCCAAACCTCCCCCATCCCCCGGGGCCTATTTTTAGACTTTGCTCTTTGGCGTCCAGCTTCCCAAGCTGCCAGGGTCAGGGGTGTTCCACTGGTTTGCAGCCTGAATAGGCGGCACTGCAGAGCCCAGCCTTCTGCCTGCCCGGCTTCCCCCAGCCCCCGTTTCTAAGTTCTCATCTGTTTGTTTTCTTCCTTCCTCCGTGTCTAACTTTTCTGTCTTCTTTTCGTGATCTTGAGAATCAATCCAAAGTCAGGCTGACATTTTGGCCCTGTCTCCCCAAGGAGCTCAGAGCTGACATCTTTTTCCCTGGAAAGAAGGTTAACGTATGTGTTGGTTTGGGAGAAGCTTAGAGAAGAAAGTTCTTATCATCCACGCACACTGGATAATAGCAACTATCATAATACAGTAATAATAAATAAGAACAATAGCTCCGTTTGCTGAGCACTAACTATGTAGTAACTGGGCTGAGCAATTTTTTAAGGCTTTTCTCTTTTAACCCCAGGTAGGACCGCTATGTACCCGTTGTGAAGATGGTTCCTGTTATACGCATCTCCCTTAAATCGATGCAGCCCTCGCGTGCAGCTCACATTACCGCCACCTTCAGCATGCGCCCTCCTGCACTGGAGCAAGGTGGCGACCAGGTGGAGAAATCCGGTGGCTCAGAAACACTCGCAGCAGGAGGCCCGGCTTGAGAGCTTTTAATTAGGGATACTTTTTAAAAACTTTTTCTAAGTGAAATTGACTTTCCTTGCTTCACAGGCCTGGATCCTGCCTGCAGGCAGCCCCCGCCCCGTCGTTGTGTCGGCTCTCAGCCAGGAGCTGGATCCCCATCCGCACTGCCACCGACCAGCGGGGAGGAGAAGGCTGGACGCCCAGAGCCGGGCGGGGTGCCCCGGCCACCCGCGGCCCTTTCCCCCAAGCCCTGCTGACCTCTAGTGGTCACGCGGTGGAACTGACAGGACCTGGGCCAGAGAGCGAAGCCAGGGTTTGTCTGCAGCCTCTGCGGTCTGGCCCCTGCTTTGCACATCGGAATCACGGGGGACCTTCGAAAATACCCCTGGCCAGGCCGTGCCGCAGGCCGGATAAGTCAGAATCTCTGACGATGAAACATCGGCGTTGCTACTTGTTTAAAGCTCCCCAGGTCACTTTAATGTGCAGCCTTGGTCAAACTCGGGCGTCTGCGCTGGTGTGCCAGAGCAGGGGGCTGTGGTGTCAGCGTTGGGATGTGGCTGAAAATGTCTCTCTCCCGGTGTGGCCCTGAACCCCCCCGACAGCGTGTCCCTGCTGCCGGTCCTGTGCCCGAGCTGCGGCTGAGCGGGTCTCAGACACCAGGGAAAGACGCCAGAAGCCAAGGGTCCTATCAGCTTGTCCTTAAGTCGGAGAAGAGTTTTACAGCCTTCCCCCACTCACAGCACAGAGCTCGCACTCTGCTCCTTGGAAGTTCTTCCTGTTGTCCCACCTCAGTCCCCTCTCAAGAAAAGAAGAGTCTTGGTTGACGAATGCCGTCTTACCCATCAGCTTGGCGGCGGGGTGGGTGACTCTGCCGGGCTGCGGTACCCGAGGCCGCCCGGACGGGGCTGGGCCGGCTTTCTTCCGGCTCCACACTCCACCAGGCCCTCGATGAAATGGTGGAGCACGTCATCACGGCAGAGGAAATGGGGTGTGAGTGAGGGCACTGCCCCGTGCACACGGCTTGATCTCAGGGCCAGCATCAGGACTGGGGGCTCCTGCAGTGTGGTTGTGGGGTTACCTTCTCCCCTAGACCTCAGAGGGATGAAAGGAAAGACCGGAGCAAAGTCAAGAGAGTGGTTCCTAATCACAGCTGCCCTCTGCCTCGCCTTGCCTCCTGCCAGCTGCTGGCCTAGATCATCTGAGAGACCAACTCATTTAGTTTTTGGGACAACGTTGGGGTGTGGGTACTAATATAACCTCCCCCCATTGTACAGATGAGAACATTGAGCCGTAAACATTGTACGCTGGTGGATGACAATCCTAGCCTTCAAAACTTAGGGAGTCTAGATCCAGTGTTCGTAATTTTATTTGTTTTATTTTTGGCCACATCTGCTGCAGCATGCGGCAGTTCCCAGGCCAGGGATCAAACTCTCGCCACAGCAGTGACCTGAGCCACAAAGCAGTGACAACACCAGATCCTTCACTCTCTAGGCCACCAGGGACCTCCGGTGTTCGTAAATTATATTGCTTCCCAAGGAACGTCTCCATCCAGGTCCGAGGACCCATTTGGGAGAAGGTAAGTCGTCGTGTCGTTCGTGGACCCCTGACTGGATGGTGCCCATTTCAGAGGACAGCCACAGCTGGGGGAGGGCCGCCCCTCGAAGCTGAGCGCTGGCTCCCTGCACACTGAAGAATCTGCAGGGGGTCCCTCCTCTACTGAATTCCCGCCGTGGCCGCCAGGCACCCACCTTTGCCTTTTCACATCCGGAGGACAAGGAACACCGGGGTGCTTTGCCCCCCCGAGCTGACCTTCTGAGACTGGCCCTCCGAGGCCCATCTTTCCATCCTCCTGAGCTGTCACTTCCTGCTGTGGCCGCCCCGAGCCCGCCGTCTGCGTGGGAGGACCGGCAAGCCCCGGCGGCAGCAGCGTGTCTGCACGTCTGAAGTCCACACTGGCACATGTACGTCACTTCCCCTTCTGCTGAAAACACCCACTGGAGAGAGAACCGGGAGACGGGGTTCGGGCAGGGCAGGCGGCGGCACCCGGGTGGCTGAGCAGCGCGGGACGGCGAGGGCCAGGGCGTCACGGGAGGGTCCCGCCCGCAGTCCTCAGCGCCCGGGGCGGCTCACCCTCTTGCCTTGGGCGGTGCTGGCTGTGGCTGGCCTCGTACCACGGGAGTGGAGGAGTAAGAGGGGGACCACGGCAGCGAAAACCACCCCAAAAGAGAGCGGGGAGGAAGAGGAGGGACCGTCCTGGCTGATGCGAATATTGAGTGAGTAAATACGATGCCCGTTTATGTTATGCTGGGGCTCCTTGCTTTGAATACTTCTGTCTGGAGGACTTTTTTATTTCGCCATAGAAGAAAAATGTTTTCATATTCTCTCCCGCCGCTTCAGACCCAGAACCCAGCGAGGCCGCGTGCCCCCGAGAGCCATAATATTATTTGTTAACATTTTTATGATGCCAAATGGTCTGTAGGAGAACGGGCGCCATTCTTTAGCTGGGAAACCATATGGCACAACGAGTAATAAATAAGGTATTGTGATAGTTAATGAACCTAATTGCCAGCAAAGGCTTTAATACAGAGACTGTGCTGCTGAGAATTTAGCACCACATTAGGGCGCTGCGAAGCTCCCCTGACTTCTGAGGCTTAATTTAAGTTCTATATTGCGAACTCCAGAAAATAATTCCAAACCCTCCTGCTGGAACTGCAACCTGCTGGTAGACTGTGATTATACCGAATTACTAAAATCGCAATCAATTTTCTACATACGGTTAACCCTTGCCGGGAAGGACTCACAGGGAGGAGACGGATGGAGACCGCAGCCCCTTCCACCTGTGGCTCCGTGTCGAGGACAGCGACAGGCAGGGAGGGGTGGTGCCTGAAGAAAGGGCCCAGGGCCAGGGGTCCCGTCCCGCAAAGAGAGAAAGCGGGGGAGATGCTGGCAGGAGACCCGGCCCAGGCACAGCCTGTGGCTTTCTCTCGTCCTGCAAGGTGGGACAAGGAGACACGGGGTCGTGGAGCGAGGGGTCTGCGCTCAGCCCTGGCTCCCAGCAGTGGGAATCCTGGCAGGAAGAGGAACTCAGCCTCTGCCGCTCTTATTCCATAAGTCAAGGTTATTAACTAGAGAAGATCAAATCATGGCAGTCAAATAACCTTGCACTGTGTAAAATGTAAATGCCGAACAGCTGCCGCTGAACTTTGAGTCGGTGCCTGGTCCCTGGGCGAGAGGGGCGTGCGGCAGTCGGAGGGAGCCGGAGGAGGGCCCCCGCCCCCGCGGCAGCTGGCAGCCGCCCGGCCCAGCCGCAGCCCTGGCCGGGAGGGAACACAAGGTCAGCCTTAGAAAGGGAGCGTCCTGGAGCGGGTCCTGGCGGGGAGAAGGCTCCGAGGCCGCGGCCCTCCTGTCCGCAGCCCGCGTCCCGGCCGCGATGCCCTGGCGGGGGTTCGAAGAGCGGCCCGGCGATGACTTTCCCTAGAAGAGCCCCTGGAGGAGAGGGGAGACCTCGCTGGGTGCTCCCTGGGCCGGGCCTTCCTGCGCTGAGAGGGCGAGCGGGGCAGGTGGGAGAAGCAGACCGGTATTGGAGTTCCCGTCGTGGCTCAGCGGAAACGAATCTGAATAGCGTCCATGAGGCGCAGGTTTGATCCCCGGCCTTACTCAGTGGGTTAAGGATCCAGCGTTGCCATGAGCTGTGGTGTAGGTCGCAAACATGGCTCGGATCCGGCGTTGCTGTGGCTGTGGTGTAGGCCGGCAGCTGTAGCGCCGAATCAGCCCCCTAGCCTGGGAACCTCTCTATGCCTCGGGTGTGGCCTGGGGGGGGTGGGGGGGACAAAAGCCAGTGGGAGATGCTCAGGTTGGAGAAACTGGAAAAACCTGGAAGGTACAGAGACTCCAAAAGGTCGTTGCGGCGACGGTAAGAGGCAGAGGCAGGTCTGGCTCAGATCCGAGCCTGGAGGTGACCCGCGTGGCCAGATGGCTCCTTCCCGAACGCTGTGACCAAGCCCACCTCCTGGTGTGGCCAAAGCAGATTCAGCCTCTGCTGGGTTGCCGGGTGGGCCCTCGAGTCTCGGCGGTGGGTTTGTCAGGCAGAGGCCTCGGGAGCTGTGGCCTCAGGAAATTCTGTGCACAGAGCGGGGTCTGAGGCTTGGCGTGGGGCGTGGCACCACTGTAGGCGTTAAGCTTCTTTTAACTTCTTTCTTTTAAAATTTTTTTTTATTTTTATTTTTAAATTAAAATATGGTTGATGTGTGTTGTGCCAGCTTCTGCTGTGCGGCCAAGTGACCCAGCCGTGCGTGTACATATGCATTCCCTTTCGTATGTTCCCTTCTGTCTTGGTCTAGGCCAAGACACTGGGTACAGGTCTCTGTGCTGAGAAGTCCGCAGGTGTCGAGCTTCTTGACGGAGGGAAAACTGGCCCTGGAGGCGAAGCCCGCACGCACCTGGGAAGCGGGATGAGCTGGACGGCAGAGGAGAAGACCCCCCCGGGGCCCGGGGAGGGAGGACACGCGTCAGCCCAAGCGGCCAGACCCCCAGTGTGGGTGACGGGCTCTGCAGGCGGCGCTGGCGGGTCTGAGGTCCTCACGGCCTGCCAGGAAGGGGGGGCCGGCCCCAGGCAGCCCTGCTCTCGGAGCAGGAGCCTCCCCGCTGCCCTGGCCCGCGCGAGGCTGCGGTGCCCGCCGTCGCTGTGGGCCCGAGGCGAAAGCTGGCAGCTGCCTTGTCTATGAAGTCGGCTCCCAAGTGCGGCGAGAGCAGCTGAGGCCCCAGAGGTTTTCCCGGACCCTGTTCCTGGGGCCGCGGTGGGGGACGGGCCACCGGACGGCACGGGGCCTCTCTGCCCCTGACGGAGGCTCTGGCCCACGGGTTGAGTCTTGGGCCAGAGCCCACCGCCAAGCGCCCCCGGAGCCTGACCCAGCAGGCCCGGCACACGGTCCCGGGTAGGAGCCCCTCCGGGGCGGCCCCGCGCCCTGAGCGCATCTCCGCCGAGCCCCGGGCTCCGGCTGCGCAAGCAGAAAGGGGAGCCTAGGTGCTGTGCCTGCTGAGCGGCCGGCTGGACGCAGGGATTCCGCTTCAACGACGAGCGAGACGGGGAGGCAAAGCGGCCTTAGCCAAGCCCTGGGTCACGGACAGGGGGAGGTTGTTGAATTTCCACTCAGATAGTTGCCTCTCTGGAGGCAGGGGGGTGACAGCGGCCTCTGGCGCTTTGGTTCCTGTAACTGGACGGTCTTTCCATATTTCCAGTTGAGGAAAACGAAGGCTGGAAAGTTTCTGGCTCTTGCTCAGAAGGGCAGGGTCAAAACCGGTCAGAATCCGGGTGTCTCGACTCTTTCTAGTGTGTCCACTTTCCAGAAAGCCCGCCGCTGCTTCCTTGAAGTTGTGTGTTCGGGGTACGGGGAAGATAAAACAAGGGCAAGAGACCACCTAGGACTCACACGCACACGCTGGACAGGCAGCACGGGGGCCCCGGACGAGGCTTCCAGCTCCGAGTCTGAGATGCTGCCGGGGCGCCATCTGGTTGAAGAGATTCCTTCGAAATCATAAAGCCCCTTTTAAAGTTAATAGCAGTGAGTTCCCGTGTGGCTCAGCGGGTAGAGGACCCGACCTCATCTCTGTGAGGATGCAGGTTCGATCCCTGGCCTCACTCAGTGGGTTAAGGACCGTCATTGCTGCAAGCTACAGCACAGGTCACAGATGTGGCTTTGGATCCAGTGTTGCCGTGGCTGTGGTGTAGACCGCAGTTACAGCTCTGATTCAACCCTTGGGCCAGAACTTCCAGCAGCCACAGGTGAGGCCATAAAGAAAAAAATAAGAAGAAAAGAATAGAAAGGAAAAACGTTGATATAGCATAGGGGTCATGGCAGGAAGGACCTTCTCAGAGAATGCTTCCTAGAAAGGGATTCGAAACAGTAAATACTATTAATTTGCTAAAGGCTTTGGGAAAAACAAGGGAGGTGAGCAACATCGTGCCTGGCCACAGGGAGCTCTCGGTGGCATCAGAGAAGCAAGGTGCATGTACGGCGTGGAAAATACCAGAGCAAGCAGGTCCCAGAGCCCCAGCTGTGGGACCCAGACGCTCAGGGGCTGTGGTTTCCCAGGGCGCCCCCCTTAATCTAGGTTCTGAGACACATGGAAAGTCGGATCAAGTTGCACCAGGACCCCAGCGGCAAAGGCGGCTCCCTGGGAGGGGGGAAGGGCTTCCTGGAGGCCAAGGGGTGCCGCTGGACGCAGGCTCTTGACCCGGGTGCCGCTGGACGTGGGCTCTTGACCCGGGTGCCGCTGGACGCGGGCTCTTGACCCGGGTGCCGCTGGACGCGGGCTCTTGACCCGCTTCTCCATGCGCCTGGGGCCTGTGGGCAGAGCCCGTGGCCGCAGGGACCCCAGCTGTCCCTCCTCCATCAGGAGGTGCTGGGAACTCTCCGCGGGCCCTGAGCCCCGAGCGGTGGAGCAAGTGCCGAGATGAAGAGCTGCGGGTGTGGATTTAATACTGTACATAAATACCCATTGCAATCACGGGGAAGGCTTTCTGCTCCGAGGAACCCAGAGAATATTTTATAGTGATGCAGATCGCGTGAAAAGGAGAATAAATAAAAGGGAAGATAATTATTTGATGGAGTTCTCTTAGGATATGCCACAGCAGGAAATACTTGCAAAGAATACGTATTACTGGGGAGACACAGCTAGCTATTCAAGCATCAGACTAACCTGTAAATTGCCAGAAGCGAGGCTGGGAGGGAAGGAATGGGAGACGGGGATCTGGGTGCCCTGGGTCCCTCACCCCACCTTGCTGGCAGCCGTCCGCGTGCCAGCCACGCACCCTCCCGCAGAAAGGAGAGGCTGCCTAATAAATGTCGCTCGAAAATTACGACTGTACCGCTCCAGTAAAAAGATGCCGCCGTTGATCTCAGCGCCATCTGCACAGGCCCCTGCGCGGCTCCCGAGGCAGCCCGCACGGGCAGCAAGTCGGCGGCGCTCCCTCACGGGGGTGCTCGGGGACCCGGGTTCCAGCTGCTCCTCCGGCTCTGGGGGAGCGGCAGGAGAGAGGCTGGAAGAGGCCTGCGGTGCGTGCTGCCGCCCCGGGCCTGGACCTCGAGGCGGGGACCCGGGGCCCTGAGCCCTCCCTTGCGGGTGAGAAGGGACCCAGAGCAACACGTCCTGTGGATGCAGCCGTGCGTCTCTCCCGCGGACCGTGCCGAGCGTCTGCTGTCTGCCGGGGCGGTGCCGGCGTTCGGGCTACCTGGCTGGTTTGCTCGCGCTTTCTGAAGGATTTGATTCAGATGCCATCTTCCCCAGGAGGTCTTCCCCGGGCCCCCCATCTAACACGGAAGCCCCCCTTTGGCAGCCGACCCCCACCCCACTGGGGATGGCCCTTGGCCGATGACGGATGGGCACAAACCCACCAACTCCCTCGGCCCCCGATGGCCCCCGATGGCGTCCAAGTTGTGACGTGTCCCGTGCTGTCGAAACATAAAATCTTGAGGAAAAAGTAGGTATAAAGCTGGAAATAAGCGAAGGCTGAGTTCACAGGACCTGTGGGGTTTTAAGAGTCTCACGCTCCACCGACGGAGCCAGCCAGCATTCGATCTGCGGGTTTTTAAAGCATCTGCACTGAGCTTATTCCAAAGGCAGGTTGGAGGTGGCATTGCTGAAAGCTGGAGGCTGAAAGGGACAAGGTGCAGGCGGGGTGGAGCGTGGCCGTGGTCTTTGCTTGGACCCAGTCCACTTTCTCATCCGCCTGGAAGACGCCCGCTGCCCGGCATCCCCGGCGTCCCGGCCCGGCAGCAGCCAAGCCCATCCAGGCCCGGTCCTGAGCCTTCCCCTGTCCTCCCGAGCGCTCTGCCGACGCTGACGTGGACCCCCTGTCTTGCCCCCTGCCCTCCCCCCGCCTCTCCCGCTCATGAAGCCCATGAACGTCAGCTTCATGTGTGAAAACCCTCTTCGCTGCCTTTGGAAGGAAGAAGCACTGTTCTTCGCGTCGTGCACAGACGCCCCGGTCAAACGCTGCCTTGGGACTCAGTGACAGCATTTCCTGCCGGTGGGGAGTGGGAGCTGCGGACACGGGGGCCAGAGTGTGACGCCACTTGACTGGGCTTTCTTCTGTAAGTGACGCCGAAATAGTGATGGCGTGGATCGGGGGCGAGACCTACTCGGAGCTGCCCACTGTGGAGGACAAACCAACTGGAGCCCATCCCCCAAGTCCAACAAGGGGGCGCTTGGAATAATCGGGGTGACTGTGTGGTGTGGGTGGTGATGGGACAACCCAGGAGCTTTGGCAGCAGCTCCGGAGAGGAGCGAACGGCTGACGGATATTCAGGAAGTTTAATTAAGAGAATCCAGTGGCTGATTAGGTGTTTATGTGCAGGGAGGAGGAAGCTGGGGGGAGCAAATTGTTGTGGGAAGGAGAAATGAAGGGCAGAGACGGGGCTGAGAAAGGGAAGTGGGCAGAGGAGGGAGGCAAAGAGACACGGAAAGGGTTTCAGAAAGACGCAGAGTGACAGAGCCCGGGAGTGAGATGGGGCGGCAGGTGCCACAGAGTCAACAAAACTCTTAGCGTGACTTCCTGCTTTTTCATTTTAATTTTTTTTGGGGGGGGGCACTCACCTGCAGCATACGGAAGTTCCTGGGCCAGGGATCGAGTCCGAGCCGCAGCCTCAACCTAAGCCACAGCTGTGGCACCGCCGGATCCTTGACGCCCTGTGCCACGGCAGGAACTCCCAAGACGTCCTTATTTTTCTTAAACTTATTTACAGCTAACTTCCGACTTGCAGGAAAGCTGGAAACAACCGTACGGAGACTTTCCGCGAGCCGCTCGCCCAGCGCCTCCCGGTGTTGCGCTGCCCACAGCCGCGGCACAGCCACCAAGGCAGTGACGCCGCTGTGTATGAACCACTGATCTGCAGACTTGATTCGAATTTCCTCCCGTTTCCTAGTGAGATCTGCGGAGGCGGAAGCGTGAACACCCAGAACCGGAGAGGGAGCTGGGTCTGGACAAAAGGCTCGGAGGCCGTTCTGGAGGAGGCCTGGAGAGCGGGCTGTCTCCTCACATCTCAGAGCCATAGATGGTCTCGGGGACATCGGTGTCTCGTAAGCAGTTATTTAATAAGTGAATGGGGAGTTCCCCATGGCTCAGTGGTAAGGATCCGACTAGTATCCATGAGGACACAGGTTCAATCCCTGGCCTTGCTCAGTGGGTTAAGGATCTGGCGTTGCCGTGAGCTGTGGTGTAGGTCAAAGACGTGGCTCGGATCTGGCATTGCTGTGGCTGCGGTGTAGGCCGGCGGCTGCAGCTCCGATTCCACCCCTAGCCTGGGAACCTCCATATGCTGAGGGTGTGGCCCTGAAAAGAAAAAAAAATCTACGAGGCCCGTGGGAGATGGGGGAAAGCAAAAAGCAAGCTCCAGGGCAAAGAAGGTCTGAGGACGCGGCCCCTGCAGCGTCTTTTACAGGGTGTTTTATAGGCGCGTTTTCAGTGCCAGCATCAAGCCGGCTGGGAGCCCGGGCCGCCAGAGTCCACAGCAGCCTGGGCAGGTGGGCAGAGGGCCCCCAGCCCAGGCGGATTTAAATCGCTGCTGTGCTTACTTGTTAGCCACGCTCCTGCAGTGGGTGAGGAGTAGGAGAAGGGGGGAGGCAGGAGAGGCCCAGAACGAGCCCTGAGAAGCTGTATTTCTCTCGGCTTGGGGCTCCCTGGGGACTGTGTACGGAGCCGCGCCGGGGTGCTCAGCGCTGGGATTATGTCAACCCTGCGCTTGATGGGATCGAAGCGCGCGCCTCCAGGTTAGTGGGGCCCGGGGGGCAGGGGAGCCCAGCTGCTGCCGGCGTGCAGCTCGCCATTCCTGCAGGCAGGGACTGACTTTGACCTTTGTGGGTCCCAAAATAGAAGTCAGAGCTGGTAAGAGGCACTGTAAAGCTTCTTGGCAGTCACACGCTGTCACCCGACTCTTCAAGTCCTCGTCCTCGCAGAGGATACACAGAGGGCCGGCTGGAGGCAGAGGCCTGGCCAGCGAGGCCTGCTGGGGCGCTGCAGCCTGAAACCCTCAGGCTCTTGTGTCTCCCGGGATTTTCGTCACTGCTCCTGGGGTAGGAGCAGCTTTTTTTATCCCTTTTTTCTTTTTTGGCTTTTCAGCAGCACACCCGCAGCATGTGGAGGTTCCCAGGCTAGGAGTCGAACCGGAGCTACAGCCGCCGGCCTACACCGCAGCCACAGCAACGCGGGATCCGAGCCGCGTCTGCGACCTACACCACAGCTCACGGCAGCACTGGATCCTTACTTAACCTACTGAGTGAGGCCAGGGGTCGAACCTGAGTCCTCCTGGATATGTTCCAACCCAAGAGACCGGACACAGTTCCCCGTGCAGCCCAGCAGGACCGCATGGCTTATCCAGTCCAAATGTTAACAGGTCGCATCCACCAGCCCCAGAGCCTGTCCACCCACTCCCCACCACCGCCCCCTGGCAAACACGGGTCTGGGGTCCACGTCTGCGATCTGTTTCTGTTTTGTAAATCCGTTTTTGCCTCTACTTTCCCTCCTGCAAGCTTCCAGCACAATCCAGAAGCGCTCCTGCCTCGGGGCAGTTTAAGCCAACCGAGGAGATGAGGGCACAGAACGCACGGGGCGGGGGCGGGGATGTTCAGACCCGAGGAGGAGGATTCAGCATCTGCGAGCCAAGCAGAGAGTCCGCGGAAGAGACCAGCCCTGCCGACACCTTGACCTTGGACTTCTAGTTTCCAGAACTATGAGAAAGTAAATTTCTGTTGTTTACTCTCGGATTTTGTTTGGGGTCTTGGTGTGGAAGGCTGAGGAAACCGCAGTCTCCGTTGCCTGTCACCTCCGCCAGAGCTGGGCATGGTCTTCGTATTTATTTCTTCCTCTTATTTCCACACCTAGAGTCATGCCTGTATGTTCATCACACAAACAGGGTCACTTCTGAGAAGAAAAAGAAGCACTTTAATAACTGCGTGCCGGGAGCTCAAGTGTAAACCAGGACACATGGCTGCTGCCTACTCCCCTGTCTGCTCCAGTGTCCCCCTGACAACCATTCTATTTTGTTTAATTTGTGTGTATTTGTTTTAGGGTCACACCCGCGGCATATGGAGGTTCCCAGGCTAGGGCTGGAATCGGAGCTACAGCCGCCGGCCTACGTCGCAGCCACAGCAGCTTGGGATCCGAGCCGCGTCTGTGACCTGCACCACAGCTCACGGCAACGCCGGATCCTTAACCCACTGCGTGAGGCCAGGGATCAAACCCGCGTCCTCGGGGATACTAATCATTTTTGTTATCACTGAGCCATGGTGGGAACTCCCTGTTTTTATATATTTTCATAAATGCATATTCTCGTTTTGTGCACACGCACCTTTCATTTATACACATGGTATCCTGCCGTGGATCTATTTATTTCTGTGTCTTACCTTCTTGCTCTGAGCACTGTGCGTGTTTACATCGAATCTGTCGCTTCTGGGGGCTGCATGATACCTCGTGTTGTGCAGCCACCACGAGCAGGGATGTGCCCGTGGGTGGCGGTCACCCGTCTGCCCAGCCTCGCCGCGTCACGGGCCACGCCGCCGCGACTCCGTGCGCTCAGGGAGCCTCGAGATCTGCCGTGAGAATAACTTGGGGTCTCGGGAGCACAACTGCCAGAGAGTTATGTAAGCGAGCAGAACCAGATCGCTTTCCCACATTTGCCGGACTCTTCGCGGCTGATGTGGACATTGTAGCCTCAGCCCAGCTGGGGCTCCGGGGGAGGCGGCTGAGAGTGGAAACGCAGGAAGCGCCAGGATCTGGGGAGTGAGCAGCAGTGGCTGCGACAGTGGGGACCGTGACCAAAGTGTTCACGAAGGCAGGAAAGGCGGTCGCAGGACGACGTGGCGTGGCAGGGCAGCGTCTGCCCCGAGGCCACACGCGCCAGGGCCGGCCCTCAGCTCAGCCCCCAGCCGATTCAGTGACTCTGAGTTTCTTAAGCGCACTCAGCTTTGGTTTCCTCACCAGCCAACTGGGCATGGCGAGCCCCAGCTTGTGACTGAGTTCTGTGTCTGGCACACGATAAGCGTCTGGTAAATGTAACGTATTTGATCCTCTAACAGTTTTTTATTCGAGTGCTTGTCAGAGTTTGTGGTCATATTGTCATTTCTAGGATCATTTGACGAGTATCTGTGTCTTGCAGGAAGTTGCAGGCGCTGCCTGGAGACCAGGACCCCGTCTGTTCAGCGATTTTATCCCTGGCACCTGCCGCAGTGCCTGGCACAGAGGAGAAACAACAGGTATTTATGGCATTAACTAAGCAGCGTAAGTAAAACCTGGGGGATAATTACAGGCTGGGTGAGTGCAGGGAAGGAAAAGACAGCGTGAAATGTTAGCGAATAACTGAGCTGAAGGAGGAATACAGAGGTCTGGCAGGAAGGCTTCTCTGAGGAGGCGACGCGAGCTGAGGGCGACACGTAGAGAAGCGACCACCCATCTGAGAGCTGAGGGGAGAGCGTTTTGGGCAGAAGGACTGCACGTTCAAAGGCGCCGAGGCAGGTCAGGGCTCGGCATGTCGTGGGCTCAGTGAGGGACCTTAAGTGGGGAAGTAACGCAGTAAATGAACAGAGAGAACAGTTGCTTTGAAAGGTTACAGCAGCTTCTGCTCAGTCCGTGGGGAGCAGGTGAAAAAGAGTGGGTGTGTTTGGGGTGCATTTGGGAAGTGGGAGACGGGACACGAGGCGCGGGGCGGGAGGAGAATACGTGACGACAGAAAGGTTGCCCTTGGCAGTGGTGTGGGTTGAGAGGCAGTGTTACATGCTGGGCCGAGGGAAACAGAGAAGAAGTAGGACTGATGGGGGGTGGGGAGTGTGAGAATAGAAAGCTCAGATTTCAACCTATTTTAAAGGTTTTTTTGGCCACGCCCACAGCAATGTGGAATTTCCCTGGCCAGGGACAGAACTCACGCCACAGCAGTGACCCGAGCCACTGCAGTGACCAGAGCCAGGTCCTTAACCCATTGCACCACACGGGAGCTCCTCAACATACCAAGTTTGAGATAACCTCAGATCACTAAAGGGAGGTGTTGAATAGGCAGTTGATAGACAGATCTGAGACGGCTGGGAAAGCTCTCGATTTATTTGGAGTCATCGGCATGTAAGGCGGTATTTAGAGTCCTAGGGTAGGGTCGAATAGCCCCGCAGAGTAATAAAGTAGAGGTAAGAGGGTCCAGCACAGCCTCGGACCCTCCAGCATTTAGAGGCCGGTGGAAGGGGAGGAGCCCGCATCGGGGACGGTGGGTGTGGCCCTGACGTCACGTGGGAGGGGCCTGGACGGAGAGCTATCCGGAAGGCCAGAGAGGCGGGGACAGGCAGCTGAGCAGTCAAGGAAGAGTGGGACCGGAGAAGGGCCTTCGGAACTGGCAAAGTGAAAGCTGCCAGCGGGTTTTTTGATGACTGTTTTGAAAACGCCGAGTTCCCTTGTGGTGCAGGTTAAGGATCACATACTGTCACTGCAGCAGCCCCGGTCGCTGCTGTGGCGTGGACTCCGTCCCCAGCCTGGGAACTTCCTCATGCCGGCCGTGCAGCCAAAAAATCCCAAACAAACCGGGTTTACTGGGATACAATTCATATGTCGCAAAACTGGCCCATTGTAAGTACACAATGTACGGATTTTTTGTATATTCACAGAACGGGGCAACCTTCACCACAATCGAATTTTCGAACATTCCTATCACCCTAAAAACAAACCTTACACCTATTAGTAGTGGCCCCTGTTCCCTTTCCACCCCCCACCCAGTCCCAGCTCTAGGCAGCTGCTAATCTACTTTCTGCCTGTGGATGTGCCTGTTGTAGACGTGGAATCATACAATATCTGATCCTGGCCTCTGGCTTCCTTCACAAAGTGGACTGTTTCCAGGTTTCCTCCATGTTGTTGCGTGTGTCAATACTTCATTCTTTTTGTGACTGAATATTATTCCCTTCTATGGATATGCCACCTTTTATTTATCATGCATCAGTTGATTGAATTTTGGGTTGTTTAGCTATTTTGAATAATGCTTCTAAAAACGCTTGTGAACAAATTTTTCTATGGACATGCATTTTCTTTTTATTTTTTTCTTTTTAGGGCCTCACCTGCAGCATATGGAAGTTCCCAGGCTAGGGGTCAAATTGGAGCTGCAGCTGCGGGCCTACACCACAGCCACAGCAACTCGGAATCCAAGCTCCATCTGCGACCTACACCATAGCTCACGGCAATGCCAGATCCTTAACCCACTGAGTGAGGCCAGGGATCGAACCCTAGTCCTCTTGGAAACTAGTCAGTTTCATTTACTCTGAGCCACAATGGGTACTCCTTTCTTTCTTTTCCTTTTTTTTTTTTTTTTAGTGTAATGGCTTTGGTTCCTTTTGATTTTTTTTGCACATATTTAAAAATTGTTTTAAATTATAGTTGATTTTTTACAATGTTGTGGCAATTTCTGCTGTACAGCAGCAAAGTGGCCCAGTCACATATATATATGTATGTATATATGAATGTATGTATATATATATATATATATATGTATGTGTGTGTATATATATACACATAGAGACATATACCTTCTTTTTCTCATATTATCTTCCATCATTTCTATCACAAGAGATTGGCTGTAGTTCCCTGTGCTATATATACAGCAGGACCTCATTACTTAACCATTCTAAACGTAATAATTTGCATCTACTAACCTCAAACTCCCGTCCATTCCACTCCCCCTACCACCCTTGGCAACCGTAAGTCTGTTCTCTATGGCTATGAGTCAGTTTCTGCTTTGCAGATGAGTTCACTTCTGCCATATTTTAGATTCCACATACAAGCGATATCATACAGCACTTGTCTTTCTCTTTCTGACTTCATTTAGTCTGAGAATCTCTAGTTGCGTCCACATTGCTGCAGATGGCATTATTTCATTCTTCTTTATGGCTGAGTAATATTCCATTGTGTAGAGGTATATTTTCATTTCTCTTGAGTGTATACCTAGAGTGGAATTGAAAGGTCATATTAAACATAGGTCGTTCTGTGTTTAACATCTTGAGAAACTACCAAACTGTTTTCCAGAGTGGCTGCATCGTTTCACAGCCTCACCAGCAATGCTGAGGGCTCCAGTTCTGCCGCAGTCTCACCATCACCTGCTAGTGTTGGTCTTGTTTCAGCCATCCTAGAGGATGTGAAACGGTGTCTTGGGGTGGTTTTGATTTTCATTTCCTTAATGACTATTTTATGTGCTTATCAGACATGTGTGCATGGTTACTGGTGAATTCCACAAAGACGGATTCAAGGGAATGATGGGTATTGAAGCCAGACTAAATTAAAGAAAGAATTGAAGGTGAAGAAATGGGAAAAGCAAACATAAAAGCTGTTTGAGAAGTTTCCCCTTACAGCAGTTTCAAGGAAAGTTTGTGTCTTTGCTTTTTTTTTTCTCAGCCACGAGGTAGCGGCTTGAGGCAGGATCTCAGTTCCCGGGCCAGGGACCGAACCTGGGTCACAGCAGTGAAAGGTCCAAATCCTGGACCACCTACACTAG
This sequence comes from Catagonus wagneri, assembly GCA_004024745.2. Lineage (NCBI taxonomy): Eukaryota > Metazoa > Chordata > Mammalia > Artiodactyla > Tayassuidae > Catagonus > Catagonus wagneri. The sequence goes on along the minus strand of PVHT021183653.1, from coordinate 1,266,333 downwards.
GCCGCCAGGGAACTCCCTGTGCCTTTTTTTCTTTTTTTTTTGGGGGGGGGGCTACTCCCATACAGGCCAGGGCCAGGGACCAAACCCTCCCCACAGCAGTGACCCGAGCCACTGCGGTGACGAGGCAGGGTCCTTAACCTGCTATGCCACCAAGGAACTGTGTGCCTTCTTAATAGCAGGAGACACTAGAACGGTCCCGCCCTCCTGGGAACAGGCCTCTCTTAGCATCTCTGCCGCACTCAGTCCGGGGCCAGGAGCAGCGTGCAGGTGGCGTGGCCGCGGCACCAGCGCTGCAGCGTTTTCAGAGCAGCAGCCAGGGCGCCTGTGACCAGTTACCCGCGGTCGGGGGCGGGTGGGGGTGGCGGGCGCATTCCCACGGCCTGCCTGTGGGGTGCTGTTTAATTTGCATTCGGCCAAACGCTCCGGATTAGAAGACAGAAAATCAGTTCCGTTTTGGGGACTTCACCCGGGGACAGAATCACCTGTGTGGCCCTCCGAGCCCCCGTGGCTTTTCTAGACGGAGCCGCCCGGGCGCCCAGACCTCAGCCCACGCGGACAGAGTGAGCGGGGAGCGCGCTCCAGGCCCCCCGTCACGTCGCCCTCCCCTGGGCCGTGACTTCCTCTGTGACCGGTGCCAACCCAGCCCTGATCCAGGGACGGGGCCCTGGCGGCCTGGGCCTCTGTGTGTCTCAGGCTGAGTCGTGCGGATGCGGTCGCCGAGAACCAAGTGGCCCAAGCCCGTACTGTGCCGATGAAAGTCTTATTTACGTGAACGATATTTCTACGGAGGGAGCAATAAACTGCAAAGCAAAGTATGAAGGTCTGCAGCGAACGCTGTAAAGTTTTATATTCCTGAAAACTAGGGATAAAAGATACAACCATTTAAACCAAAGGGGATAAAGGGGCTTTCACACGGCTGTAAAACAGCTTCATAGTGGTTAATTGCGGTTCTTATCACAGCGCAGAGGGTCCACACAGCCTCTAAAATACCCGTCGTTGGAAAGTGAGAGGGACAGATGACAAGGACAGGAGGGAGTGACCTTCCAGGAAGAGGGTCTGGGCCCCAGTCCCCAAGTGTGGTCAGAGGAGGGGTCACTGTCATTCCTGCATGGCGGCCCTGTCCCCAGTCCTGAGGGGCTGGTCACCGCCGGCCTGTCCGACATTCCCACTCACTGCGCAAAGACCCTGCGTGACAGAGGACAAGTCATGTCCCCCCCCGGACCGCAGCATCTTCTTCACGAGGAAGAGAGCGCACGGTGACCTCCAGGGCCCTCCGGCTCCAGAACTGTCACCACTGTCCACCCGGTGCGGCCAGTGTCCCGTCCAGGACTCCGGTAGGGGGGCGGTGGGCAGGCAGGTTAGGGAGCCGAGAACAGTGCAGGTCCACGTAGTATGTGGGGCATCAGAAGCATGCGTGGGTTTGACGGCTACTCTAAGAACCCCCAGAGGAGGCGACATCTGAACTGCACCCTCGGGTGGAGTAGGAACTTGCCAGAAGGACGTATTAGACAGAGGGACTAGCAGTTTCTAAGGCCCGTGACCAGAGCTTCCTGAGTGGCGCACGTCGGGGTGCATGTGAATAATGTCTCTAGAGTTGTACAGTGCACAGCCCGTGCAGCCTGACACAGCCACCCCACAAGGCTGGCGCCCAGGTACCCGCAGGGCACGGTGAGGCTGGTCCCAAGCCCTGGCACGCACACAGTAGACCTAAGGGCTGGCCCTCTCACCGCACCCCGTTTCCCACCGGCTCCTCATATCAGGCCCCCTGGGGTGCTACGGCTTAAATGTGGCCTAACCCCAGGGGGGTTTCTAGGCTATTCCTAAACTTTGGGGAGCCCCTAAGGAACTCTCGGGAAGCTAGGAAGGGACTCAAATCCTTTTCCTCCTGTAGTGACACAATTGTCCGTTCTCACTATGGGTTTCCTCCTCCACAAAGGGATTATTAATAAAGAGTCAACTTTTAAGGCAGTGGTTTACCTGGAGGATTCCTTGTCAATCCAGGCCCGTCTGGCCAGTTTTCAACACCCCCGGGCCTCTCCCCTGCCAGCAGCGCCGCCTCTCGCCGCAGCCCAGCCCTGACGCCAGCACGGGGCAGCATCTCCCGCTGGGGGCTGGAGGGAGTCCCCACACCGTGCCTCTCAGATGGGGGGCCCTCAGAGCCCCCCGCCTGCCTCTGCCTGCCCAGCCCCACTTCCTGCTCCAGGCCAGCCCGTCCTTCCTCCCGGGGGCGGGGGACTCCGGCATTTGACCTGTGACCCCACAGGAAACGCTTCCAACCTCGGAGACAAACCTCGGGAGGGGAACGGTGACCCCACAGCGCACGGAGGGCAGGCCGAGGCCTCCCAGCCCAGGGCCGCCCCCTGCAGCCTCCGCAGGAGCGGAAGCCCAGCCAGCCCTCCAGCCCGGGGGGTCTCGGCCCCGCACGGGGTCAGGGCGCTCACTCGGGCTGGGGTGCCCGGGCCAGCCGGGGCGCAGCTACCAGGCGTGCCCGCTCTTCCAGGACAGAAATACCCTGGCCTGCGTGAGGATCGCAGGACCGTCCCCGCAGAGAGGGCCTCACACGCGACCCACACGCCACCCCCTTCATTCGCGCGAATGCTGAGCTCCCGCCCTGAGCCTGGCGCGGGTCTGGCCCCGCAGACTCAGAGCCGGGTCGCAGGCCGTTAGCCCAGCTGCGGGAGCTCAGGGATTGGGGCGGCTACGGCCTCGAACCGGCTACAGCACGACGTGGATGTTCTGGGGGGAGCCGGCTCATTCTCTTAAAGGATCTCAGAGAAGTTTCAGGGGCTTCAAAGGCCAACCAGCCCCCTCAAGGCCACACTCCCAGACGCCCGCTCCAGCTCCTCGAGGTCAAAACCACCACACACCCCCTCGCTCCCGCCCCGAGAGAGCTCCAGGGCCCTTGGCTTTCTGGGCCTCTCTCACACCTTGCCGTCTGCTCCCCACCCAGACCGGCCGTGATGGGGCAAAGAGCAGATTAGAAAAGGGTTGCAGGAGTTCCCACTGTGGCGCGACGGGACCTGTGGTGTCTCTGGAGCCCTGGGACGCAGGTTCGATCCCCGCCCAGCACAGCGGGTTGAGGATCCCGCCAGCTTGGGTCTGATCCCTGGCCCAGCAGCCCCATATGCCAAGGAGCAGCCAAAAAAAAGAAAGAAAATAAAAAGAAGAAGAGTGGTTGCAGACCGGGGCTCCTCTCTCCCAGGACACAGTTGCTTTTCCCAGCGACAGCACATCTGCCATTCACAGGGCTGGGCACCGCGTGAGGGGCGAACAGGCCGCGAAGTACCTGCCTTTGGGAACTTAGAGGCTGGGAGCCAGAATAAATGCTGAACAAATCACCCAACAAAAAATAAATGAATTACGGTTCTTGAGAGAGTAAAACACTGCGGGGGAGGGGGGTGGAAGAGCACGTACTGGGTGAGGCTAAAGCAGTGGGAGAAACGCTGGCTCGCCCTCCAAGACTTTTGAGCGGTGAACCTTGCCCAGTGACCAGCCCACATGGCGGACGGGTTTGAGTTTCATCAGCGAGAAGCAGAAAAATGAGCCTTTGGGTGAAAAGAGCAGGGAGTGTCTGTGTCAGCCGAGAAAAGGATGGAGCCGGGAGCTGGAGCCTCTGGTCGTGAAGTGTCACCTCGATGGAGAGGCAGGATTTCCTGGTCCCTAATCTGGGAAGGGCCTTGGGAGCTACCCTGTCCAGCCCCGCCTGCACTGCCTCCCCCAAGAGGGTAGATGGGGAGAAGGGGGAGGGTGTCTCCAAGTCTTCGGAGGGAGGCGACGCAGCGCCCCATCCTGTGTTTAACTCCTCTCGCCTCAGGAAGCCCTAGGAATGAGCCGACTCGGAGCAGGCAGGGAGAGGCGGCCTCGGCCTGACGCTCCGTCTCCTACCAGGCTGCGGTCCCGGACTCACTGCTTTCTTACCCTCCGCCCCAAGTCACAGAAAAGCTTGAAATCGTTACCATGAAGCTATTCCCCAAATGAACGCTGCCTAAGAGAAAGTATTATTTCTTATATAGTATTAATTACATGGTTCTGAAATGGACCACACCTCATTTTTGCTGTGCAAAGGCCTGGGCAGGCAGCGTCTAGTTTCTGCATACCAGCCATCATAAAACCACAGTTAAAATCTATCAGTAGTTCCTATTGTGGCTCAGTGGGGTAAGAACCCGACTTGTATCCATGAGGATGTGGGTTCTATCCCTGGCCTCGCTCAGTGGGTTAAGGATCCGGCATTGCTGCGAGTGGTGGTATAGGCTGCAGACGCGGCTTGGATCCCGTGTTGCTGTGGCTGTGGTGTAGGCCAGCAGTTGCAGCTCTGATTCGGCCCCTAGCCTGGGAACCTCCATGTGACCCAGGTGCAGCCCTAAGGAGAGCAATAAACAAAATAACATTTATTGAGCACTTACTTTATACCGAAGCCTCTGTTGGCATTACCTCTTATAATCTTCCTAGTAATCCCGTAAAGTAGGTGCTGGTATTGTGCCTGTTTTACAGACGAGGAGACTAGGAGGCAGAGAAATTAAGCAACTTGCCCAGGACTTCAGAGCAATAGACAGAACGATGCCCCCTCAACTGGCACTGCTTCCTGATGCCCGGACCCTGTGACTGTGCTGCGTTACAAGGTAAAAGGGTATTTACGGGTGTGATTAATGTGAAGATCTTGAGATGGGGGGTTATCCTGGCTCACCTGTATTCACAAAGGTCTTTATAAGGGGAAGAAGGCGGCAGAAGAGACACAGGAGCTGCGACAAAGCAGAGAGACGAGCCAGATCTTACAAGATATCGCACCTGGTTTTGAAGCTGAGGGGCGGGGCCAGGAGCCAAGGGGTACAAGTGGCCTCTAGAATCTGGAAGCGGCAGGAGACAGATTCTCCCCTAGAGCTTCCAGAAAGGACACAGCTCTGCCGACCCACTTTGGATCCATTTGTGTTTTTATTTTTTATTATATTTATTTTATTTATTTATTTATTTATTTATTTATTTATTTATTTTAGGGCTGCACCCACGGCATGTGGAGGTTCCCAGCCTAGGGGTAGAATCGGAGCTACAGCTGCCGGCCTACACCGCAGCCACAGCAACACAGGATCCAAGACGTGTCGGCGACCAACACCACAGCTCACGGCAACGCCGGATCCTTAACCCACTGAGCGAGGCCAGGGATCGAACCTGCGTCCTCATGGATGCTAGTCAGATTCATTTCTGCTGAGCCACGATGGGAATGCCCCATTTGTGTTTTTAAATTGGCAATTTGTTACGGCGGCCACGGGAAACTAATACGCACAGCCAGCACGCAGCAACAGCAAAGTCAGGGTGTTGCCTGTGACGGGTAAGGAACCCGTGTCATTAACCCTCTTGGGGACCCACGTGGGGTCTCAGTCCGTAGCCCGAGACGCGGCTGAGTCTCCCAGTGTCCCCCGTCCTGAGCTAACACCGCCCCCACCGCCCCGCCTCCCCTTCTGCTTTTCCGGGGACCCTGGAGGGCGTCTCAGAGCCGCTGTGGGATGGGCTCGAGCTGGGGCCCTGGAGATGCGGGCAGAAGAGGAAGGCACGGGCCTGCATTTTACGGGTTTTGGATAAAACAGCTTCTTCAGCATCAGGCATCAGCGTCTCCATCGCATAAGCAGAAAGGGGAAAACGAACGAACCGGGCTCAGGCCTGAGCAGAGACACAAGAGGGCAGCTGCTTAGGGCTCTGCGTGGGCACAAGCCTCTGCCCACAGCATCGGACCAGGGCATCAAACACTTTAGAACAGGATCCTCAGCGCCGGCCAGGAAGAAGAGGCTGGGCTTGAGAAAAGAGTCAGAGGCTCCTGGGGAGGGACGGGGACGTTCTGAGGGGGGGACAAAACGTGTTCCAGGCCCCGCCATAGAACGTCTGGACTTTGCTGCCACCTTGTGGACAGAACTTAGAAGAACAGCGCTGTGGCCGCCCTTAGCCCACGTTTTGACACCTCGTTCTGGCTCTTCTTTCTGAGTCGAGCCGAGGGCCCGCCTGGGCACCTGGAAGTGAACCCTAGGCTGCCATTTCCTGGATGTCATGCTCCAGAAGGTCCTGGGATCCAAGAATTTGGTTCTCTCTGCAGACGGGGACCCAGGGGGCGGAACTGAACAGAGACCCAACAAGGATCAGGATAACCCACCCAGCTTGTGCCCAGTATCCACACACTTTCCCAGAGCAGAAACTCAGAGCTGCAGTTGCAGGGAGGAGCTTTGCAGGGAGGAGCCTGGGGCTGTGCAGGGCGAGGCAGAGAGGGGGATGGGACAGGACGGGAATTCGAGCCCCTGCTGGGCTTAGGGTGAGGGACCAGCCCACTTCGCTCCGCCCGTCTCTGAACTGCGGACACAAGGAAGCGGAGAAGGGCTCCTACATCCAGAACATGATGCGGGCAGACCCGGGAAGGGCCCACATGCCGCTACACCTCCCTGCACCCCGGCCTCAGGCCTTCGCGGGGCTCTGGCCGCATACTGGGAGCGTGGTACCCCGCAGCACCGGTGAGCACGTACCAAGTGAGCCCCACTTTTGAGGCGAGAAGACTGAGGTACAGAGGAGTTAAGTGCATGTCTGAGATTTCACAGCCAGCATGTGAAATCTGGAGCTGCCCCCTCCACACGGTATTCCCATCTTGTGCCCAATAAATGTACTTTCAAAGGTGGCCACGCTTCTGGTGTCCGAGCTCTGGCTCCTCCCAGCTCGAGCTTTGGGCGTAGAAATTGAGACGGATCCGCTCCCCCTCTGCCCCTCCCCACCTAGATAAAAGTGTTTCTTTAAAGGCTTCTAGGAAATGAGATTCCATTCCTCCACTTTCAGACTCCCAACCTAATTCACATCAGGAAAAGGGCTCTCAGGAAGTTCTTCCTGCAGTCTAACCTCCAGCTCTCCTCCAGCATATCAAGCCCAGATATAAGGTCCTAGATAGGAGAGGAAGAGGAGCAGGCGTCTGTTTCAGAGAGGGGGTATTCTTGAGCTCTAAAACCAGGCTTTAGTTCTCTAGCCATGGCCGTCAGGGCTGGCCAATCACAGACTTTCGTGGGAGAGCTTAAATTATAGAGGACCAAGTTAGAGGAAAGAAGAAGAAAAAAAGAAAACAACAAAATGCACTCGGCTCCCAGCCACGGGTGCTGCAGCTGATGGGTAATTATGCGCTGTTTGCGTGCGCTGCTAAGACCGCGGACAGCACGGCCCAGGGAGAAGGCCACCGAGCTGGTGTCAGGTCACGACAAGGGTGAGGGGCCATGGCCGGACCCTTCCCCGGCGTCCACCCTCCGCTCCCCTCCAGTCGGGGGGCGCCGCCCCCTCTCGCCCACCCTCCTCCCCAGACACTCAGCGGAGAGCAGGCCATTAGCGCGGGGCATTGTCCCCGATAATGGGCCCCAGCTGCCGCTTGAAAGAAGAGACAAAGCGCCTGGCCGCTCCACAAGCATCATCCCCTCGTTAAATCTCTGTTATTAGATTAGATTCAAAACGTATTGATTCGGAGGCTGGGGGTGGGGGCAGGGAGGGAGGAGGAGAATCTGGCTGCGGACGCTAAACCGCACCTCTCGCGGCCCCTCGCCCTTCCCCTCCCGCCTCCCGGCAACTCGCCCTCCCATTCTCCCTGGGAGACGGCCCCCAAGCCCGTACCCCCACTCTGAGCTCCGCTGCTCTCCCCCGACTCTCCCGAGCGCCCCAAAAGTTCACTCCTGCAAGGGATCCTGTGGTCACTGAGCGCAGGTGGCCCTCGCCCGGGGAGGCGGGCCTGGCTGGCAGTAGCGGGCCCCGCAGCTGGGAGCGTCAGGGCGGGCTGGCGTTCCAGGCTGGGCACTTTTGAGACCTTGAAGGGAATCTTGTGAGTAGCAGTGAGATTTGGAAAGCAGTGTGGGTGGGAAAGGAGGTGAGAAGGTCAAGGAGAAGGCTGCCGGAGAGTGTGGAGGTGAGCTGCGGAGAGCGGGATACTTCTTTTAGAGACCCGGGTGGTTTCCGGTTTCCTCTCTCTGCTTAGGACGGAAGGGGGGGAGGTGAAGTGACAGGAGGAGGAAGCCAGCCGGGCCTGGGAGACTGAACAGGTGGGAGGGAGATTCTGGGTGCTCTCACACGCGGGCAGGGGGCAGGTCTCCTCGGGGGGAGACCGGCATCGATACCGACGGGCAGGAGTCGGACACCAGGGGCGCTCTGGCCCCGGGCCTCAGCCTCCCATCCCTGGGTTGACGAGCTGAGTGGCCGTGGCTAGCGGAGCAGAGGATGTTACATGTGGCGGCTCGTTTCCGAGGTGGTTAATTGGCCACCTCAGTGCCGGGCTCTGCTGCCCATTGATTGTGGGTAAAGAGCAGGCGGGGGAGGCAGGGAATCAATAGGCCGATTAGCGTCTCACCAGCTCTCGGCTTGGACATCTTGTCAGTCGCCACCCACTCACTGATCAGCGGTACATCGGCAGCGCCCGCTGTCCAGCTCGCTCTGCCTCTCTGGCCTGAGACGACAGCAGCGCGACCGGCCCAGCAAGTCCAGGTCGAGCGGATTAACTCTGATCCCAAGACCAGGCTTCCAAGTATGGGCCGCGGGGCCATCCTGAGACGGTTGGGAGAAACAGTCCTCTTTAGCCCAGGCTCTGCTCAGCACGAGGCCACAGCTGTGAATGAGCTGGGCTCCACCCCACGGCCTCCACCCCACGACCTCCGACCCCACGGCCTCCACCCTACGGCCTCCGACCCCACGGCCTCCCACCCCACCGTCTCCTGCTTTTTACTGGAAACCCTGACACCTGCCTGTCAGCAAAACGATGTCAAATCCTTGCCTATATCAAAAGCACATGTGCGGGGGTTGAAACCGGCAGCCAGACAGACAGTATTTAACAAGCTCTTTCTGCATGCTGGGGAAGCTGGGCTGAGAAGAAGCTCAGAGAAGCTTGCTCCGCCTCTGGGCTTTTCAGACATAAAACTCTCCAGGGCCCAAGGTTCTGCCCTCCATCCGCCCTCCTCGTATGGTCTGCAAACTGCAGCTGCAGAGTTTGGGGCCAAAGGAAGGTACAGGTTCAGGCGTTCCAAACTGAGCCCCTTCTAACTGGCCAGTCTAGAAAAACTCATCCCGGACCCTTGAAGGGTCCTTTCCTTTTAGCCTGGCCGACTTCAGTCCCTGAGAGACAGGCAGCCCAAAACAGAGAGGGATACGGTTCGAACGACACGGAGAGAACCCGAGAAGCCTCAGCGAGGATGCAGACACTAAGCCATCATCCTTGGGGGGTTTCGGCATTCCTTTCTTCTGAACGCTTGTTTGGCCGATGGAGTGATAGTGTGGGGTGCTCCTTAGCTGTCTTAAACCCTGATGTGTGGGAGAGGGGCCAGGATCTGAGAGGCAGGATCAAAGACCATGGCCCAGACTCTGCCTCCCGGCGTGGTCCTGCCTTCTGGTGGACGTGCCATGGGCCGGCTGCCGAGAACTCCCGAAAGCGATCAGCTCAAGGCTTAGCATTCGGCTCTCAAACGCCAAGCCAGCTGGTGCTGGCCGTGGTGCTGACGTTCTTGCAGGGGAAAGCGGCTCCCAGCTTCTCCAGGAGAGGCCGAGCCCGAGACAACGGGATTGCAGGCCCTTCCAGCGTCTTTCCGGGGGGTCACAGGACCGCACGCCCGTCCCACCAGCCCAGTGCTAAGTGTTCAGGGTCCTGACGCTCACACCTTGAGTCCCACCTCCCAGTGTTTCTTCTCCAGCACAGCCACCGCTTGGCGACCTCTTAATTCCCTGGGGCAGAAAGCACCAAAGATCTGAAACCACAGACCATTCCGCAACCTCAATTCCACCAGGAGCTTTAAACCTCACCTCCCACCCGGCTTCCAGGTCAAGAAGAGAGATCAGGGCTTCATCGCATTTTATTACCCCCACCGCACCCCACCGACGGGCGTTCAGGGACGTGGCGCAGGCGCAGCGAGGAGGGAGACGCTGGAGGTGGATGAGCCCAAGGCAGAGTCATCAGGCCGCGGGGCAGGGAACCGGTTTACCTTCCACCTGAAAGGGAGGCTGAGGGAGTGGGCAGCGTTCTAGAGAGCCGTTTCAAGGAAGCGCCACCGGGGAAACTGAGGCTCGAGGCTTAGACAGAGTGACATCGGGGCATGCGTGGGTTTGTCCGGACCTAAGGCAGCGAGTTTTAAAGCCACAACGGGCAGAGGGCAGCGGGGGAGGGCGCCAAGGTCTTACACACCGGCTCCGGCGGGAAGGAGGGGAGGCCTTGGACCGGGCTTGCTCAGACGCACTGGCGCCGGGAAAAGGCGTGGAACTGTGCCTGGGTCTTGAGAACGTCCCCGGCATCCCCGGGGGGGATTTCCCCTGCACCGTTACCCCCCCCCCCCGGCCTGTACCCGCTCAGGAATACTGCCAGATGGACCAGAGAGTGACCAGGGTGACGCCGTAGGCCAGCACGGCCAGCAGGTACACTCGGAAGAGCAGCCTGTCCAGCACGGAGCCCACGCGCAGCCAGTCGCGGGCCACCTCCCGGCTCTCCTCCCGCTTCTCCAGGAAGTGCCGGATGGAGGTCAGCTCCTGCAGCAGCCCGCGCACCGCCAATGAGGCCTCGCGAGGCGGCGGGGGCGGGCCGCTTCCGCCCCGTGGGGTCTTCTCCGGGTCTCGGGGTCCCCCCGAGTGGCTGCAGCGGTTTCCCACCTCTGGAAGAAGAGCAGAGGGTTGGCAGAGGGGGGCCCGGCGGGGCTGCCTGAATACGGACTCTCGTGTTGCTGTGGCCTCAGACACTTCTACTGTGTGCAATTTCAGACCCAAAGAGCACAGAGCATAACTTGGGCATTGGGTGCCCGGGCTTCCCCAGCAATTTGATGGCATTATTTCCCCGGAGCCTCCGAGCCTTGCAAGAGTGATGACCGTCCCCACTCTTCATGTAAAGATGCCGCAGCTCAGAGAGGCCAAGTGACCACACAGCCCGAGCGTCACTCAGTGGCGAGGCCACCCAGGCCTCGGCCTCTGGACTGCAAACCCACTGCTCTGTCCAGCACGTCACAACGCCTGGCCGCCCTCCTCTCTGCGACCTCGGGTCCTTCTGGAGCAGAAAGTGCGCCCCAGATCATGACCTTCGCGAGGCGGGGCAGAGATTAGGCCGGCGCATGAGCTCACCAGGAGAGGGGATGGCGCCGGTGTGGACCGTGTAAGCCTAGTTGTCCCATAAGTGCCCGAGGGGCGTCCGTCTGACCCACCGTGGGGTCCAGCTCAGCGCAGAGCTCTCAGCTCCTGACACGCTCAGCTCTGGGGTTCCCGCCTCTCTCCGTCCCACCCGGGCTGACGAGCAGATGCAAGGGCGAGAAAAGGGTCTGACTGGTGCCTCTGGCTGAAGGGAGTGGTGGGCGCTCGGTGCAGGACGGCACCCAGCTCCCCGGCCCCGCCCAGGCCCCCGGCCCAGCACGCTCTCCGTGGACTCGCCGCCACGTCCACGCACCCAGGCCCCTTCCGCCCCCTCCACGTGGGCCTCCCCGCCCCCTCTCACCTGGACTCGCCGCCACGTGCCCACACCCAGGCGCTCCCCGCCCCCTCTCACCTGCGCAGTCATCTGTCCTGGCTTGGGCGGTGGCTGGGGGCCTCCGCGAGGTCGGCTGCTCCCCCGAGCAGAGGAGCGGGCTGCCCCTCTCGAGGACCAGGCGCCGCAGCCAGGGGGGCACGGGCTGCTGCAGGTCCTGCTTGTGCACCAGCCGCACGATGAAGATGGTCTCGGCCAAGCTGGCCACCAGAAGGGCCATGCACACGACGAAGTACACACCTGTGCGCCCGGGCGGGGCGGGAGTGGGGGACACGCGGGAGGTAGGAGCGGCCTCTCCCCGCCCCTCGGCCGCCCCGCGCCCGTCCCCGGGAGCAGGCCGTACCGATGAGGGGCGTGCCGACGGCCGTGGCGGGCAGCGTGTCGGACACGATGATCAGGAAGACGGAGTAGCCCAGCAGGAGCGTGATCTTGAAGGAGACTCTCTCACCGCTGTCCGGGGGCAGGTAGAAGCCAGCGACGTCCATGACCATGAGGAAGATGCTGGGCAGCAGCAGGCTGACCACGTAAAACAGCGGCCGCCGGCGGATCACCACCTGCGCGGGGAGAGGGGCCCTGGGGGAGCCGGGGGGGGGGCGGCGGGCCCTGCCCCCAGGGAGTACCGCCCCCCGGGCCCCCGCTTCGCGGAGCCGGCAGCCTCGCGTGCTCCCAGGAGGAAATGGACAGACCCCTCTCCGCCTCCGGAGCGGGCTGTGGCTGGTCGGGAAGGGCAGGGGCCTATCCGGTGGAATTTTCCCGTCTACTTCCTTGAGGTTCCAGGGGATGAGCCTCAGCCTGGGAAAGTACTAGGGGGGTTCTCCTCATACGCCTCCTTTCTTCTGGCCAGGCCCACAGCACGTGGAAGTTCCCCAGCCAGGGATCGAACCTGTGCCACAGCAGCCACCCGAGCCAAAGAAGTGACAACACCAGACCCTTAACCTGCTAGGCCACCAGGGAACTCCCCCCATGCCTCCTTAGGTCTACTCGGGTGGGACTCTCTTTGCCGTTTCACCCGCATCCGCTCCCTGTCCCCCACTCACGTAGAACTTCATCTCTGCGTAAGAGCTGCTGCTTTCTACACTGAACTCCTGAAACTGGGTCAGCACCTCCAGGAGCTCCCACTCGCCCTGGTTCATGAAGACGCTCCTGTCGAGCTTCACATTTTCCGGCAGGCGCAACAGCGAGATGTTGATGTCCTGGACTGAGAGAGGAGAAGCCAAGCACCCCTGCGGCTGCGGCCAGGAGCGCGCCGGGCCCTGCGGTGCTGAGCCAGCACCCACGTGCCGAAGCTGGAGTCTCAGCTCTTAGCCTCCGGCTCAGAGTCCTCGGCTGTGGGCTGAGGCAAGCAAGAGAGTACCCTGCACCTGCCTGTGCGGCGGGGCTGCCGCGAGGCGGGACAAATCCTGGAAGACACACTGCAAACTGCGAAGAACCAGGCAAACCATTTACTCAGATGCTCTCTCCTGTCTGTCTGTCCGTCTATCTGTCTCTCTCTCTCACACACACACACACACACACACGCGCACACACACACACACACACACACCTTCAAGCGCCCTTCTAGGTTCCGTTAGAATTTCTCATTTAGGCAATGAGCAAGCGTCAGCTTTCTTCACCTTTGCCTGGAGAGAGCTGCCTGTGGTTAAAGGTGATTTAGGAAAATAAGCAAAATCCTCACTAAGGGAACAGCAGTCACACCACTCAGTATGTGCTAGAGAAACAGAAATGCGTGTGCACGGAAGGACAGGACTAGCCATTGCAGCAACACCTTGAGAAAGATCTAAGCGGCCACCCGTCACAAGAATGCTTCATAAAGTGTTATGCAATCCAGTCTAGGCTGTAGATCAGCCATTCTACAGCAGTCAAAATTTATGAGGAAGAACTAAAGCTGCCCTCAGTTGGAAAAACCTCCAAGACCTGTTGTTGAGTCAAAAAACTCAGGTGCCTGTATGTAACAGAGTGTGAAATCTATTGCATTTATGTAAAATAAAGCCCTGCATTCTCCACAGATGTTTACACATGTGCCTATACGCAAAGAATAGAGAAGGATCTGGAGGAATCCAGATCCTGGAAGAATTACATGAGGTTTACCCCAATAAAAATTAAATCTTGGTGTGGGAATTTGTTGCTAAGAGTTTGGGATTGAGAGTAGAAGTCAAAGGTCGGAGTTTATCTGTAATCATGGCTTTGGTTCAAGGAAGTTACGTATTTTACCTTTGTCATTTATAGTCAATGCAATAACATCAGGATAGAACTGGAGGAAGCCTGGAGTTCCCACTGTGGCACAGTGGGCTAAGAACCTGCCCACAGAGGCATGGGTTCAATCCCCAGCCCAGAGCAACAGGTTGAAGTATCCTGCACTGCTGCAGCTGTGGCTTGAATTTAACCCCCGGCCTGTGAGTTTCCATATGCCGTGGATGTGGCCGTTAAAAAAAAAGAACCAGAGGATGCCTTTTTGTAGGAGCAAGAGGCTCAGTTCACTAGACCCTGGGCCTAACGGGGCACCAGCACTGGTCCACTCGATAAAAGCTGGCCGAGCGTCTCCCTTCGTGCCCGCACTGCCCCGAGGATCTAGTGGTGCAGCTGCAAGTCAGGTCGCCGCTCGTTCTAAGTTTCTGTCTGGCGGTGGGAAAATACACGTTGGACAAGGCCTTACGAGGAACGGAAGTGGGGAGGAAATGGGGGGCTGTTAAGTTGGGCAACGAGGAAGCTCTGGGAAGCAGGGGGTTTTCCTGAGCAGCCAGGGGGTGGGGGTGGGACGCTGTGATTAGCGGTGAGCAGAGGAGTCGCGGAGCTAGGTGTCAAGGGACAGGAAGAGGAAAGGGGGAGGGGGCCTGGGAGAGGGAGGGGCTGTGAGCGGGAAAGCACGGGGGGCTCCGGGCCCAGGAAGGCGGGCAGCGGAACCGGCTGAGGCCGCGTGAGGGCCGTGGGCAGGGCCAGACTTTGCGGGGGCCCGTCAGCCAGGTAAGCGGTTTGGACTGTGTCTCGGGGGCTCTGGGAAGCCACCGAGGGTTTTAAACAGAGAGGGACCTGATGGGATTTGCATTTTAATAAGGTCTCCTTGGCTGCTGTGAGGAGCACGAATTGGTGGAGGGAGGCTTCGAGAATGAAGGGGGCGTGGGGACCAGCGAGGGGGCCACTGCAGCAGCCTGGGCAGGAAATGAGGGGGGCTGGCACTGGCGGGAGGGCCCGTCGGTGGAGAAGTGGGTGAATCTGCAAGACATTTCGCGCTAGACCCTATTTGTGGTGCGGGGCCAAAGCCGTCCCTGCCTCGTTTCACACTGTCTCGTTCAGTCCTCAAGACAGACAACTGAGGGGGCGACGAGGGCACCGATGTCAGTGCCATCGGACGGTGAGCAGCAGGCTCGGCAGGACCAGCCAGTGAGTGTGAGCCAGCTGGAGGAGGGAGACCCGGCCCGGCGGCGCCCCACCTGCCGAGGCCCGCAGACTCACTGGTGTGCAGCCAGCTGGTGAAGGTCAGCGAGCAGTTCTGCACGTCGAAGGGGAAGCTGTAGATGCCGAGGCTGCAGGCGGTCACCACCTGGAGGGGCCTGTAGTTCTGGACCTCGCCGTGGTGCCGGACGTACACGTACGGGATGTTGGGAGACTTCCCCACGTCCACGCTGGCCGGGGAAGAGGGGGCGCTTTGGGGCTCAAGAAGCAGGTCGAGGCCTGGGAGTCTGAAGGCCTCCGAGCGACTCGGCCGGGAAAGAAACGCAGGGAGGGTCTCGGCAGCAGGACGAGCTGGCAGTCTGTCTAGCCTCCGGTTTTCCAAGCTCCTTATCTATTTAAGCACCATTACCTGCCATGGCCAAGGCCACATTCCAAGCAGTAACGGGCACTTCTCTCTTATTCCCCTGGCAACCTAGCCACAAAAGGGAGCCAGGAGTCCGAGGACCCCAAAGCCATGTGCTGTAAGGAGAAGGCCCAGTGGTCCCCACCTGCCACCCACCCGGGCTGGGCAGAGCTCAGCTCCCAGGACTGGGAGCCCAGTAGCGACTTGGTGGGAGAGCAGAGCCCTGGGGACAATCGTTTCCGGGAGGAAAAGGAACTAGAGAAATCACGGCGAGAAATCAGGGCAAGGCAGCAAAGTCCTGCAAGATTTCATCCCATCCTCTCGAGCTGACCCCAGGCCGGGCTCTCCCAAGGGACCGCAGTGGCTGGGAGCTGGGTCCCGAGCCTGCAGCCTGCTGCGCGTCAGGCTGAGAGGTGAGAGGTCGACAGCAAGGCTCCTTCACTGTTTAAACTGGAGACCCCCAATCCCTCCAGCCTGGGCTATGCAGGGCGTGGTGCTCTGGGCCAGCTGCCTCCCCGAGTGGCAACGTGAGGGCCCCATCCACCGAGCTGGGTGACGTGGGGGCAACCGGCCCCCACCACCTTCTCCTTGCACCCATCTCCCCAGCCATCTTCCCAGCCCTTGGATTCAGAAGCCTAGGCGGTGGAGCTTGCAGGGTGGGGAGAAGGGGTGTTGACTGCTGGGGATAAAGCCTGCGGAGACCCGCTGCCTCTCAGGGGTGCGATTTGTGGCCAGTTAGGCACATGCGCGGCTTAAAAGTTTGAGCGTCCCCGATCCCAAATCTCCTCTGTGACCAGGAGGGAAAACCATCGCTGGCACTTCATTCCCGCCCATTTTAAAAACGCGGCTCTCCCTCATTAGACTCTTAGACCTCAATGCGGATTCACTCACTGGCTCTCGGATACAGAAGAGCAGAGTCTCAGCATAGAAAAAGAAGAGTCTTTAAAAAGAAAAGAAAGACGGAGAAGGACAAAGCGGAACCGGGGCCCAAGCTGACCTTACCTTCAGTTCGTAGGTCTGCTGGGACATCTCAGGTGCGAGAGCAGTGATCCTGTCGCCCGCTGCCTGCCCTCCCCCGCCCCCACGCGCCCTGGCTGCCGGGCCGGGGGTCACAGCACTCACAACTCGTTGATGAGGATGTCCGGGACCCAGATGCTGTCCGCAGGGAGGGACAACCTGGAGATGTTGTCAAAGTCCTCGGGGTTCCACTGGAGAAACTCGTCAGTCCAGTACTAGGGCGGGAGCAGAGGCCGTCACGGCAACCCGTCCGTGCCGGAGGGGTCGTCCTCAGCTCGGGCCAGCTTCACCACCCGGAGCCCAGCAGCGGGGGCTTCTTCTCGGCAGAATCTGGGTGTCAGTGGTACCCAGACCACTGAGCGGTACCCGAGTGTCCCTTTCCTCCACACCCACACATCCCCACGTGCGAGCGCAACACGGACACAGCCTCTCTGCAGGAAGGTGTTCGGTCACCTCTAACGCTGCAGATCAGCCAGCCACCAGCTCAGGGCTCTTAGACAAATAGCTTCTTTTTCTTTGTCCCCCTTTTTAAAGGCCACACCTACGGCATATGGAAGTTCCCAGGCTAGGGGTTGAATTGGAGCTACGGCTGCTGGTTTACACCACAGCCGCAGCAATGCGGGATCCGAGGCGCATCTGTAACCTACACCACAGCTCACGGTAATGCTGGCTCCTTAACCCACTGAGTGAGACCAGGGATCGAACCTGCATTCTCATGGACACTCTGTCAGGTTCTTAACCTGCTGAGCCACAACGGGAACTCCACAAACAGCTTCTCGAGTCTTGATCTGCACATGTGTAAGTGGGGACAATAGCATGCCCCTCACAGGGCAGAGACAGTTATTGCTAAATTTTGATCAATGCTTCCTCCACCATCCTGCCAGAACGACTGACCTAAAATGCAAATTTCTTTTTTATTTTTCCTTTTTAGGGTTGTACCTGCAGCATATGGAGGTTCCCAGGCTAGGGTTCAAATCGGAGCTGCAGCTGAGGCCTACACCACAGCCACGGCACCATCTGATCTGAGCTGCATCTGTGACCCGTGCTGCAACTTGCGGCAGTGCTGGATACTTAACCCACTGGTCTAGGCATGGATCAAACCCGCATCCTTGCGGACACGGTGCTGGGTTCTTAACCTGCTGAGCCACCACAGGAACTCCTAAAATGTAAACTTCATCTTGTCGCTCTGGTTACAATTCTTCAGTGGAACCCCACTGCCATTAGAAAAACGTTAAAGCTCACGGGCCACAAAGGCTCAGAAACTGCCTCCACCTAGCTGCCTAGCCTGTGGAGAGCACCCGCCAGCCACAGGGAGCTCAGCACCGCCTGAAACCTCCATGCTGCTGTCCACACGGCTGCCTCCCCATCCTCAATCCTCTCTCCTTCTTGAGTCTAACCCACCCTTCCAGACTTAGCCAGGACACCTGTCTGTTTCCTTCTCCAGGAACCTCTCATGGCCCCCACCTCCCGGGCTGGGTTTTGGGCCTCCTCTGTGCCCTCACGGTGGGCATCTTATCTCGCAGAACTGAATGGTCCGTTCATGTCTGTGGTCTCCACTAGTCTGTGAGCTCACTGTGGGCAGGGCCTGCCTCTACTTGGTGTCTCGAATTCCAGTCCCTTAGGGCAGCCGCTGGTGCACAGTGGATGGCAACGCCTCACTGCTGGGGCAGACAAGTGGCCCTAGAGATCCACACGTGGGACTTGGGTCACATGCCCTGGGAAAGGAGCCCTGGGCTGCCTATTCCTTTTTCTTTGTGGTGTGGGTCGGGGGAGTGTGCCCACAGCATTAGAAATTTCCCGGGCCAAGGGTCAGACTTGCACCACAGCAATGACAGCAGTGACAATACCAGATCCTTAACCCACTGAGCCACCAGGGAACTCCCAGGCTTGCCTGTTCTTGCTTGGTTCCCTCCCTTGAGGCAGACGAGAAAGGGAGCAGCATACCAGGAATTGGTGTTTCGGCTTCTTCCTCCACCCCCGCCCTGCCCTGGAACCTACTGGAAGTGGGCTGCACCCGTGAGGAGCGGGGAGAGGTTTAACAGAGACCCCACGGGCCAGGTGGGTCCCCAGAGCCTCCCTGGAGTTTGGCTTCTAGGACAATGTTCCCCACCACCTGCCACCCTCTCTGCGGCCACCTCGGTGTCCCCTGCTGCTGGGCCGTGTCCCCCGGAGCCCAGGGGCTGCCAGAGCGGGACCAGCCTGTGGGCCGCGGCCTCGTCAGCCAGCTCCAAGTGGAAATGCTGCCAAGGCCTCGGAGTCCTCCGCGTACCTGCGCCTGGGCGATGCCCATCAGAAGCCGGAAGGGCAGGGACATGGCCCAGGATGGGAAGACTGAGTGGATGGAATCATCCTGTTTCGGTCACCCAATTTGGTTGTCGTCCAATTTGTCTTCATAAAAGGAGGATCTTTCTAGCAATTAGAACTCTTTGAAAGTAAAGTGGCTGCCTTCTGAGCTTCCTGGCACCGAGATGTTGGATCAACAGAGGTGGGACCGGTACTTGTTTAAGATGCTGTGAAAAAGCCTCAGAGGAGTTTCCGTTGTGGCTCAGGGGGTTAAGAACCCAACTAGTATCCATGAGGATGCCGGATCGGTCCCTGGCCTCGCTCAGTGGGTTAAGGATCTGTGGTGTAGGCCGCAGATGCAGCTCGGATCTGCATTGCTGTGGCTGTGGTGTAGGCCGGCAGCTACAGCTCCGATTCAACTGCTGGCCTGGGAACCTCCATATGCCTCAGGTGCAGCTATAAAAAGAAAAGAAAAAAAAGCCTCAGGAGCCAGATTGGGGGTTGAAGGATTTTTCCTTAAGCTGCCTTCATTCCCAGTCCCGAGGCCAAAGGAGGCCAGAGCCAGGAGACCCCAGATCTCCCCCCCACCCCCAGCCCCAAGGCCGCTGAGATCCCCAGCTCCTCTGAGACGGAGACCGAGTCTCTCCAGCTGGGCCGGGGCGCCGGTCTGCTCACCTGCCGGTACCAGATGTAGGTGGTCAGGACCTGGTTCTTCTCGTCCTGCGGGAGGAACGGGGCTCGGCACAGGAGGCCGACAGGCTGGCCCACCCTATGCACCGGCCCCCACAGGGGCTGCTGCTGTGCCCTCTTCCTTTGGGAAGTGGGAGGGAGGGAATGGGGTGAAGAAAAGGGGCCAGCCAGGAAAAAAAAAAAGCTGGTCTTTTACTCGGACACACCTAGGAAGAAGTTCGATGATTTCCTTGAATGTCATACGTGTATATGTACATATATATAGAGAGAGAGAGAACTGTGTGTGTGTATATTTATATTATATATATAGAGAGAGCTGTATGTGTGTGTGTATATTTATATTATATATAGAGAGAGCTGTATGCGTGTGTGTATATTTATATTATGTATAGAGAGAGAGAGCTGTATGCGTGTGTGTATATTTATATTATGTATAGAGAGAGAGAACTGTGTGTGTGTATATTTATATTATATATAGAGAGAGCTGTATGCGTGTGTGTATATTTATATTATATATAGAGAGAGCTGTATGTGTGTATTTATATTATATATAGAGAGAGAGCTGTATGTGTGTGTGTATATTTATATTATATATATAGAGAGAGCTGTGTGTGTGTGTATATTTATATTATATATAGAGAGAGCTGTATGCGTGTGTGTATATTTATATTATGTATAGAGAGAGAGAGCTGTATGCGTGTGTGTATATTTATATTATATATATAGAGAGAGAGCTGTATGTGTGTGTGTGTATATTTATATAGAGAGAGAGAGAACTGTGTGTGTGTATTTATATTACATAGAGAAAGCTGTATGTGTGTATATATATATCTTCTTTTATGCTGTATATGTTTCACACATAAATATACAAATACAGCACAATGGAAGATAACACAAGCCATGTATAACAATATCCTCTAGATGTACTCTGCACGTTTATACACGTACAGATAGGTGTCTATACAGATGTACATATAAACCGCTCTCAGTATCTACACACACGTTTCCCTGCACACCTGGAGCTGTCCCTGCCCTGGTGTGAAGCCAAGCCGTCAGAACCACACAGGTGGAGAGCCCGTCACTGCCCCCCTCTCCCGTCCGGTCCCCAGTCTCCCTCCCGAGGAGCCGCCCCCGACCGCGGCAGAGACGTTGGGGCCGGTTCTGCCCGCCCCGCCCCAGGACAGCGCCCACGCCCTCTTGTTTGTCTCTGCCCCGTGCCCAGCCTCCCCTGCTGGGCAGTGCCCACCAGCCTAGCTCAGTAACAGATTGTCGACTTCTTTCTGATTAACTCTTCAACAACGATTTAGCGACCCCTGCCACGCAGAAGGGACGTGTGGAAGACGGCAGGGGCCAGTGACCCACCACACAGCTCGCACAGGGGGTACAGGGTGAGAGACCCCCACGTGGCACGTGACCCGCTGGCTGTGGGGTGCTGGAGAGGCAGCCACACAAGTGACCCCAGTTTCCCGGCTCGGGCCGCTGTCCTGAGCCCCGATACCAGAGCACAGGTACTGGGGGCACTTGAGTGCCCACCGCGCCGCCTGGGGGTGGCTTGGTCTCACAGGGTCCCCCACCCACAAGGCCCACCCCTGAGCCGGGCGGTGGGGCCGGGCGCTCACCACGCTGAGGATGGCGTAGACCATGACGTCGATGGACACGGTGGTCGGCGTCCTCCAGTCCCGCACTGGCCGCACGCCCTTCTTGTAGTTGGCCAGGAGGTTATCGGACAGCCTCAGCATCGCAGGCCGGGACGTGTTCCCGGCCCGGTGGCCCCCCCTGTGCACGACTGGGAAGGAGGACAGTTCGAATCGGACAGCAGAGCCCAGGCGCCCCCTTCTCTGGCCGTGATGTCAGAGCTAGCAAGAGAGATGGGTCCCCCGACTCCCGGATGCCCCCAGACAGACACTCCCATCACTAGAGCATTCGGCCTGCAGCGACTCCCGCCAAAACCCAGCAGTGCCGTCTCCTAAGGGCGACCTCGGCACTGAGAAGGGAAGCTGGGCCGTAAGAGCAGGTGGAAGACAGCTGAGGTCTCAAGCAGGCCAAGGTCCGAGAAGGGTTCGGCCCCGGATGTGGGGCTCTGGGGCTGAAGGGACACTGGCCCTGGGGTGTGATACTAGAAGGCAGAGCCCACCAGACAGTCTGCCCCCAAGCGCACAGTGTCTCAGCCCGATGGTCTGCCGAGCGTGAGCCCCGGCCAAGGTCAGAGGGCAGCGTCTGTGCAGCTCTCGGTCCCTCAACCACAGCCCGCAACCGACAGAGCAAGAGGGCGGGCGCTGAGGGAAAGCAGACTGTCCCTCCTGGGACACCCGTCCCCAGAAGTCCCCTGCCCCCCACCCCGCGCACGCGGACTCCTGGGCACGGAGTCGCCAGGTCTCCTTCTTAGGGCAGCGGTGTGGGGCCACCGGATGGGGCTGGGAAGAGGGCCGGGGGTGCGGGGGCGGCGCGGAGCAAACACGGAGAAACCAAACTGCTTCCAGAGCAGGGGACCTGCAAGGAAGGAAGAGCGACGAGAAACCCCGCCTCGGGCCCCGGGGGGTTGCACCTGCGCCTCAGTGGTCTCTCCAGGAAACGGCAGAAGCCCTTCCAGAAGGTGGCCAGAAACAGGAAGGTGAAAGACGGCGGTGGCGGGAAGGAGGGCGGGGGACAGGCTGCAAGGCCGTGGGCGCTGCAGGGAGAGACCGGCGTCCTCCACGGCCGGGGCCCGGCTGCCTCTCCTGCCACCGTGTCCACCGTGCGTGAACCCGCACAGCAAACGGTCCCGAAGGCCCCCTTCCCGCCTCTCACCCACCGTCCCTCGTAAACCTGCAGCTTCCCTCAGGAACACAGAGAAGAGCAGGGAGCGCCGAAGACAAGAGGGCGTTTACTGTCTCCTTCGGAAAATGTCAGTGAAATATCGCTTGTTTTGTCTCAGCAGAGCCCCCTGGGGGGCGGTCCCGACAGCCCCCCTTGCAGAAAAGCACCCCCCAGGCCCAGAACCGTGAGCGGCCCGCCCTGCGAGGGGAGGAACTGAGACTCAAACCCGGTCCCCGTGTGTCTTTCCTGCACTGGCTGCCGCCCGGAGCCTACTGGCCCGGACTCCGACCGGCCTGGAGAGAACCAGACCGGGCCCCTCGGGCCTCAGAGCGAAGGGCGGTGCTGGAGGGGACGGGGCGCCTCCTTAGCCAAGGACGCCCCTGACCGCAGTCAGAACCTGCAGCCCGCCCTGCGCCTGGCAGCTCGCGGAGGAGAGCCCTTAGGTCTGCCCCGTACGGGCTCCGGCTCAGCTCTGGACGGAAAACCTGCCCAAGTGGGGAAGGAATACTCTCTGCAGCAAAATGAAATGCGTGCCTTTGCGATGGAAACAGCCGCTGTCCGGGAGGAGAGAAGGGATGGGTGGGGAACGCGGAGCAGTGGCCCCGAGTGGGAAGTCTGGAAGGCAAAGGCCCAGAGAACGCGCGCCACAAAAGCGGGGGAGCCGTGGAAAGATAATGATGCTAGTTCTGGTCTCCACTCTACTGCCAGTGTGCTGTGTGACCTTGAGCAAATTCCTCACCCTCTCTGGACCACAGCATTTCCATTTGTACGAGGAAGGGTGGACCACATGAGATCAGAGGTCCCAGGCACAGCTGCCATTTGACGTGTTTGGGGGGCAGGGCAAAGAGAAGGGGTGCCCCAGCCCCAGCCCCGGCCCCGGCTAAGCGCTCCCCACACGGCGGGCTGCGGCTCTGCGCCCCTCTACAAGCCCTGCTCTCACCTGGCGCTCAGCTCAACATGCCAGCTTTCCAGCTGAACCCCTTAAAATCCCCGCATGCTCCGAGGTGCTGAGACCCCTGGCTCCCCTGCAGGCTCGCCCGCCCCAAACCCCGCCTTCCCTCAGCTTTTGGAGGAGCCGAGCACCCCGACCCCGCAGCGGCCAGCCAGGTCCTGCGTGCATCCCCACGGACTCCTTACCTCCTTCCTGTGCCAAGAACATGGGCAGGAGCAAGACAGGCAGCGCCAGCCTCGCCCACAGCCGCATGGCGAGCCTCCTGGGGGCCGGCTGCCTCCGATGGCCTTCAGGGCGAGTCCCGCACAGGAGCGGCCCGCCCGCGCTCTGCCAGCCTCACTCTCCCGGCGGGGCTGGCCGCAGCCTCACACTGCCTGGGCCACCAGGGCTGGGAAGCTGCCAAGTTTTTCTGCAATCAGTCCTTCAGCAGGATCAGCTTTCAGAGCAGGAGGGCGAAGGAGGGAGAGCCAGCGAGAGGGGAGCCCGCCAGGCTGATGTCACGTGGCTCAGTCCGTCCCTTCAGCCAGGTGGCCAGGCCAGGTTCCCCAAGGAGTAACTTGGGGACAGGGGGCTGGCAGCCCCAGAGCAAGGACGCAGCCTGTGGGCGGGAGGTGCTCCTGGCTGCTGCCTGCGTTTATGTCCCTCAGCAGCCGTGGGCTGGGGCAGGACGGCGTGCGGGAGGTGACGCAGTGCCCCCGGCCGGGCGGGTGACCGGGTGTGTCTGCAGAGAGAGGAAGAGGACCCCGGGTCATCACATGTCTGCCTGCGTTTTCATATTTAAGTGTTCAAGTAGGCTTATTAATGTATAGATATTATTTAATTTCTTTTATTTAAAAAAAACTTTTTTGGCCATGCTGGAGGTATGCAGAAGTTCCTAGGCCAGGGACCGAACCCGAGCCACAGCAGTGACAACACCGAGTCCTCAGCCACTAGGCCACCGGGGAACTCCTGCATATACACACATATATAACATTTTATCATATACATATGTATTTATCTATTTTAATATGATAGTAAATCTGTGTTGTAAAAATATATAATGTGTACTCAGTGTAGAAAAAATGAAGAAAAGTTAAGATCATCTGTGGGTTACCGCCCAGAGGCAGCTGCTATTAATATTTTTATGCACATTTTAAAATAATTCCTTTCTATAATAGGTATGCAATGAAGTAGATATACCACAGATAGCATTTTCTGTCCTGACCCCTTTTTTGCTTAATACCGTTTCAGGAGCATTCTCAATATACTCCTTTAAATGCTGTTCCTTAAAAGAAACCTTTCTTTTTCTTTCTAAGTTACACTGGCAGCCATCTATCCCTCAGATACACAGCTGCCTGCCACCAAATGGTCTGAGAAAAGAACTGCCCAAAGTCCCAGCCCCACTTTGCCATTTGAGTAGATGGACTTCTCCACCTCCAGCACGTTCAAGGCAAGATGCACCTGTATCTGTCACAGCAGCTTCTACAGCAAAGTATTTCATTCCTTTCAGTCCTCTTCCACTTGAATTCAAGTGTGGAACAGGCTGAGGACGGTGTAGGAAGGAAGAGTTTTCTGTTTATAGTTAAGTTTAAAACATCACCTTGGAGTTCCCGTTGCGGCGCAGTGGAAACGAATCTGACCAGTATGCATGGGGGTGAGGGTCTGCTCCCCGGCCTCGCTCCGTGGGTCAAGGATCCGGCACTGCTGTGGGCTGTGGCGTAGGTCGCAGGTGCAGCTCGGATCTGGTGTTGCCGTGGCTGAGGCATAGGCCGGCAGGTACAGCTCCCATTTGACCCTAGCCTGAGAACTTTCTAAAGAAAAAAAATCACCTTAGTCAGAGGTGAATCCCTCCTGGTGCAAGCAGGGTGGCGCCTTTCATAGAGGGTGTGGGATGGAAACCCTTCACAGGTCCATCATCCAGAAGCCGGCCCTGGAATGCTCGGTCAAGCTCAGGGAGGCTGGGGTACCCTTCTTTTAAAGCGTGCGCTTCCTCATTGCGCAGGCCGAGAAAACAAGGAAAATCATTTCCATGAATTCCTTGTCCAGGGTGGGAGGTGGGGGTAATAAGGACAAGTCAGCGGTAAAATCAGAGAAAAGAGATGACCTGAACTTTTAGGGAGTTTAAAGAGCCACACCCTCTACCTCAGAATGAACAACTCAGACTCCAGGCTCAACAGCAGGACAGAAGAGGCGAGAAGAACCAGGCTGCCCAGGGCTCCAGGCCGAGGTCTCGAAGGCGCTCAGACTCAGGGGCGGCACTGTGGATTCCGCCTGCGTCCTCAGGTCCAGCACCTAGAGTGATAAAGGTGATCAGGCTCCCACTTGCCTCGTTTGTGGCCATTGCCTCTTAGAAACGCGCTACGGATTTCCGTAAAGGGTTCTCCTCTCGCTTACGTGCACGATGAAGTCCGCGTATAACACTATACCCTCTAGCAGAAAAATCAACTATACTTTAATAAAAAGAAAGAAAAGGAGAAAGAGAGAAAGAAAAAAGGAAAAAACATATATTACACCATCTATTAACGGGGTTTCTTCGTAGGACCATTGGCCAGATTTTGGCCATTAGAAGTAAGGAACCCATTTGGGGTTTTCACTATGGTTGTTTCCATCCTTAAAGAACAAATACATATTCAACTGCTCCCCTCACACACCCTCACCGCTGCCCCCACAAGCCCCACTCCATATCCTTGGGGCTCCCTGTGTGTATCCATGAGGGCCCCCGGGCCCCATCTCTTGCTCTGGGCCTGAGCCGGCGTGGCCTGGGGCCATTCCTTCTGGAGACAGAGAGCCAAGGGGACGCATCAGACATCGAACTCGCTCAGGAAGGGGCAGCACCGAAGCGGGAGGGAAAAGGAGCAAGAGGAAGATAAAAAGAAACAGAAGGTAAAACCATAAAAGAGGGCATCTGGAGATGGAGAAGTCAAAGGAGAAAAAGAAGAGAAAAGAAAAAATTGGTAGGAAACGGAGGAGGAGGGAAACAGGGATGAAAGGCAAGTAGGCGGGGCTGGGGCGCAAAGAGAGGAAAATAAGGAAGAGAAGTGTGGGGGTTCCAGCCACGCCTCGGCAGTAACAAACCCGGTTAGTGCCCATGAGGACTGGGGTTCGATCCCTGGCCCCGTTCAGTGGGTCAGGCATCAGCGTCACCGTGAGCTGTGGCGCAGGTCGCAGACGGGGCTCAGATCCCTCACTGTCGAGGCCACGGTGTAGGGTGGCAGCGGCAGCTCTAACAGGAACCCTAGCCTGGGAACTTCCATGTGCCGAACCTGTGGCCAAAAAAAAAAAAAGAGCTAAGACGTGAAGAAGGAGAGAAAGAGAAGGGAGGACGAAGGGCAGGCGGCAGGAAGGGGCTGAGCCGAGCCCGCAGTGGCCCGCGTGTGACCAACCCTCCCCAGATGGGACTCTGGGATACGGGCCCTCACGCACAGTGGCCATCTCGGGGGTAGGGAAGGAGCCCGGAGACCCTGTCCCATGGGCCCCAAGCTTTCCCGTCGGCAGGGCGCTCCTGGGACCCTCTGGGACCAGCCAACTGTGTTAGGAGGGAAGAGGTCTTCTGCGCAGCGTACGCATTACCGAATTATCCTCTTAGGTAACAGGATTAGAGCCAGCCGGCCGGGCCACGGCCTCCGATGGAGACGCACGGCCTGCGTGCCTCTCTGATAGACCGGCAATCAGGTTTTCCCTGAAGAAATTTTCTATTAATGGGTGTGACGGCACGACAGACAAGGGGAGCTGGAGCCATGGCCGGTGGCGGGTGTAAATTGCCTCCGATGAAGCTGTGGAGTCACTTTGGCCCTTTCAAACAAGATAAGAATTAGTGCGAGGCCTTGATGAACCCTCCTTGGCCAGTGGGAATGAGGGAGCAGCAGAGGCCGGGCTAATTTGATTCCGGAGCTCTGCCTGCAGACGCCAGGCTGCTCCCAGGGAGCGGGAGTGGACACACAGATGGCAGCGATCCAGCGCGGGTAATGACGGGCTCTGGGGTGGCAGGACCCACAGGCCTGGGCCTTCCTTCGTGTCCCGATGCTGCCCTCACCGTGGGAGAGAGGACGGGACTCGGCCCCTCGCGGTGCCGCCCCAGGACACGCCCCTTCTCAATTTTCTTGCTCCCATTTTCCAGGTTAAAACACAGAGGCCAGGGAGCCTCTAGAACTTGCCTCAATTCTCAGAGCTGGTTCTGGATGGAGCTGAGGTCCTCCAGGCGCCCGGCTCCAGCCCTTCCCATGACGGCTGAGTGTCCCATCTTCTCCGGTAGACTTCTATTGAGACCAGTAAAACTTTTACCGCCAAAGAGCCTGATCTCTTGAAACCTATAAACCTATAAAAAAAAGTTCTGCAACTGTAGTAACATCTGGCCCCTGCTGGAGGCCCAAGTACCGGAGGCGGGCCAGGCGGGTGTGGTTCGTCACCGGGGCGTTAAATGGGAGCTACGACGTCATCTCCCCCCCCCGCGACCCATGACCTTGAGGAGAGGGGTTCATGAAGCCTCGGTGGTGACACTTGGCACTTGTTTACAGAGTCCCTTCG
This sequence comes from Catagonus wagneri, assembly GCA_004024745.2. Lineage (NCBI taxonomy): Eukaryota > Metazoa > Chordata > Mammalia > Artiodactyla > Tayassuidae > Catagonus > Catagonus wagneri. The sequence continues at coordinate 1,238,820 of PVHT021183653.1, read as the reverse complement.
GGACCCTCCTCCCTCTGCTCTGCCGGTGGCCCAGGACAGACGGGTGGAGCCTTCCTACCACCAGTTCCAGGGACCTGACCCACCCTGGAGCTGAGGTTGTCTCCTCACGGGAGGACGGAAGCCAGAGGACGGAAGGGTGGCCGACTCAGTGTTCCTGGTCCCTCTGCCCAAACGGTTGCAGTGGTCTTATAGGGAGAGACCACCCTATAGTGGTCTTGTAGGGTCCTCCTGGCACTGAAGGGTGGAGGTCTCAAGTGCTTGCAAGCAGCCAAGGGGAGGTCCCAGCCTCTTGAATACGTTTCCTTCCTAAAGACGAAACTTGGCCCCTCTCCCATCCCCCAAATCTCCGTCAAATTCTACCTTAACTCCGTAAGACCGGATCTCTAAGGAGTTCTCACTGGGTTAAGAACCCATGCGTCCATGGGGATGTGGGTTCGATCCCTGGCCTCGCTCAGTGGGTTAAATATCTGGCGTTGCTGTGGCTGTGGTGTAGGTCGCAGATGCAGCTTGGATCCTGCGTTGCTGTGGCTGTGGTGTAGGCTGGTAGCTGCAGCTCTGACTCGAACCCTAGCCTGGGAACTTCCATATGTTATGGGTGTGGCCCAAAAGAATGAAAGAAAAAGGAAAGAAAGAAATGAAGAAACAAAGATGGGAGTTCTTCTGTGCCCTTCAAAACGGAGTTAACTCCAGGCTAGTTTCCAAGGACAGTGCATCTAGAATTATCAAGTTGGCAGCAAAGGCCAGGCCTTCCTGGGGCTGGTGATGGGCCATTAGCCCCGCTGGCCACCGCAGAGCCGGACCTGGGGACAGAAGATGGTTTGGCTTAGATTCCTCTCTTACTTGAATTCTAACTCCTAGCAAGGAAGGTTCTGGAGCGGCCTTGTTATCCATCCTCTTGCTTCTGGGAAGATTAGAGTCTTAATATATCGTTATTGGTATTTTCTGAGAAATTTTCAAAGAAAGGAACTTCATAAGCCCTTTGGGATTCCAAAACCAAGTTTCTCCTCATTTCTACTTTAATTGCACTTGGTACAATCTGAACCATTTCCTCCCACCCTGCAGAAAAGAGTCTGCTCTCCATCCGTCTCCTCCATCATCTCCGAGAGGCGGTGAGGACACAGTGGTCACTTCTGGGCTCTTCCAGAGAGAAGAAAGCAGAGGCGGAGAATAATAACATTTACCGAACTTTGCACCGCCCTGCATGGATTACAATGCATCTTCGTGTGTGTCCTCGTTCCCGTGGAAACGCACTAAAGCCCTCTGAGGCAGGTGACATTATCCCCACTTTATAAACGAAGAACTACCACACCCAGACGTTCAGTGATTTGCCCAAAGTCACTCAGCTACCAGGTGGCCAAGCCTGCTTGGGAAACCTAAGCCAGACTAGAGCAACGCGTAAAGGACGGATGCCGTTTCTGCCTTCCCACAGAGGCACGAAGGAACTGGGAGGAACGCGACTCCTTGTAAAGGCCGCTGCCTCCAAGGGGAGTGGCGTGTGGCTCCGGAAACAGGGCAGGCAAGAGGGGAAGGCAGGTTTTCTGGATCTACCTATTGTGCCTTTAAATTTTGTACCATGTAAATATATTACCTATTAAAAAATTAGATGAATTTTTAAAAAGATGCTATAGGAAGAAGGGACTACAAGCCGATTCTAGTCACGGCTCCAGCATAAACTATCTGTACAACCTGCGTACGCCAACTAAACTATCTAGGACTCGGGAATTCCTGATGTGGCTCAGCCACATGAACCCAACTAGTATCCGAGAGGACACAGGTTCGATCCCTGGCCTCGCTCAGTGGGTTAAGGATCCAGTATTGCCGTGAGTTGTGGTGTGGGTCAAAGACACAGGTGGGATCTGGCGCTGCTGTGTCTGTGGCGTAGGCCAGCAGCTACAGCTTAGATTTGACCCCTAGCCTGGGAACCTCCACATGCTGCAGGTGTGGCCCTAAAAACAACAACAATAACAACAAAAATAAACAAAAAAAGAAATTTTCATTTTAGATCAGTCATTCTGGCAGGATGGAGGAGGAAGCATTGATTAAAATTTAGCAATAACCGTCTCTGCCCTGTGAGGGGCATGCTATTCTCCCCACTTAACATATGTGCAGATCAAGACTTTCAGGGTACGGCCCTAAAGAGACTGAAAGCAAGTAAATAAATGAGATAAACGACATGGATAGCTGCCTATGGACAACTGTGGATGAAAACTACCGGTTCCGTCCCATCGAGTGGGGATAGGGAACGCCTGCCCTGACGGCTGCCTCCACCCATCTGCCCGCTCCCAGGACTTTCCCCGGGAGTCACGCAGTTCAGTCACTGCTCATCTGGAATGGGAAAGGCGGCACCAGCACCTCCCGGTGGGAATTCTGCACCCCTGTCTCCCGGGGCTCTGACACCTGCGCCCTCTTCCCCACGACGCAGTTAGGAAAGCCGAAGCTCATGGTGTTATGGAAAAACAGACTCTGGAGTCAGACTCGGCCTGAGCTCAGCTCTCGGGGCTCAGCTTTCCAGCTGTGGGACCCTGGTCAGGATACCCAAAGTGTGCAGCCTCATCTTTCTCATCGTCTAAATCAGGCACAACTGTCCCCGCCGGTCACTGTGAGGATTAAATGAGGGGTAGGTACACAGCACAGTACCCAGGACAGCGTAAACCCCAAGGCCGTGGGGTCGCCTTCCATTACAAATAAAAAGGCTCAGTGGGATTAACACCTCTTCTACCCTCTCTGTGAGCTCCGCTTTTTAAAAGGTTCTGTACAAAAGGGTCCCACACAGCACTTATCCTTCTCTGGTGACGAGCTCACCGGTACAGCGCCCTCCACGTTCACCCATGTTGTCTCAAACGGGAGGATTTCCTCTTTTACGAAAGCATAACTGTGCCGTTGCGCACACTTACCACATTTCCTACTCATCCGTCAGTCGACAGACACGCCTCTTGTTTCCGAATCTTGGCTGTGAGAGGTGGAAGCGCAGACACCTTTCCGAGAGCCTGACTTCATTTCCTTTGGACACATCCCCAGCAGCGGGCTTGCTGGACCTAGCGGCAGCTCTGCTGTCATTTGTCAGAGCGCCTCCACGATGCTTCCGTAGTGACCGCAGCAATTTATTCCCGCCAGGAGTTGACAAGTGTACGCTTTTCTCTACATCTTCACCAATGCTTATTTTTTTGTCTTTTGATAATAGCCACCATAACAGATGGGCTGTGAAGTGATATTCATTGCGGTTTTGTTTGCCTTTCCCTGATGATTAGTCATGTGGAGCCCTTTTTTAATGTACTCGTTGGCTATTTGTATATCTTTAGAAAAATGTCTATTCAAGTCTTTGGCCCACTTTCAACAGATTATTTGTTGTTGTTGTTGTTGCTATTACTTTGTTTGACTTTCTTATGTATTTTAGCTGCTAATCCCTTATCAGAGACTGGAAGTTTGCTGCACTGGGGTTGCTTGGAGGCGAGTGGGCTCTGGGAAAAGGGGGTGCCTGATGCCTGGAGCTGGCAACCTCGTTCTCCGAAAGAGAGGGTGTCTGCTGTCAGGGGAAGGAGGGCAGCAGAAGGGGCCTCCTTCTCCCTTCTCACAGAGAGAGCCATCTCCGCCATCTGCCCGCAGCCTGCAATTCAGCCACCAGCTGCCCTGAGCGCTTGGCTGCTCTGATCGTGGGGAGGGCAGATTACCGAGTGGAGCGCAGTGACGGGCAGGTGCCCGGCGGGCCCAGCTGCCCTGGTGGCAGAGGCGGGCTCCACGTGACGCTCCAGGCCTCCTCTGCAGCCCCGTCCAGAACTGACTGTCCCCCTTTTCCTTCATCATCCTGCAGAGCCAAGCTTCTCCAGCTGCCATGTGCGAGTGAATCTCTGGGATCTGGTTAAAATTCAGATTCCAATTTAGAGCCCAGCATTCTCTGCTTCTAACCAGTTCCCCATGGTGCTGATGCTACTGATCCAGGGACCACACTTTGAGGAGGAAATCTTTAGCGTTTACCTAGCTTTTTCACATATATCATCTCTTGGCTCTTGTGACAGCCCTGGGGAAATACAGTGAATAATAATAATAATCGCTATCATTCTCAATGCCTCTTTCTGACCATGCCCTGGTATGTGTAAGTTTCCGAGTCAGGGATCAAACCCAAGCCGCTGCAGTGACAATGCTGGATCTGTAACCCGCCGCACCATAAGAGACTCCTGTAAGCTATGTTTGATATCAATCACACTGCATAGATGAGGAAACAGAGACATAGCTAGTAAGTGATGGAGCTGGAATTTGAACCCAGTGTGGTTCGTGCCACACATGCTGACTCTTCACTGTGTGCCAGGCACTGTTGCGGGTACTGCAAACACAGCAGTGAACACACAGACGCCCCACTCTCCCAGGGCTACACTCTAGGGCTCCTACAATGACACCTCCTATGCACTCGGCACAATGCTTGGCACGTGGCAAAACCCTCCATAAGTGTCAGCTCTCCTCTTCCCTTCTCTTGCCAGTGGCAGACATCACTAGTTGATCACAGCACTCTTTCCCGCAGAGCCAGCCTGTGGCCCAAAAATCAGTCTCAAAACAGCACTCTAGGCAGGCCCTGCCTAACCCTCAGTGACTGTTTCTGACCCCAGAGCCCATGGCGTCAGCACCCAGGAGGAGGCAGGTGGGATGGAGGTAGAGAGGGAAGCTCATGTGGGGAAGAGCTGAGATTGACCAGGAAGGAGCAGAGAAAATGAACTGCTGACAGCCCCTCAACTCCCTTGCTCTCAGCCTAGATGAGCAAACTAACAGGGAATGAGGTCCGATCCAGGGCTGGCCATCCACAGCCCAGTCTGGCCCTAGTGACACCAGTTAGGACTGAGGATCCCACTGGGCCTGCGGGGACCCCGGCTCTTTGGAGCCCGGCCCCAGGCTCAGGGAGAGGCAGAGAAGGCGAGGTAAGGAGCCCAGTCTGGAGTCAGTTTTCTGTCCCAGAACCCGCCCCCTGCCCAGCAGTCCCTTCCTGCCCCAGCAGAAAGCCTCGCTGCAATTCCCACTTTATGGTCTCTGCCAAATGAAGCACAAACTTAACTACATCACCCCCCCGACAGGACAGGAGGGGCTGGGGGGCACGCCGGGCTGCTTCAGCCCCTCATCTAATCCCTGCGTGGGTCGTTTCAATTCCGCACAGCGGAGAGCACCGCGGGCGTGGCGGCTCATAAACTCCTCGTGCTGCTGCTCAGCTAATTGCGAAGCTCCTACCGTCTCGGCAGGTGAATAGCTCGGGACCAAGAGCTTCTGGGGGCCGAGACGGAGCTGGGGAACAGGACCGGGAGACGCCTGAGCTGGGCCCTAGGGCACAGATGGGGTGGCAGGGAGGGAACACAGGATCTGGGGTCTCCGCCCTGGGGCGACCACCCCCCATCTGGGAGTTAGTGGAGGAACTTCTTACCTGAAAACCCAAGGTCTGAAGTTTTCAGGAACCGCAGAGCCACAGGGTGGGGCAAAAATCTAAGCCCCGCCTCCTTCTCCCGACGTTGCCTTCAGACGTACAGTGAGATCCGTGACGGGTGAGATGCTGGCTGGCGTCCGAGTCCCACCCGTCCAGGCTTGGAGCCGGACCCGCAGAGGCTGGCGGGTTCGCGGGTGTAAGAGGCGAGGGCTCCCGAGCACAGGGCCCCGCTCCTCCAGGACGACCGGAGGGAGGGGGTCGCCCCGGCGGGAGGGCGAGCCCCCAGCCCCACTCCCACCCCCGGATCACTGGCCACGCCCGGGGCGCGGAGGCCGCGGGAGACCCCAGCCGCGGCCCTCGGCAGTTACTCTGAGATGCGGTGACAGACAGAGGCTGCCTGTCTAGCCAGGGGCTGTGCTTAACTAACTCGTTATTCTAGATGCTTGCAGCCTCCAGAACCGGAGCTGCGAGCTCTCGGTGCCGGGAGCCCCTTCGGCTCTGGGATGGCAGGTGGAGGGAGCACTCTCAGCTGGGAAAATCCCGTTTCGCTCTGTCCCTCAGCTTCCCTCCTCTGTGAAAGAGGAGTCATGAAGTCTACAGACACGTGCAGAGGCTGTGCCAAGGCTGCCTGGGAAGTAAGGGCTGCTGGCGCCCTGGCGCCCCGCCTTCCTCCCACCGCAGAGGGACACGGTTCTGGAAGAGGGCTCTGGGGCCACTTGTTCACAGCGGCTTTGCTTCAGGATGTAGACCTGACCCCGGGCTTAGAATGAGGCCTGGCTGCCACCCTGGGACTCGGACGGAGGCGGTCCAGGCAGCGCCGCCAGGCTTCGCTCCCAAAGGGCTGCTTAAGGTCCTGGGGGACAGTCCCAAGGGAGGAAGCCAAGGTGAGCCGCGCGGGGCGTGAGGTGGGGAGTCCGGGGGCAGCCTCCCCCCCAGCCTGAATCTCGACGAGGGGGTGATGGCTTCAGCCTTTGGACCCCGGATCCCAGCTGAAATAAACGCACGTCTGGGCAGAACCGGAGCCCACAACTGGGTTGCGCTGGAGACAGCTGGAAGAGGGCCTCTCACCGAAGCATGGAATCCAATCCACTTGTTACCAGCCGGCAGGTCTTTGTGTTTCGTGACGTGCTATTGCCTGTTCAACGCCGTCAGGGGCATCTCCTCGCTCTGACAGGCAGCACAAGGCTAAGCAGCCCGGGGCCCAAAGGCTGAGCTGAGGCTTGGAGAGGTCAGAGCCAGGAGGAGAGGTCAGGTGCTTTCCCCGAGACACGAGACACGGCTGGAAGGGAAGGAAGCTCCGGTGGGGAGCTCGCCGCAGGCCTTTCCCTCCTCTGGCCCCCAAGGAAGCGAAGAGCCATCCGGGAGCAGTCAGGGGCTGGCCGCGCAGGGCGAGGCAGAGGCGGCGGCGGCAGAGGGAGGAAGTGAGGCGGGAACAGGTGGGGGTTTGCGTGGACACGTCCTGTTCACAAACTTCTTACGCTCATTTCATTAACAGCAGCAGTGGAATTTCATGGACAATTGGCGTTGAGCACTAACTGGGAGCTAATGAGAGAGGGGGGATGCCGGTAGAGGCTGTTTGAATTTAAATTCTTTTTCTTTGGGGGTGGGGGGGCAGACTTTCTAAAAGCCAATTTTAGGGCTGGAAAAAGTTCCCAGCAAATGCGTCCTCTGCAAGCGGCGTCAGGGGACTTGCCGGTCACCCGGCCCACTGTGCCGCTCCAGAGGCGGCGCCCTAAGGGCGGGGTGCTGAGGGCCGCGTGCCCGACCCCGCAGGTTCAGTCCCTCCGACTTGGAGAAACACTAGCAGTGTGTCCCCCGTCGGCGAGAGCATCCCCCATGAGCAAGAACGCGCTTCTCTGCAACGGTTAGGACAGAATCGCCGCGAGGAAACCCTGCACCGACCTGGGCGGGACGTGGAGGGGCAGGATTTCTCTCCTAAGAGCGTGTGCATGTGCACACACGCGGCCGCAGAACTCTCAAAGGGAGAGGAGGGGGTGCGTGTCTGAGGTTAGGGGAGAGGGCGGAGTCACGGGTGGTCAGGTGGAAAAGGTGCAGGAAGAGGGCAACTCAGAGCAGTGTCCTCAGCAAGGACACACAGACGGCGAAAGGACATGCCGACTACAAGCAGAGGCTTCGCTGGAGCAGACCATTCCTGAGGAGGACGGCAGACAGGCTGACTTGGACAGACTGAAGACTCTGTAACTGGAAGCAATAAAAAAAGTCAACTGGAGTTCCCGTCGTGGCTCAGTGGTTAGCGAATCCGACTAGGAACCATGAGGTTGTGGGTTCGACCCCTGGCCTTGCTCAGTGGGTTAAGGATCCGGCGTTGCCGTGAGCTATGGTTCAGGTTGCAGATGCGGCTCGGATCCCGCATTGCTGTGGCTGTGGCTGTGGCTGTGGCGAAGGCCGGCGGCTACAGCTCCTGTTAGACCCCTAGCCTGGGAACCTCCACATGACGCGGGTGCGGCAGCTCTAGGTAAAAAGGCAAAAAGACAAAAAAAGAGAGAGAGAAAGGAAAAAAGTCAACTGTAAGAGGAGGGAGAGGGTGTGGAAGGCTAGACTCTCATTTTAGAATTCAAGTTACGAGGCCACGGGATCTGCCGGCAGTGAGGATCATCAGGACAGGACTGGCTACTGAGGAGGAGGAAGCAGAAGCTGATAATTACCCGAGGGCAAGGTGATCGGGGCTCTTCTGTCTGGACAGGTGGCTGTGGCAGAGATGGGAAGCCAAGGGGCCAAGGGATGGTTTGATGGATGATTTCACGTGTGCGCTTGGCCGGGCCGTGTCCCCAGACATTTGTCCAAACATTATTCCTGATGTTTCCGCAGAAGTGTTCCTTAGACGAGATGGAATCGCAGTCACCTTCCAGCAAAACAGACAGTCCTCCAGAACGGGGCGGGCTTCACCCAGTCATCTGAAAGCCCTGGTGGAAAAGACCAACCTCCCCAAAGAGGAGAAAACGCTGCAGCAGACCGCCTTTGGACCGAACTGTAATCTCCTGGGCCCCCAGCCTGACAGAATATCCTGGAGACTGGATCTGCCAAAGCCGCCACGACTGGGTGAGCGTAACGGGCTGAATTGCACACCAGCCCCCGCCACCAAGTCACAAGTCACATGCTGAAGTTAAAAAAAAAAAATATATATATATATATATATATATATATATATATATATATATAATAAAAAGGAGTTCCCACTGTGGCTCAGCAGGTTAAGAACATGACATAGTGTCCATGAGGATGCAGGTTCGATCCCTGGCCTCCCTCAGAGGGTTAAGGATCTCCAAGCTGTGGTGTAGGTCACAGATGCAGCTCAGATCCCACGTTGCTGTGGCTGTGGTGTAGGCTGGCAGCTACAGCTCCCATTTGACCCCTAGCCCGGGAACTTCCATATGCCATGGGTGTGATCATAAAAAGAAAACAAACCACCAAAAAGAAGAACATATGTTGAAATACTAACCACCAGCACCTCACAGTGGGACTGTATTTAGAAACGTGGCTTTTAAAGAAGTAGTCATAGGGTTACGTGAGTTCACTGGGTGGGCCTCACCCACTCTGCCTCGTGTCCTTATGAGAGGACTCTCGGACACGTGCCCGTCGGAAAGGCGGAGGCCAGTCTTGGGCAGAAGTGAGGTAGTATCGGGGCTGCTTAGCTATCAGAGGGGTGCTCACTGCGCTCCTTGGCACCTCGTCAGACATGTTGACCCCGAAGACGGTGTAGCCCACCAGCGCGCTGGACTTGAACACGATCCTGGCGCGGCAGGCGGGTAGAAGCTCCCCAGGTCCACGAGCATTAGGAAGATGCTGGGAATCAGCAGGCTCACAGCGTAGGCCAGCGGGCGCCGGCGGACCACCACCTGGATGCAGACAAGGAATCTGTAACCCCCAGCCGAGAACGCTTTCTGTGGTCCTGACATTTGCACATAATATGAAAAGTCTATGTAAGTGATACATGGAGATTATTCTGTGGTTTAGACAATACAGGAAAAAAATCCTTAGAGAGTTCCCTGGTGGCCTAGTGGTTAAAGGACCTGGCATCGTCACTGCTGTGCCTCTGGTCACTGCTGTGGGGTGGGTTCGGTCCCCGGCCCAGAAATTTCTACATGCCATGGACGTGGCCAAAAAATCCTTTAAGCTTTTGCGTAGAACTAATACTGACATTATTACTTAGAAGGAGAAGCTACCATTTATTTAGCACTTGCTGTATGCCAGGCACTGGGCTATTTTGTATGCTTTGTCTTATTTAATCCTCGCAACAACTCTGACAGTGGGGTATTATCTCCATGTTACAAAGCTAGAAACTCAGGTTCCTAAAGATGTAACTGTGGTCCAAATTCACACAGCAGGTGAATGAGAAACTGTTTTAGAACCAGGTCTCGCACTAAAACCCTTCTTCTTAAACCACTTAGTATGCAATGCACTGTTTGGTCTGGGGTTTCGTCTCTCTTCTTACTTGGCACGCAGACACCTTCGCTCTGGTGTCTGCCAGAGTCTGGGCAGGAACAAAGAGCATAACCAAGTTGGGAAAACTGAGGAGGGCTTGACAGGTGTGAGCAGGACATAAAGAACCGCAAGGTGGGGGGGGCAGAGCCCCCGGGGATGGGGGGCCGGGCGAGCTGTTCCTGCTTTTAGGCTACAGGGGCCAAAGGCTGGGATATGACTGGAACCCGAGGGGAGAGAAAGCTGGGCGGGGGGCTTGTGGGTCCCGTCAGGAGCACGGCCACCCTGGCGGCGACCCCACGACCCCACGGGGAGAGGCACTGAGAGAGAAACGTCCTCCTCCCCTCCCCAGCGCTCCAATCTCTTGCCACTTCTCCCCTGCCCGCCACTGGCCCGAACAGCACCCGGGAGTCTCAGCTCTGCAGAGCCCAGCCCGGGAGCAAAAGCATCTGTGACCCACACCACAGCTCACAGCAACACAGGATCCTAAACCCACTGAGCGAAGTGAGGGATTGAACCTGCATCCTTATCGATGCTAGTTGGGTTCTTTTCCGCTGAGCCACAACGGTAAGTCCCTGTTGCCATTTTTTTAGACCTAGCCGCTCTGGGATGGTGATGGGAAGTGTCTGTAATTAACACACGATCTGTCTGCATCCTTCCTGGAGAGAAATCAGGATACAGCAGGGCTGCTTCCCCCTCTGATGGACCCGCTGAGGGCTGCTGGTGTCCTGGCCATATGGGGAGGTGAGGGCTACCAGCCCACTGTCTCTGGAAGGCAGGTGCAGAGACCTCAGGGTGAATGTTACATAAAGGACATGGAAAGTATAAGAACAGCACCCTAAAGAAAAGTGTAAGCAGGCGTGACGGCTAAGCAGAAAGAGCTTAGACTTACAGCCCCTCAATTCTCTATGCTGGTTGAAGGGATCCTGGGCAGTAATGAACTTCTCCATGCCTTGATTTCCAACCCGCCTTTTTTTTTTTTTCGGCTGCACCTGAGGCATGCAAAAATTCCCCAGGCCAGGGATCGAACCTGCACCACAGCTGTAACCAGAACCACAGCAGTGACAACGCCAGATCCTTAAACTGCTGAGCCACCAGGGAACTCTGATTGTTCCCTTTTTTCAAAAGCAGTTTACTTTTCCCTTGCCAAGCATCTTGGGTACGATTGGGATTAGCTGTCGTATCTTTAAATAAACTTCCTGCATAAACAGCACGTTCTGAGACGACCCCTCTCTCTCCCCCGAGGCTGAGGCAGAGGGTGAACGGAAATCTGGGTCAGAACAGAAGACGGGCGGGGGGGCACATCAAGGCCCCTGGTTTCCAAGGAAGTGCGGTTTCCCCAAATCACATGCTCCCCAAGGTGCCGGGGGAGAAGTGTGGCAGGAGCTAAGAGGCTGAGAGATGGTCTGGCTTCATGCAATAACAAGGAGCCTTGCACTTAGAAGGGCCCCATGCTGCAGGAGACCTAAATAGACCTTTTTCCAAAGAAGAAACACAGATGGCCTATAGGCACATGAAAAAATGCTCATCATGGCTAATTATTAGAGAAATGCAAATCAGAACTACAATGAGAAAACAAACTTACGGTTACCAGAGGGGAAGGGTTGGGTGGAGGGATGAACCAAGGGTTTGGGATCGGCGCACGCACACTGTTGTATGTGGAATGAACAGTCAGTGGGGACCTGCCGTATAGCCCTGAGAAATCTACTCGGTATTCTGGGATAACCTGCATGGGAATGGATATATGTGTACGTATAACTGAATCATTTTGCTGTGCAGCAGAAATTAACACAACATTGTAAATCAACTATACTTCAACAATTTTTTTTTAAAACCAGGTACCACCTCACACTGGTCAGAATGGCCATCATTAAAAAGTTTACAAATGTTGGAGTTCTGGTTGGGGCTCAGCAGTAAAGAATTCGACTAGTACCCATGAGGACCTGGGTTCGATCCCTGGCCTCGCTCAGCGTGTTAAGGGACCCAGCATTGCTGTGAGCTGTGGTGTAGGTCACAGACGTGGCTTGGATTCAGCATGGCTGTGGCTATGGTGTAGGTCAGCAGCTACAGCTCCGATTCAACCTCTAGCGTGGGAACTTCTATATGCTGAAGGTACCACTCTAAAAAGACAAAAAAAAAAAAAAATTTACAAATGCTGGAGAGTCTGTAAAGAAAAGGGAATTTTCCTACACTGCTGGTGGGAATGTAAGCTGGTGCAGCCACATTGGAGGTTCCTCGGAAAACTAAAAATAGAATTAACATATGATCCATCAATGCCTTCCTGGGCATATATCCAGACAAAACTATAATTCAAAAATATACATGCACCCCTATGTTGACTGCAGCACTATTCACAATAGCCAAGACATGGAAACAACCTAAATGACCGTCAACAGATGAATGGATTAAGAAGATGTGGAACACACATACAGTGGAATTCTACTCAACCCTAAAAAAGAACCAAATAATGTCATTCGCAGCAACATGACTCCAGCTGCAGATTCTCACAATAAGTGAAGTCAGAAAGAGAAAGACAAACACCGTACGATATCACTTATGTGCAAAATCTAAAATATGACACAAATGAATCTATCTACAAAGCAGACTCATGGACAAGGAGAACAGGTTGCCAAGAGGGAGGGGGCTGGGGGAGCTGGAGGGGGAGGATGAGGTTAGCAGATGGGAGCTAGTACACATGGAAGGGTAGCGACAAGGTCCCACTGTGCAGCACAGACAGCTATGTTCAGCGTCCTATGATAAACCATAACGAAGAGAGTATTTCAAAAGAATGCCGGAGTTCCCACTGTGGCTCATCAGGTTAAAAATCAGACATGGTGTCTGTGAGGATGTGGATTCCATCCCTGGCCTCACTCAGTGGGGCAAGGATCGGTTTTTGCCACAAGCCTTGGCATGGGTCACAGATAAGGCTCAGATCTGGTGCCGCTGTGGCTGTGCCGTAGGCCTGTAGCTGCAGCTCCTATTTGACCCCTAGCCCGGGACCTTCCATATGCCGCAGGTGTGGCCCTAAAAAGAAAAAAATGAGTTCCCATTGTGGCTCAGAAGAAACAAATCTGACTAGTATCCATGAGGATGCAGATTCCACCCCTGGCCTCACCCAGTGGGTTAAGGATACAGCGTTGCCGTGAGCTGTGGTGTAGGTCACAGTCACAGCTCGGATTCCACGTAGGCTGGCAGCTACAGCTTTGATTTGACCCCTCGCCTGGGAACCTCCATATGCGGTAGGTGCAGCCCTAAAAGACGAAAATTAAAAATTAAAAAAAAAAAGACTGCATATATGTATAACTGAGTCACTTTGTTGTACAGCAGAAATTACCACAATAGTATAAATTAACTATAATTCAATAAAATAAAAAAAATAAAAAATTTTAGAAAGAAGGGGCCCATGCTTGGTTTGGTACCATTTTGAAATTCTTAACAATCTTTAAGCAAGGAGCCCTGCACTTTCACTTTGCACTAGGCCCCACAAATTATGCAGCCAGTCCTGCTGCAAGGATATTCCTCAGTGGATATCAACAGCAGCTGAAAGCAGAGAGGAAACAGGTAGTAACAAGAGCAGACAGTTAGCTCGGGTTGTAACATAAGATAGAAACTCCCTGTCTAGGTTTGGCTGGTAAAACTGTGAAGCTAGACAGGCCCTCCCAACCTACCTCAGCACCAGGAACTATATCCCAGCTCTTGGAATAGAACATGGTGGAAGGTGGTATAAAAAAAAAGAATGTGTGTGTATATATATACACACACACACACATATATCTGACTGTCACTACAGCAGAAATTGATACAACACTGTACATCAACTATAGTCTTAAAAAAAAAAAAAAAACCAACCCAGCTCATCCATTCCCTTGCTTTTTAGCAAGGATGTTCCAATTCCTAAGACGGACCAAACAGTACCTACAGTCTTGCTTTTCTTCAAGAAAAAGAACCCACTTTTTTCTTTAGGTTGATTCGGAGGCAACATTACCTACATTCCAGACCAATTTTCTCTACAAGCCCAGTGCAGCCTAAAAAAACTCTAATTTTATCCATGGCTTTCAGAAATATTTTGTTTTCATGATCTCATTTGATCCTTAAGTTCTTTATTCCCACGTTCAAGGAGCATTAGTTGAGCACGAAGAGCGTGTCAGGCACTACCCTAACTACCAGAGTTAGAACTGGTGACAGGACTGGTCCCTACTCTTGCCCTCTGACCCCCCGCCCCACGTCTTATGGGGTTAGGAACTAGATTCTGATGGGCAGCTGTTTCACAGGACGCAGACAGAAGTCTGCCCCAGAATGGACCATACTCAGGGTCTATACTTGATTTGATAATGAGGTTTGGGATTTTCTGAGTTTATGTTTAGATGACACTTGGTCTTAGAATTGGCCCTGGAATGGGTTAAGACCTTTGGGGGTGTTGCAATAGGATGACTCTCTTATGCACAGGGGACAGACGTGAATCTGGGGCAGTCGGAGGGTGGCAGACTGCACTGGACTGAATAATGCCCCACCCAAATTCATGTACTTCCGGAAGCTCCGATTGTGACCTTGTCTGGAAATGGGAGCATTGCAGATGAAATTAGTTAAGATGTGGTCTTACTGGAATAAGATGGGTCCTTGAATTAATACGGCTGGTGTCCTTATAAGAAAGAGAAAAGAGGATAATGTCACATGAAGATGGAGGCAGGTATTGGAGTGACACACCCCCGAACCAAGGAGAGCCAAAGATCGCCATCCACCACCGCGTCTGAGAGAGAGGTGGGAAAAGATTCTCCCCCAGAGCGTCCCGCCCGGCCTCCCAGCACCTCCGTTTCAGATTCTGACCTCCAGAACGATGAGAGGATGAATTTCTACTGTTTTCAAGGGGTACTTTGTGATGGCAACCCTAGGAAACTAATACAGGTGACCTGTCCCGTAACACACAGTGGAATGTTGCTGGAGAATGGACTGGAATAGATTGCTTATCTTTAGTCGTGTGTCACCATCATATAGGATCAGACACGTGGTTTCTGGAGTCAAGTCCAGGCTCCACCGGTCACCTGGTAACCTTGGTTAAGAAACTTAACTTCCCCCACCTCAATTCAACCACTTGTAAGAAAGTGGCTCCTTGGCGTCCCCGTCTCATGGAGACATGAGGATCATGTGTACACACTCTGAAAATGGGGCCTGATGTGGCGTAAATGCTGGGTTTGGTGGTTACTGTTATCCTGTCTCCCTGGGCAGACTCTGAGGCCCATGACAGGAACCAAGAGTCTTGTGCTATTCACACTTGTGTCCTTGGTGCTTGTCATTGAACTTGGCACTTGATAAAAGCTCAAAAGATGTTCGCTGGGTTGCATTAGTCTGTGAATTATGCTTGTTTTAGTCCCAAAGGGCGGGAGAGTGGAGTGAGCCCAAATGGGGGGCTCTCCTACTGCGGTCAGTTTTCTGAGGGCTACTTCTCTGTGGGTCGTGTCCAAGGCAGCAGCCTCTCTACACCGGGGACAGTAAGTCACCAGCTCCGTGAGACGCTCTTCTCTGCAGAACTGCCCCTACCTAAAGCCCATCCTTTCTAATGGACTAAGGGAGCTGGTGCCTTTAAATTCCACAGAAAAGGAAGAAAAAGCACTTTAGTTTCAGCCCGTGTTCTCCATTAGACACCCTTCAGGTGTTAGCAATATTATGCCACAATTTCATTATCCATTAAAGCCAGGTAATAATAAGTACACAAAGGTATTTGGAGCCTATTGATGTTAATGAAAGAGATCAATCTAATTCAGAATGTTGTGTGGAGAGCTCCTTGGAGACGGAACAGGCCCCAAGGTTAGCCGCTAATCGCCTCCGCGATGGCAGACCCCACCAGGACTCAATTTTGCATGACCGTCTTTATGACGTAGCTGGAATTTTGACGCCCAGACTCGCGCTTCATACAGAAGCCCGTTTTCCTCCTCTCCCGAGCCCCTCCCAACTCGGAAAGGACGGGAGAGGCGCTGCCACGTACAGGAGACCCTGGCGCAAGAGTCGGAGTTTCTCAGATCCAGACCGCGGGTCGGCGTGGTCGGCAGAAAGTCCGTGGTGCCAGGGTTGCCTGAGTGGCCCTAGAAGGGTCTCCAGGGGTCTAATTCTCTCTGTCTCTCTGTGTCTCTGTCTCTCTCTGGAGTGACCGGAGGAGCTCAGCGGGATCTATCAAGTTTATGAGCTGCATTCAATAGATATCTCAACAAAATTAATCTACCCTGATCTAGAAAGGAAAATTACATCTGAAAAGGAGCACTCGTGAGGCGCCCTCCTGTCCCAGATGCCCGTCTGCATCTCTCTAGGAGTCCCCTGCGGCCTCGCTCCTACCGGAACGAGCCTTTGCTTAGGGGAGCACGTTTACGGCTGGGCTCACTCTCGTTCCCACAACTGCCTGCCCTTTTCTAGCCAATGGGAATTCTCAAGTTTTACTTCCACCTCCTTCCACTTCTACCCTCATTCTTTCAAAAGACAAAAAAAGAAACAAAACACCGCCATTCAGACACGGAAACCTCACCCCACCGTCTCCGGGAACCAGCACCTCTGAAGAAGTCTTGGAGGAAACCTGCCCTCCCAGGGCCGCTGGACCGGGTGCCAGGCTGCACGCAGTCATCACTGCAGGCAGAAGCGTCTGGGCCCTGGGCCCCCTGTGGCCTGCAGCCCGACTCCAGAGTATCAGCAGTGCCCTCTGATAAACAATGTGTGTCCCCAAGCTGGCAGAGGTGATGATCGCACATTAGCTGGAAGGAAGGGGGCGCTCGGACCATCGGACTCAGCCTCGGTGGCGGCATGTACATCAGGCCCAGAGTGATGATATATTTAGAGTAAACCTCTGGTCCTCCTGCCTGCCCCACCTGGCCGCTGGGCAGCCTGGACCGGGACACAGAGGGTGATTAGATTAAGAGGGAGCTGGTCCTTTGCTGTCAGGACCCTGGCGGCATGGAAATGGGCTCTTAGTTTTACATCATTAGCTAAGGTCGTTGAGCAGGGTGACTTGATGGCTAAGTTGAAAGCAGGTGCGGAGTAAGAGAACAGTAGCCAACCGTGCTGCACGTTGTGGGAACGGGGAGGCAGGGAGGCTGAGAGAGGTCCAGGGGGACAAAGAACTGAACTGGAGGGTCACTGAACCACTGTACCTTCCAGGGAGTCCCCTGGCGGTCTAGTGGTTACGACTCAGTGCTTTCACCGCTGTGGCAATTCCTGGTCTGGAAACTGAGATCGCATATTAATCGACCGCACACCATGGCCATAAACAAAAACAAACGAACAACAACAACAACAAACACCTTTTCTCGTCCAAAGGTGCAGAACTGCTCCCGAGTCTGGCTCCACGTCCTACCGAACAGGATCTGTGAGTCCAGATCCGCTGCCCACTCCGTTCTGTACGCCTCCGTTCATCAAATTTAAAATGGAGTGAGGTCACAGAAAACCCTTTGCCGCTGTTGAGAAGACAGTATTTAGGCCAGAGGGTGACATGTAAGCACAACTAACGGCTGCTGTGGAGAGCGCGTGGGGCGCGGGGGCACGCGCGCACCCCTGTTTACCTGCCGTCTCTCGTCTTTGTCTCCTCTGTGCAGGTGGGTAATGGTGTGTGCAGCTCTCCGGAGTGCTTGGCGGGTGACTGTGCTCCACCGTGCACGCGCTCCTCCCTTGCATTCCCTTTAATGCTCTCCATTATTCGGGCTGCATTAATAATGTTTGCGGGCTGATATCTTTAAAATTAATGAGGTGTTTACTCTTAGCCAAGATACTTGTTGAAATTAAGAAAGCTTTCTTTTTCTCCTCTCCCTTTGCCTAGATTGAAAAAAGAAAAAAAGTGGACAAACAAGCCACAATGCAAACTTTGCTAAAAGCCAAGCAGAACAGGCAAGAACACGAGCCCTAAACCCAAGGAAGGCATGAGTTGGGATTAGCTGGTTCCCAGGGTTTTACATGAGTCAGGTCCAAATTGCAGCCGTTTCTAAGAGGTCTTGATTTAACAAGTGCTTTGCTGGAAAGTGCCTGCATACCTTTGAATCAAAGGAGGGCTGCTGTGCCCTGGACAACCACTTGATTTCACCACCACCACCACCTTTGGCACGTAGTTGTCCACTGTAACCATAGCACCTTAGTCTGAACTTTCCTTCTCTCTCTCTCTCTCTTTTTGTTGTTGTTGTTGCAGCACCCATGGCCTGCAGAAGTTCCAGGATCAGGGATTGAACCTGAGCCACAGCAGTGACAATACTGGATCCTTAACCTGCTGCATCACCAGAGAACTCCTGAGTTTTCCTTCTTATTCAAAAGGTTTGTTTCCAGGAGAATTCATCTGTGTGCAGCCCTGACCTGTCTGGAGTCTCTACTTGTCAATCCGATGACTGGGGCGAAGGACCCTCCCAGTCTCTGACCACCGCCACCACCATCTGGCTTTGTGCTGAATGCTAATCATGAGGCCACTGGCTGCAGGAGCTTGCGGTTCACCGCATGGCAGGACCGGCCGCCAGGAGGGAAGGGAGACAGGTGCCCCCGAACCTCAAAGCAGCAGGCTGTCCTGCCCCTCCCTGCCCCCAGGCACCTGCTGGGCAAATTTCCCCGAGAACCATGCAGTCGAGCGCGTTCCCGGTGGCACATCTCATCAAGTCCTTTTAGAGCAGTTGTTTTCTCTGATCTGGAACCCACTGCAGGTCTCTGAAGACCCTGGGGTGATTTGTTAGCTAATCCCTCAAGATACTCAAGGGAATAATATGACAAATTTGTGCATTTGCATCTGGAATTAATAATTTACTCAACTGCAAACAGGGCATTAATGTTAAAATGACACTCTTGTGTGTGAATTCCCCTTTTTTTTTTTTCCCTTCTCAGTAGCAATTAAAAGTGAGGATGTTAGGAGTTCCTACTGTGGTGCAGTGGGTTAAGAATCCGACTGCAGTGGCTCAGGTCACTGTGGAGGCTTGGGTTTGATCCCCAGTCCAGTGCAGAGGGTTAAAGGATCTGGCATTGCTGCAGCTGCAACATAGATCAGAACCGCAGCTGCATTTGAATTCCTGGTCCGGGTACTTCCATATGCCATAGATGCAGCCATAAAATTAAAAAAAAAAAAAAAAAGAGTTCCCACTGAGGCTCAGCCAGTTAAGAACCAACATAGTGTCCATAAGGATGAGAGTTTTATCCCAGCCTCACTCAGTGTGTTAAGGATCCAGCATTACCACAAACTGCGGCTCAGATACCGAGTTGCACTGGCTGTGGTGCAGGCTGGCAGCTGCAGCTCTGATTCGAACCTTAGCCTGGGAACTTCCATATGCCTCAGGTAGGGGCATAAAATTAAAAAAAAAAATAGTGAGGATGTTATATATATTGAAAGACTTGAGGATTTCTGCTGCAGTGGCAGGTTCAAGCCTCTGTGACTGAAAACCATTCTCTTTACATTCACATATGGAACAGCTACGGCAGGCGTCTGGGATCTGGGACCGGACCCCTGGTCTCTGAAACGCCAAAACCAAGTGGATGTCCAGCGCCACTGGGTGATAACGAATGAGCAGATGCAAGACAGCAGAGACTGCTCAGCCTATCAGAGAAGGCCGAGACGGCAGAGATGTTCCAGCAGGGACAGGAACGGGGGGACTTGCGTTAAACTGAATCTGTGCAAATCTCCAGCGCTGCTCTGCGGGATGCTGTATGTTGAGGACACGGAAAGAGGTTCTCACTCACTGCCATTCAAAAATGCCTTTCGGTTATGCACGTCTTCTCTGCGCCTCAGGAAGGCCAGGTCTACATCTTCCACCGGAAACAAGAGAAACAGCTGGCACGTTCCCACAAAGAGAGGCGCCGACGTCAGCCCGCTTCTCCAACACCCAGTCCTAACCCTTCCTTTTTACTCCTGCCCCCACAAGTACAGTCAGTCTTACGCCATGCGGTTCAATATACCACTTTGAAGCAGGCATAGGGACGTGGGATAAAAACTTTCTGGTCGGGAAAGAAAAGTAACTGTGAATTTAAGGTTTGCATTCCATTATCTCTAGAATGATGGAGCTGGTGCTGTAACTTCTGTAACATTGTTTTATTTTCTTTTTTATCTTTTTCTTTTTTTTTCTTTTCCTTTTTTGTTCCTTTTTCGGTCGCCCCCTCGACATATGCGAGTTCCCAGGCCAGGGATGGAATCCGAGAGCCGGAGCTGTGACTTACACCACAGCTGCAGCAACGCTGCATCCTTAACCCACATAGCTCCCCTACGACAGTCTTAATGGCGGTGGAGGCCTAATGTTGTATTTCCACACTAACAGCAGCAAAAGGCTGTATCTCGGGGCACAACACTGTACTTAGTCTGAATTACAGCAGGAGCAAAATAATTGCAGGAAGAGAGTTAAATGTACAAAAAGTCAATTATGTGCAAGAATAAAATAGACCTAAAGGACAGCATAATATAATTTCACCTAGGTATGCCAAGTCAGCACAAGCGTATTTGCCCACTAGCAGACTGCACCTCTCATGGTTCACCTGTATGCAGAATGCTGCTGAAGGTCAGGCTGCGATTCTGGATGTCAAATGGAAAAGCGTCTCTGAACTGCATGCAGAGACTACCTGGCTGGGCTTAGGGTGCTTAGGGTCCCAGATGTGTTCACATAAACATAAGAAAGGTCGGGGGATCGTTCAGCACCCACACTACACAAGAGCTCTTGTTGACACAAAGAAGGCTTCAGTCATTTCAAAACAAAAACAGAACTGATTATGAGCCGGTAGTGACCATAACACCCAAGACTAGCCTAGGAGTGCGGAGACAGAATCACATTCTCCCTGAGCTCTTCGCCCTGACAAAGACAGGTTCAGCAACGACAGCCCCTAAGTCAGCTTACCTGTCACCGTTAAAACACAGACAACCCATGAGCAACATCAAGTATTAGCAATCAAAACCTGTATCTTAAATGTTGTGTCGACTCAGGGTACTTCTAACCTGAATATTCCCCGCAGTATGCTCCTCTTCAAGTTGAGAAAGAAAAAAAATAGTGACAATGATTGAAAGGAAGCAGCAACGGGCCTGAATATTCTAAGCAGTCTAAACCCTACAGAAATACACCCAGCACACTTACAGCTCATTGACGATGATGTCTCAGAGGTAGGGAGATCTCTAGAGTCTCATCAAACATGCTGGAATTCCAGGATAAAAACTCATCCTCCCAAACCTGCCGCCAAACAGGAAACAAATGGGCAACGTCAACCTAATCAAAGAACCGAAGGGGCATCTGGGTGAGTAACTCAACTGACCGGCCTGTTGGTGCCGTCTGTTAGAGCAGAGGTTTTTCCGTCTGTTAGAGCAGAGCTTTTTCCGTCTGTTAGAGCAGAGGTTTTTCCAGCCAGCTCCCGAAGACGGCTGCCCCAACTGGGGATCTCATACAGACTCTGATAAGTCAGGTCTGCTGCAGATATAAGGAACTAGAAACACACAGACTGAGTTCAGGAGTCCAGCATGCATGGGAGCAAACTTAAATCACTCACCTCACGGTACCACACGCTTGTCTTTACTTTTTGATTCTGGGCATCCTACAAAACAAGAAGAAAATCCACACTAAATCTTAGTGTGTCAGGAAATCAAAGCCCAGTTCAACTGCATGACAAGTCAGAGGAGGAAAATCAAGTCCAACTAAATGGTGCTGGTTTTATTTTTTTAATTAATTTATTTTGTCTCTTTGGGGCTACACCCACAGTATATGGAAGTTCCTAGGCTACGCCACAGCCGCAGCAACACTAGATCTGAGCTGAGTCTGTGACCTACACCACGGCTCACGGAAACTTCGGATCTTCAAGTCACTGAACAAGGCCAGGGGTCAAACCTGCATCCTCATGGATATTAGTTGGGTTTGTTACTGCTGAGCCACAACGAGAACTCCGAAATAATGCTCGTTTTAAAAACATTACCTCAATGCTTCAACAACTGAGTATTCTCAGTTCTTATTTATTATACATACCTGTCACTATGAGCTTTACTATTATTATCTATGACAAAATGACATTTTAACTGCATTTGACATCTTAAATGACTTTGCTAATCTCTTTCCTACCTTAGTTACTCTGCCATTAATCAGACTAAAAGATGACATGTAGTCATAGCCAATTCTGGACTAAAAAGATGAGACCAAGCTTTAATTTGTAATCAAGATGTTATTCATAATCTTTCAATGTCCATTATCTCAACTGCCTTTGGCAGCCACTCCTATTGTTACCTTATGTTTGGATTTCTCTCCTTATAGAACAGACTGAAAAAGCTTAATCCAAATGAGGTATATTTTTGGTGACAGAAATAGATGTGATTTCCCAGGGCTGCAATGAGTCAGTGATTAAAAAAAAGAAGATCCCACAAGCAAAAATACAAACAAACCCTCTTTACTATTTTTTTTATATCGAATCTAGTAAAAAAACATTCTAAAGTTACTATGTTCTTAGGGATTAAAAGGAAAGGAACAGCTCACACCACATACAAACATTAACTCAAACGGATCATAAAACTAAATGTAAGAGCTAAAACTATAAAGCTCTTAGAAGAGAATGTAAGAGTAAATCTTCATGACTTTGAATTAGGCAATAATGTCAGATAAGAAACCACAAACACAAGCAACAAGAGACAAAGTAAAAAGGATTTCATCAAAATTTAAAACTTTTGTGTTTTAAAGAACACCATCAGGAAGTCAAACAACTACCCACAGTATGGGAGAAAATATCTGCAAATCACATATCAAGTAAGGCATTTGTATCCAGAATATAAAAAGAACTCCTACAAATCAACGATTAAAATAAGCACCAAAGGACACAATAAACAGAATGAGAAGGCAATTCACAGAATGGGAGAAAGTATTTGTAGATTATATATCTTCTTTCTAATATTTGGGCTAATATCCCAAATATTCAAGAACTTCTACAACTCAAAACAAAACAAAAATCCTTATTAAAAAAGACAAGAGACCTGGAATGCAGTACTCAGACTGTATAGGTGTACTCAGGGTGGCGTCATTTGAAAGAGAAACAATAAACTTTTTAAGCCCCCCCCCCAACACTTGCAATCAAGAAAGCAAGTTCTATGGAATAAACACCTCTTGGTACCTGGAGAAAGAAGGGACTGTGCACAGATACAGTGACCCTGCTTTAGTGGTTCAACAAAAGCTAGTCTGAGTGAACTTGCTCTACAGGGTTTTAAGAACTTCAAATCGATCCTTGGGAAAGGCAGGCTTTAAAGTCCCTTGGTATGCTCGAGCGATTGGTTCCAGAATTCTCTTGGATACCCAAATCCATAGATTCTTAAGTCCCTTATATACAAAATGGAGAAGTACTTGCATATAGCCAGCACATATCCTCCTATATACTTTGAATCATCTCTAGATGACACATAACACTCAGTACAAAGTAAATGCTATGTAGACTGTGGTGGTGCATGCAGACACAGTGAAGAGACTTGACGTTCCCAGTGGGGAGGGGGCACTGGGTGGTTTGGGGTTTATACATTCAGAATAGATGGACAATAAAGTCCTACTGTGTAGCTCAGGAGGCTATATCCAATCTCCTAGAACAGACCATGATGGAAAATAATATATTAAAAAAAGAATGAATATGTTTAAAAAAATGTTGGTGCACGACAAATTTAAGTTTTGCTTTTTGGAACTTTCTGTAATTTTTAAAAATATTTTTGATGCACAGTTCGTTCAACTTGCAAACACAGAGGCCAAGGAAATGGAAGGCTGACTGTACAAAGTAAAAACACTGAATTCACAAGTATTTGCCCCAGGAGCAGCACGGAGGGGTGCACAGGGGACTCCCAGCCAGGATCGCTCTGTGGGGCTCAGAGCAGTCTGAAAAAGACCTCTACTGGAGTTCCCTGGTGGTTCAGCAGGTTAAGGATCCACCACTTTCACAGCTGTGGCTCGGGTTTGATGTCTGGCCTCAGAACTTCTGCATGCCTCAGGCATGGCCAAAACAAAACAAAAGAAAACCCACCACTACGGAAAGCTTAAGGTCACATGACACCATTTTCTTCCAAGTTTACTGGCTGAGAGAACCTAAAATAGATCACGTCTCACCCACTAAAGCAGGAAAGGCTCAGTTCTATGCTTAGTTGACATCAGTGAAGGTTCCCCAGTAATAGGGGGGCAAAGTCCAAAACGTAGTTCCTATTACTGGGAAATATAGCTTTTAATTGCTCTTTCATAACAAACATACTTTTGCATCTATGAATTGTCCCAACCTTTTTTTGTCACTGTCACACAAGATACACTGTGAATGTTGACTTCGTCACGTGGCTGGGGAGGAAAGTCTGTCTGTCTTAATGTTTCATTGTCACTGTCGTTTTATCTAGTCGGTTCCTTTTAACTGCCATGTTGATGCCTTAGCTTGTTTTTCTCTTCCTGCCTAGCCCTTTGTCATGTTACATGCAACAATAATGTTAAGAATTTTCTCCCTAACATCTTGGGGGGTGTGTGTCTGAGAGGATTCGTCATTCAGCCCTAAAGAACACAATGTCAAAAAAGAAGTTTGAGGCTAAAACTGAAATCTTTTTTTGTCGAGAGAAACAAGTTTCTCAATGCCAGCTGGTGAACATAATTGGTTCTCTGGTGACATTATTCACAGCTTTTCCCTCTGTGTATCTCTCTCTCTCTCTCTCTTTTTTCTTTAGATACCTTCCATCTTGCTTGTTAAAAGCAAAGGATATTTTAGAGAATTGGAATTCATTAGTCTTCCTAACAGAGGGAGTCTATTTAGATCTAAATTGGTGGTTAGCAAATATACAGATAATTCCCGCACATTCTTATTTATCTTTCCCAGTTCCAAAGACTATAGAAACAGATGCCTCAACGTCTGGCTGGGAGGCTCTAGTCAATGGACTGGAATACAAAGGTATTTGGGATTCGGAATTGAAAAAACTCAATAGAAACAAATTGAAACTCTTCACTGTTGAGTAGATTATCTCTATAATCAGATTTCCCTAAGGTACTCATAATACCCAGAAATTCTAAGGAAGGACTGTAGTCTTTCATGTAAACAAAACAGGAGGCAAAACATTATAATGGAAGCGAGGTGATGAAAGCTGGGCTGAAAGCTCTTCACTCCAAACAAAAGTTGCCAGCAGTTCAGCTGCTGGCAGATGCAACCAACAAATTATCTATTCACATTGGGAGTGTCCTTGTCTGAGCTGAATCTGTGAGTGATTTTTACCAAGTCCTTCAAATCAGCCCTACCTCTGGAATGAACTTTAGGATTAGCCCATCTGAATGTAATAGAGACATCTGCGAAGCATACTAGACTAAGTCATTTATAAAGATGACCCTAGAATTGTACTCATATATCTTAATTGGTTAGACAAATATCTACCCAGTATCTTTGAAATAAGATATACTCTGCTGCATATTGTGGGAAATACGAACATGAGTTAGAAAAATCCTTCCCTCAAGTAGCTATTAATAAACTAGGGTATGTGACCTTTCAACAAATCACTACATGCATTAAGAAGTATACATACTTCACTGGATTTAAAAGAAGGAGACATTGCTCTCAGTTTGGAGAATTGAGGAGAATTTCTTTTAGGGGCTGAGATTTAAGGACTATGATAGTTTACAGATGGAGAATGAAAAGGAAGACATTCAGTGGAGGAAATAATAGAATGAACAGCATAGAGGCAAGAACAGAGGTTCTGAGCAGCACTGAACACCTGTAGAAGACGAGGTTAAGACTGTAGATGGGGATAAAACCAGAGCGATGGAATATAAGAGTTTTCCGTATTTCTGAAAGCAAGTTTTTCATGTCCAATAAAATGTCTAACATATTCTTATAGAAAATTACTATAATCTACAACAATGAACAAAGGCATATTTAAAAAAAAATAATAGTGTTCTCCTTACCTACCATAATGGGTATGATTTTTTTTTCTTTTAGGAAAGAAGAGTTACATTAAAAACCATATGTATATTTGAAAAACCAAGGTTTTCCAAAGTCTGTGAGTCATTGTCTGCTCTGTAAGAAGGTTCATTGTGTCTTTTAGTTTCCACATGTAAGCGGTATCATTGGGTGTTGCTGTCTAATTGTCTGACTGGTTTCACTTTGCATGATAATTTCTAAGTCCATCCATGTTGCTATAAATGTTGGTAATTCGTTCCTTTTAATGG